>CM056049.1:6456097-6874488 GCA_029574335.1 Rana kukunoris | reverse complement strand
CGGGGCGCGCGCTTAATTTAAATACAAGCCGCCTCATTTGAATTACGCGAGCTTACGCTGGGCCATTTTCGCTACGCCAACGCAAACGACGGAGCAAATGGTTAGAGAATACAGCACCTGCTCTAGTACGATGCGGCGGCGTAGTGCAAATGGCTTACGATACGCAAGCGAAATTCTATAAGAATCTGGCCCTCTGTGTTTACAAGTGACAGCTCAGCACTCTGTGTGTAACCCCCCCCCTGAACTCTGTATGTAATGCAATCCTTGGATTTGACGCCCCTTTTAGACCCTCCTACTGTTAGTGAAACCCACTGGTTTGGAGGGTCGTGGTTGAGTTCCAGCACCTATTGTTTGAGAAAAAATGTAATGGCTGTATATATATGTTTTGTCTTGCTTTACTATTTTAAACTGAATGCCATTGTTTTAACAGGTAGGGGTTCACATATAATTTAAAGTGGTTTTAAACATGAAATATGAACAATGCATGTTGTGTATTTGTCTCAATTAAAAGCACTTAAAGCAATTAAAGTATAATTTCTTTCTGCTGCCTCCTTTTTTCCGCTATCTACAGGAGTCACTTCTGAGGCCCCGTACACACGACCGAGTTTCTCGGCAGAATCCAGCGAGAACCTCGATGGGAGACGTATTCTGCCGAGGAAACCGGTCGTGTGTACACTTTTCGCCGAGCAACCGTCGGGAAGCTTGTCGAGCCAAAAAGAGAGCATGTTCTCTATTTCCTCGTTGTTCTATGGGGAAATTTGGCTCGACGAGCTTTTCGACAGCTGAATGGGAAACTCGATGGCGGAACGATGAGTTTAGCCCGACGAGTTTCTCGACGAGTCGTGTGTACGCGGCCTGACAAGTTTTCCTGACACCAAGGGAAAAATGGTGACAGGTGAGTGAGCTCCAGCTGGTTGACACCCTTGGCTCTGTTCCTGTGTGCTCCAATCAGCTCTCAGAGCTCTCCTCACTGAGCTCTGTAGAGTGTAACTCCATGTTTTTCACCCCCTTTTTTCAGAACTCTCAGGCCCCGTACACACGGCCGAGATTCTCGGCCGAAACCAGCGAGAAGCTTGCTGGGATCCTCATTCTGCCGAGAACCTCGGCCGTGTGTACGGTTTCGGCAAGCCCAGCCGTCGGGAAAACCCGTCGAGCAAATAGAGAGCAGGTTCTCTATTTGCTCGACGGCCCGTCGGGATTAATGGCTCGTCGCCTTTCCCGACAGGCTGGTCGCCGAATCTGACGGCCGGCCAAAAACCTCGACGGGCGGAACGATGTGTTCCGCCCGTCGAGGTTCTCGTACGTGTGTACGGGGCCTCAGTCAAGCTTATAAATTTTGCACTTTGAATGGATGTTGAGACGATAAGACTAAAGGTAAACAGGTACGACTTACTGTATAGAGGAGGATTTGTTTAATCTCTGTGTATCACCTGAGGCCAGTCACTTCACTGGGTATATATTAGGGTTGTCTCGATACCACTTTTTTAGGACCGAGTACAAGTACCGATACTTTTTTTCATGCACTTGCCGATACCGAATACCGATACTTTTTTTAAATGTCATGTGACAGTTTTCAAACCACAATACAGAATAAGGATATTTTCTTTAGAATTATGAAGAACTCCAACTCAAGACATTATAAAAGAATAAAAATGAGTAAAAATTAATAAAAATGTTTTATTTGCTTGTCACGCAGTAGTAAAAAACTCAAAGAATTTTCACAGAACATGTTGATAAATACAAAAAAAGTATTCTATTTAGGTATCGGGAGCATTTGCGCGAGTACAAGTACTCCCGCAAATACTCGGTATCGGTCCCGATACTGATACTAGTATCGGTATCTGGACAACCCTAGTATATATATAAGGGTTTACAACCACTTTCAGGCCGCGCACACACGAGGAGACATGTCCGCTGAAACTGGTCCGCAGACCAGTTTCAGCGGACATGTTCGATCGTGTGTACGGCCTAGCGGACAGGTTTCCAGCGGACAAAAGTTTCTAAGCATGCTTAGAAACTTGTCCGCTGGAAACCTGTCCGTCGGACATGTCCGCTGGTTAGTACGCCCAACCATCGGACCGAACATTGAACTTCCTTGATTGAGGACGTCGGTGTCTCCTATGTCACTGCGTTCTCTGTCCGCTGGGATTTTGGTCTGATGGTGTGTACACACATCAGACCAAAATATCCCTGGAGACATGTCTGATGAAAACGGTCCGCGGACCGTTTTCATCGGACATGTCTCCTCGTGTGTACGCGGCCTAAGGGGTGAATGTGAGGGTGGAGAAGGTAAGTAGGCATTGTGTGCTTTCATATACTTAAATCTCTATGATAAAAATTCTGACAATTACTTATTTTTATTAGAACAGAAAAAAATCTGGTAAAGAGATCTTTGTGTGCCATTTATTTATTACATTTTTCAACATCCCATAAAAATATTTCCCAACATATCATCCAGATCAATTATCAAGTCACTGACCCTCGCCTGAGTGATGGAAAAATGTATCCAACTTTATTCCGTATGACACCAGAAGATCGGGTCCGTTTTGCAGCTATTATTAAATTATTGCAGCATTTCGGGTGGAACTGGGTTGGAATAATAACATCATGGGACGGCAGCGGTGATGAGGAGGCCCAAGAACTAAGTAAGATGATGAGAGAACACGGGATCTGCACAGAATATATAGTCGCACGCACGCCAATTAAATACGTTAACTGAAAGTCGGACAATTGTTAAATCAACAGCTAGGATTGTCATAGGGTGCGGGACTTCCATAATGCACTTTTTCTATTTTCTTCTTCATTTATCATCTGGTGGAGACAAAATAACATTTATTTTCCCACCGTCGTGGATAACATTGCCTAATTATTCTAAGATGATTTATACGTTCATTAACTGCAGCTTCATATTTGTGTGGCCACAAGAAAAAAAAAACTAAACGTGGATGTTTATACCAATGGTGTCAACTTCTCCAGCTCCATAAATGACCCCATACTGGAAGATATCGGGGTGTGCGTTTGTTTCACTGTCGTTCCCCAAGCCGAATGAAAAACATATATTTTGAAACGGTGTATAAAGTTAATGCAAAACCTTGTAAAGATGTAAAAAATGTGTCATCCGTATTGTCTTCTTATATAACTCTGCACTCCTATGTGTACAAGGCTGTGTATGTTCTGGCCCACGCTCTACATGGAATGTACATGGGGAAAAATAATCCGAACAACATGGATTCCAGCAAAGAGTAAGTTGGACAATATTTCTATGATCCTATCCTATAGTTACTAGTACATAATAATAATGTGAATAGACAGCTATCTCCCACCCTCCCTCTTATTGTCTGGGCAATCAAAAAAATTGCAATTCTCTATATGAGTTTAACCACTTAAAGGTACACTAAAGTCAGGGATTTTTTTTTTTTAAATAACAAACATGTGATACTTACCTCCACTGTGCAGTTCGTTTTGCACAGAGTGGCCCGGAAACCTGTCTTCTGGGGTCCCTCGGCGGGGTGTCTGGGCTCCTCCTCGCAAAAGCTTTCCTTCTTCATGCGAGGGCCTGCTCGCATGGAGGAAAGCTTTGCGATGCGAGCGCGCTCCCGTGATACAGCGGCGGCCATAGCCGCCGACTGTATCACTCGGCTCCGCCCCCCCAGCGCGCCGCGCGTCATCCGCCCTGATTGACAGCAGCGCCAGCCAATGGCTGCGCTGCTATCAATCTGCCCAGCCTAGCCAATCAACGGCCAGGCTGGGAACCGAAGAGGACGACGTGGACGCGCCCGGGAGATTCGAACGGTCAGGTAAGTACAACGGGGGCTCGGTGGGGGGGGGGGGGGGGGCGGTGCTGCTAGATGTTTTTTTACCTTCATGCAGAGGATGCATGAAGGTAAAAAAACTTGTACCTTTACAACCCCTTTAAGGACCGTCGCACCCCGATATACGTCGGCAGAATGGCACAGCTGGGCAGATGGACGTATATATACGTCCCCTTTAAGGTAAGGTGACCAGATTTTTAAAATGAAATCCAGGGACATATTTTTTCTTTACTAATAATGGCAACAATCGGCAATTCTCTGCCCGTCGCCCCCCCCCCCGCTTCACAGCCATCTCAAGTCTTACTCTTTGGGCCCTGGCTACTACTGGGTGGGGAGCGGAGGAAGATCACTCTGCCAGGGAAGGCAAGGAGATAAGCAGGTGGCTGGCCAGGATTTGAGCCAAGGGAGAGTAACATGTGAGCGAAGCTGAAGTAATATTCTTTCCGCTCCGACCAGCACATGATCATCAGAAAGGGGCACAGATAATGGGAAAAGTACAACCCCCCTATGCTAGTAGGCACGGCGGAGTGGGGGTGTGTAATTCTAACTTTTTTATTTTAATTCTGCACTGACTGTCTTTAAAATTGCCCCTGCCCCCTATTAAATCCAATCTGGGGACAAAACCAGGGACAGACTTGGCCCCTGTGTCCTCAATCAGGGGACTGTCCCCTGAAACTGGGAATGTCTGGTCACCCTACTTTAAGGGCCCAGCCGTGGGTCGCTCACACGCGCCAGCGCCGCGTGCACGCGACCCGGTCCGAAGCTCCGTGACTGCGCCCGTGGGACCCGATCTCCGCCGGTGTCCCACGATCGGTCACAGGAGCTGAAGAACGGGGAGAGGTGAGTGTAAACACACCTTCCCCGTTCTTCATTGTGGCAGTGGCAGTGATCGTCTGTTCCCTGATATAGGGAACGCCGATCAGTGATGTCACACGTCCCCCTACAGTTAGAAACACACATGAGGTCACACTTAACCCCTACAGCACCCCCTAGTGGTTAACCCCTTCACTGCCATAGTCATTTTCACAGTAATCAGTGCATTTTTTATAGCACTTTTTGCGGTAAAAATGACAATGGTCCCAAAAATGTGTCAAAAGTGTCCCATGTGTCCGCCATAATGTCGCTGTCACGAAAAAAATTGCTGATCGCCACCATCATTAGTAAAAAAATAAAAAAATATTAATAAAAATGCCAAAAAAACTATCCCCTATTTTGTAAACGCTATAAATTTTGCGCAAACCAATCGATAAACGCTTATTGCGATTTTTTTTCTTACCAAAAATAGGTAGAAGAATACGTATCGGCCTAAACTGAGGAAAAAATATGTTTTTTATATATTTTTTGGGGATATTTATTATAGCAAAAAGTAAAAAATATTGTTATTTTTTCAAAATGATCACTCTTTTTTTTGTTTATAGCACAAAAAATTAAAACTGCAGAGGTGATCAATATGTGGAAAGAAGTTGTGCTAAGTACGTGTTAATTGCACTGACACCAGCACAAATATAATGAATGCCAAACAAACGTGATCATACAAAACAAAAAAGGTGCACCCTGGTGGGTTAAAGACAGTCCACTATAAAGTCCATAGCAGATCAAATGTGCATAGTCTCCAAAGTGCAAATAGAGGTATTCCCAACTCCTGAAGAAAGTGACGATAGAAGCACCTCCACCTGTATCACACACTGCCTCTTACCAAAAATCTATGATCTCTTAATCACAGGAGATCATAGACAGCGTATAATGATGGATTCTTCACAGCACCACACTGGGACAGTCACAATAGTGGATGGCCTCAAGCGATATGTCGATATATGTTTAGAAAGACAAAAAGGCTCCCATAGCATAAAATCCTCAAGTTTAATAAGTATAAAAAAAAAACATCAAAGTGGTTGTATACAGCGTACAAAAATCAAGCCAGGTCGGCTCTCGAACAAACAGCCCGTATCTTCCGGGTGTACACGATTAACGCGATGACGTCAGGTGACGCGATGACGTCAGGTGATCAAATACCACCAAAAAAACCTCTATTTGTGGGGGGGAAAAAGTACGCCAATTTTGTTTGGGAGTCACGTCGCAGGACCGCGCAGTTAAAGCGACACAGTGCCAAATCTCAAAAAGGGGCATGGTCCTGAGAAATCACCATTTAACATGGGAGTCTATGGAAGGGGTGCCCGACATTGAAAAATCGGTGGTCCCCCCGGACAACAAACTTTTTTCCACCCTTGTAAAGGAAAAGTGGGGCCGGGAGATCAGGTGCAAAAAGGTGGCCTGAGTATAAGCCGAGGCGGGCATTTTCAGCACAAAAAAATGTGCTGAAAAACTCGGCTTATACGCTAGTAGATAAGGTAACCAATTATAGTGATCACATGATTGCACGTAAGGAAACTGTCATGACTGGCTTTCCCTTCAAGGCAGCTTACTTATTGTTATGATGCTGTGATTGGCCCACAGCTGTCACATGGTACCTCGAACAGTAACAAGCTGTTATGTAAATCTATTGCTTATAACAGTGATCATCAGCAATAACACTGATAAAAAAAAAAAAAAATGGTGACACTGATCTACTCCGATAACAGGATACAAAAAATAGAAGAACATTTTTTAAAAAATGTTTAAAAAATTAATGTTTTTGTCACCAGTCAGCATCTACAATCACTCTGCCACACTGTACTGTTAAAAAATAAATAATAATAATTAAATTTCCTAATTTTGCAAAAAAAAATGACAACTTCGAAAAACTTGCCATGCCTCTTATTAAATACCTCAGTCTACTTTCCAAAACGCGGTAATTTAAAGGTTATTTGTACTTTAATGGAATTTTCAGGCCTCAAGAATAAAGATAGTAGGGGCGTGGTCTGCCAGCGCTGGTGATGGCTGCTTAGACTCTGTGCTCGTCTGCCAGGGGAGAGGAACGGAGCGTTTTAGGCCCGATCCATCGAGCAATCTGCGTCCATCCGACATCCTAAACCCTTTGGGGACACCAGGAAACCATATCCAGGAAAAGGGTGAGGGAGCATCACCCCCAGAAGCTGACTGCCTTCTTCACAAAACAGCATCAGGTCAGTCAGCCCCAAAATGGCGCCGCCGGACTCGCGGCATTCGAGCTACTCCGAGCTACCTGATGAGGTCTCGGGAACACAGGCTCATCTCTGCCCTTCCTCCCCTCCAGCGTTCAAAACAGGGGAATATCCCGTCACGGGTAGCCCGGCGAAAGCGCAGATGCGCATTGGACCAGGACCGCTGCTCCCTCCCCGCAAATCAAGCCCCCGGCTTACAGCCACCTTCCATCTAACCAGGCCTTGAAATCCTCCATGGCCTCCTTCCCCACCACGGGACAGCCGGAGATGGACACCACTCTAAAGGACATGCTGCTCTCCCTCCAGTCCTCCCTAATGACAGACCTGTCCTCTATTTTCACTAAAATCACCGCTGACATGCATGTAATAGATGACAGAGTGTCCCACCTAGAGAACAGTATGGAGGATTGCACAGCCAAAGTAAACGATCTAGTTGACTCCTATGGCGAACTACAGAAAGAACAGACCTGGGTCAGAGCCAAGCTGGCCGATTTGGAAGATCGGTCCAGTAGGAATAACTTGAAGCTGAGAGGGGTCTCGGAAACCATCATACCCGCCGATCTCCCTAAATATGCCAGAGAACTTATGCATAAGGTTCTCCCTGATGCGTCTCCTAGAGACCTGATAATCGACCGAATTCACAGGATAGCTAAACCCTCACACCTTGCTGCAACAATCCCCAGAGACATAGTAATGAGGGTCCACTTTTTCCACATTAATGAGAAGCTATTATCGGCCGCCAGAAACGGCCCGCCATTACAAGGACCATTTGAGGGAGTCCTGCTTTTCCCTGATCTCTCTAAGTATACTCTGCAGCTCAGAAGACAACTTAACCCGATCACCAAAGGCCTTTTCATAAGATTCAGTACTAGTGGCGTTACCCGGCTACATTGCTAATAACAAAAATGGTACCACACACGTGATCCAAGATCTACAGAAAGGAATGCGTCTGCTCCACACCTGGGGAATCCTCCTGGAACCACCGCAAGAACTCGCACCTCCGAAGGAGCAACGAAATTCTCGCCCACCACGTCGCGATCTCACGACCTGTGAGGATGGTCAGGAACAAATTACCTGAATACCTGCGGGCACCTACATCTACACGACAGATACTCTCCCTGGCATTCAGCCCTCTACCTTTTTTTCTTGATACAGCTGATAATTAACATTTGTTTCCCCACCCTAGTGGTTTAGTTGGAAATTCCGTTCCTCTACTCCATCACCTAGCTCTATTTTTTTTGTCCTGCAGTTTTTCTTGCTTGTTCAGTTTGATAATAACTGTGTTGCCTCTACAGCTACTTCGTTGCTTGTGCAGGGAACTGCACACTTGAGATCTACGCCTGACAGTGCCCTCAGTAGCGACTTTTGAACTCCTCGTGCAGACAAGATCAACCTTCACTCCGAACTGTGAGTGCGATCCAGGCGTGGTGTGGAACGCGCATAAAGCATTCATCAGAGGCATCCTGATTAAACTAAGCTCTACCCACAAAAAATCCAGATCAATAAGAATAGATACCCTGGTATCACAAATAGAAACTTTAGAAAGGTTTAATAAATCCAACCCCAACCCACATGCCTCCGCGCAATTAAATTAAATTTAAAGGCAATCGCTGATGCGTTTAGCACATACTACGGTGACCTGTACAACCTACATAATGATCAAGACTTGCACCAACCTTCTTTGACAGACATCGATACATTTCTCAGCAACATAAATCTCCCATCCCTATCGGAGGACCAATTGTCCCGATTAAACGACCCCTTCACCATCCCGAAAATCTTATCTACCATCAACTTTGGGTAATTCCCCTGGCCCAGATGGCCTTACGGGGAGTACTATAAGCAATTTGCCCAACATCTAGCACCCACACTAACAGCAGTATTTAGTAACGCGGCCGCCACCTCCAAATTCCCAAAAGAATCCTTACAAGCACTTGTTGTGACCCTGCCCAAACCGGGAAAAGACCCAACAACTCCCCAAAACTTCCGTCCGATCTCGCTCCTAAATCTAGACCTAAAAACTTATGCGAAAACAATTGCCACACGGCTTCTTAATATAATGCCCACACTGATCCACAGAGACCAATCTGGTTTCACGACCAGCAGACAGGCGTCAGACGCCACAAGACGAGTAATTGACATCATACATTATGCTGAGTCTAGCGGAACACCTTCTTTGCTCCTGGCCTTGGACGCAGAGAAGACGTCCGATAGAATCTATTGTGGCTATCTCCGGCGGGTTCTCCAAAAATTTTGGATTTCAGGGACAAATACTGAATGCCCTACTTGCTCTATATTCAGCCCCGTCAGCGCAAGTGTTCTCAGCTGACATGCTCTCCAAACCATTTAACATAACAAACGTCACCAGGCAGGGATGCCCTCTGCCCCACTAATTTTTAATTTACTCATCGAACCCCTTGCGGAACATATTAGACAAAATCCATACATTTCTGGGTTCAAGATAGGCCCCAACTCCCACAAGATCAGTCTGTTTGCAGACGATGTCATTGTTATGTTAAGTGATCCAACAACGTCACTGATGGAAGCTCAAAAAAACCTTCAATGGTTCAGTAAAGTATCATACTATGAAATTAATGCCACAAAATCCTATATACTAGACTTAGGTCTTGACGCCACCACTAGGAATCTGCTACAAACACAATTTCCCTACACATGGGCAGATCACGAGATATCCTACCTGGGGGTCCAACTGACGAAGACCACCAAAAACGTATTTAAAAGTAATTTCAAACCCTTTCTCTCGGCACTCCAAAAATAAACGAATAACTTAGCCAAACACAAACTCAACCTGGTCTGGCAGGCTCGCAGCGTTCAAAGTGATGCATCTCCCTCAACCTCTATATTTATTCTGGACAATCCCCATTCCTATTCCAGCATCTTACTTTCACTCTTTACAAACTATCCTGAATAGACTGCTGTGGCAAGGTAAAAAACCCAGTTGCGCACAACACATGCTCACCAAACACAAATTTGCAGGTGGTGCAGGGTCTGTAGATTTCAAGGAATACCACTGGGCTTCAATACTAACCCAACTTAGGTAAAGGTTCCAACCACACCCCCCATACCCTGTGGGGTCAGTTGGAATCCGCAATGGTTAAACACAACAATCTTCGAGACTGGATTCTGGGGGTTCCGCATTGCACACTAGTCTCCAATAGGGTTGAGCGAACCCGAATAATTGATAAAAGTTCGGGTTCGGAGTTCGGGAAAAAAAAATGCGTGGAGGTCCCAGCAAATTCAATAACCAGACCGTTTGGGTCTGGTATGGATATTAAGGAGAACCCGCCGTCAAATAAAAAAAATGAAGTGGGGTTCCCCCCAAATATCCATAACCAGACCCTTCAGGTCTGGTGTGGAATTTAAGGGGAACTCCACCCCAAATTTAAAAAAAAAGGCGTGGAGTTCCCCCTAAAATCCACACCAGACCCCTTATCCAAGCACGTTGACCTGGCCGGCCGCAGAAAAGAGGGGGGGACAGAGTGCGGCCCCCCCTCTCCTGAACCGCACCAGGCCACATGCCCTCAACATTTGGAGGGTGCTTTGGGGTGCCCCCCAAAGCACCTTGTCCCCATGTTGATGGGGACAAGGGTCTCTTCCCCACAACCCTTGACCGGTGGTTGTGGGGGTATGCGGGCAGGGGGTTTATCAGAATCTGGAAGACCCCTTTAACAAGGGGACCCCCAGATCCTGCCCCCCCTGTGTGAAATGGTAATGGGGTACACTGTACCTCTACCATTTCACGAAAGAAGTGTAAATAGTTCTTTAAAAAAAACACACACACACCGTAGAACAAAAATATTTTATTAATTAAACCAATTAATCCAGCTGTGTACGATCGATGCTGATCCCTGCTTCAACGTTGTCTTTTATCCAGCGCTGGGTGATGTCTCCAGCGACGGGTGTTCTCCCAGCATCGGCGGGGTTCCCCTTAATATCCATACCACACTTAAAGGGTCTGGTTATTGAATTTGCGGGGACCTCTGTGCATTTTGTTTATTTTTAAAGTCTGTGTCCCATTGACTTCAATGGGGTTCGGAGTTCGGGTTCGGGTTCGGGTTCCCAAACCCAAACTTTTTTTTAAAGTTCGGGTTCGGACCCAAACCCGAACATCCAGGTGTCCGCTTAACTCTAGTCTCCAACTCACTCCCTCCTACGATGAGAGCCTCGGCCTTAGCTTGGCAATTTCTTGTTCAGCAGGATGAACTACACCCTCATCCATTTAATCCTCCTCTCCCAATAAACAGCCTAATTCATTGCACTGATGACCTCATGTTAACACACTGGAACTCCAATGGCATACATTACATGCAAGATATCTTTCAGGGTGATACACTACTCACGTTCCCTCAGATACAAGCAAAATATAAGCTTGGTCATACGGAACTCTTTACTTACATGAGAATTAAACCTTGTATATCTCAGATGACCAAGCCGTGCTACTACATCCCCCCCCTATGGTGTGGTGAAAGTAGTGATGGATAGATTTTCTATGTAGAGGGTAGTGGTCAGGGGGGGGAGGGTATGGGATATAAAAATATAAGAGAAAGGTACATTGGAACACTATGTGAATGTAAAAACGTTGTATAAATGTACGCTAAATGAATTGTAATGGATGCTGAATAGGCATGTTTATGTATGAAATAAGAAAATAATAATAAAGTGGATTAAAATAAAGGTGTGGTCATTCTTGACTGACTACGCCTCGAAACAGAAAGGAATTTCCCTTTTTTATAATATATTCCGCCAAAAACAGGTGTTCATCAAAGCCATACCGCACAATCAGTGGAATACAGACACAGGCCAAACACACTGAATCTCAATGGCAAGCAGCACTCAGATCCAAAGCTACCCAAAATGCGCTATGGGAACTCACATTAAAAATTTCTCTCCGCTGGTACCTCACACCGGCTAAAATAGCAAAATTTGGTAAAGACATCCCCGACACCTGCTGGAGATGCGCCGAAACTAAAGGTGATATCTTACACATCCTTTGGTCGTGTCCGTCCATTAGCTTATACTGGACAACTATCTTCTGTATTTTGTCAGACGTAATTGGTAGCTCTATACCTCCATCATCAGCGCTAGCATTGCTCAATATGAATATGGACCTGATCCCCAATAATATGAGACTGGTAGCCACCAACATCCTCCTCGCAGCTCGGCTGAGCATAACCAGACTCTGGAAGCCTACCCAATCCCCGACGATAGAAAGTACTATCGAATTGGTAAATCTGCACTACAACTATGAGCTAACACTGGCTTCTAGTAGAAGCCGACTCAAAGAGACACACACGAAATGGCTCACATGGTCCCGTTGGACTAGAGCAGCAACATTTTTGTGAATCCAATGGTCATAAAGTGACCCAGGTTTAGCCCTTGATATTACTGTCCTTATTTGCCCTTTATCTGTGAACTATTCTTAATGAGCACTGATCCTCTCTTTGTTGCCTAAGTTTTATACAATATCTGATTATAACCGATTGTAACATGATTACCCACTTAAGGACCGCCTACTGCACATTTACGTCGGCAGAATGGCACGGCTGGGCACATCAACGTATATATACGTTGATTTTAGTACCCAGCCGTGGGTCCGGGACCGCGGGATTCGCGGACCCGATCGCCGCTGGAGTGCGGCGATCCGTCCCTGGAGCGGAAGAACGGGGAGAGCCGTGTGTACACACGGCTTCCCCGTGCTTCTCTGTGGCCGCAGCAGCGATCGCGTCATCCCTGTAATAGGGGGACGCGATCGATGACATCACACCTACAGCCACACCCCCCTACAGTTGTAAACAAACACATTAGGTCACACATCCCCTACAGCGCCACCTGTGGTTAACTCCCAAACTGCAGCTGTCATTTCCACAGTAAACAATGCAATTTAAATGCATTTTTTGCTGTGAAAATGACAATTGTCCCAAAAATGTGTCAAAATTGTCCGAAGTGTCCGCCATATTGCCGCAGTCACGAACAAAATCGCTGATCGCCGCTATTAGTAGTAAAAAAAAAAAAATTATAAAAATGCAATAAAACTATCCCTTATTTTGTAAACGCTATAAATTTTGCGAAAACCGACCGATAAACGCTTATTGCGATTTTTTTTTACCAAAAATATGTAGAAGAATACGTATCGGCCTAAACTGAGGAAAAAAATTTTTTTTTATATATTTTTGGGGGATATTTATTATAGCAAAAAGTAAAAAAGTGGTTACTCTTCCTGTAAATTGCATAAACACTCTTGACGAGAAACTGGAATGTACCTCAGTTTCTATGTTTTTTTTTCTTTGTAAAAATTCTATAAAAACTATTGTTTAAAAAAAATAAAAAATAAAGATAGTTTGTCAATACATCATGAATCATGATTGATCAATTTTCAGATATACTGTATATAGCAAAGTTTGTGGACTCTACAATTTTCCTACAGACTAAAAGATATTCACTGATTTGGGTTATTTTCACTCAAGAGATGCAGCAGAATACATGTTGGCCTACATTTATGAAGAAAGTATATTTATTCACAAAATTTTTAGCAAAAATAATGTAGCACTACCCCTGTAGGAGCTGCTGGTTTAGATTTGGTCCCAAGCCAAGAGTTTTTTTCTTCTTCAATTTCTTCTGAGAGATCTTTTTCTTCTGGGCAATTTTCTCCTCTGGTTTAGGGTCAAATTGGCTTCTTTTCAGTTAAGATCATCTCAATGTGGCAAGGGGAGCTCATGTAAGGGTTGATTCGCCCGTGAGCATGGTAGGTTGGTCTGCGCATCTTGGGAGCCTTGTTCACCTGAATGTGCTCAATGACCAGGGAATCAACATCCAAACCCTTGAGTTCTGCATTGCTCTCGGCATTCTTCAGTATGTGCAGGAGGAATTCTGCACTCTTCTTAGGCCAACGTCCCTGTGTCCAGTCCCACTGTTTGGCCTGCGCACACCTCCATTGTAGCGGCGGAAAGGAACGCATTGCTTCTTTAGGGTGACATCTTTCAAATACTTGGTGGCCTTACGAATGTGCATGCCCTTGATAGCTTGATCTGTCTCACAAGTGTTCTTGAAGTGCACTCGCAAGTTGGAACCCCGAGCTTTGCATGATTTTGTTGGGTTTTTGGGGCCATTTTGAGATATTACCTCAGGCCACGCAGAAAGCGCTGGGTTAGATTTGGGTCTAGGCCCTGCCTATCAACCCCAGAAGTTTGCCTCGATCTCTCCCTTGGCACAACTGGACAACACAACAATTGTGGAACCCACTGGCAGTTGGGAACCACAATGATGCCATACAGTAATATAAATACAGTTAAATGCTATTACGTTATGCTGGTTACCTGTCCAACTGTAAGGCCGCGTACACAGGATCGAATTTATCTGCTGAAACTGGTCCGCCGACCAGTTTCAGCGGACATATCCAATCGTGTGTATGACCTAGCGGACAAATTTCAAACTTGTTCGCTACAAACCTGTCCGTCGGACATGTCCGCTGGTTAGTATGCCTAACCAGCGGACAAAAATCCTCCGCATGCGTGGAAGTATTTTCCTTCCTTGATTGGCGACGTGGCGGCGTCAACGTCACCGCCACGTAACCGCGTCCTCAGTACCTTCATTACTTTAGTAGTCTTTCTATCCTCCCATTCCTCCCTTATCCCACACCCTTGATTCAACTATCAAATAAATGCACCAATTTGGTTGAATTGAATGGGCTAATACTTGGAACACGGTTTCCTTTGACCCAATTATCCATATGCCAAAATTGCCTTCACCATCAACTGACATTATGCTGCATTCTACTGATAATTGAATCTTCCACGTCCGGACCAGTCTCGTCAATTTATGTTGTTTTGTTGTTTATATGTATATTTTTTTTTTGTTTTTGTTTCGCGAATGACAATTGTCTAATTCATTGTTATGATTGCATTTATTGCATCTTTTTAACTAACATCCCCTCCTTTTGATACTATAATAAATTATATCATATTTGGGGTACTTGACTATTTCACTGTTGCCAATAGTAACCAACTTTTTTATTCGGTCTGATCTCAGACCGCTCCCCATCCCCCATCTCTTAATCTTACCTTTCTTTGTGATCTATTTCTGCTAGCCTCAGTTGGTGCACATTAGTGAATTGTAATATCCAATGGGATGCATAAAGAAAGAGAAAACAAGCACCCAAAGTTTATAGCGTGTTCATACCTCCCAACTTTTCAACTTCAGAATGAGGGACAAATGAGCATATGAAGTTGTTGAGCGGGGGGGGGGGGTGCCGTGGATCAAAGTTGTTGAGCAGGGGGGGGGGGTTCGCAGCAGATCGGAGTTGGAATCGCGGGGGGCGCGGAATCGCGGGACTTTAGCCCTGATCGCGGGATTTACCGTGAATCGCGGGACAGTCCCCCCGAAATCCGGGACGCTTGGGAGGTATGTGTGTTGGTAACCAAAGCGCCAATCCTATCAAGGACATGTCACTGCTGGATGCAATTTATCTCTACACGTGGCATGGTGACTCCCAAAAAGTGAGTCTATAAGAACCACCTTCCTGCGATACAGTTATTTATATCGGCGGCCAGGTGCCGCCGATATAATGGAATGTTCCGTCTGGAGTGTCTCGGTTCTCGGCTTCTCCGCAGCTTGTAGTCCCTGGTCCTCCATTCAGCCGTTCACAAGGTGCTGGTGGATAGGCAACTGGACACTGCAACAAGGATCCCTTTCAGACGAGCCAATCCGCTCTGATGACTGTAGGCCCAGGCTTTTTGGGCCTAAGCACGCTTGCAGCAGGGCTCAGCACAGGCTTCCTGCTGGCTTGAAGATGGCGTCCCAAGAGGCAGATTCAAGCCTTCCCTCCCTTTAAATAGATCCTCCCAGCAGCACTATGGGCATCATAGTCTATTTAACATCCACAGCAGTAGAGTATCTGTCTCTCTGTACCACAAGGTCCATAATGTAATGTTCCATAATAACTAAAATAAACTGGTTGCAGCAATATAATGAATGAACACTGGAGGGAGCTAAGTTCCTTTTAGCAGTGTTGTAAGTAACGGAGTTACAATAAACGCAGTTACCTAACGCAGCCCCTTTTGAGGGTAACGAGTAATTTACCTGATTACTTTTCCCCTCACGGTAACGCAGTTCCCATTACTTGGGCGGCATTACCGCAATTATATCTACCGCCACTAGATGGCAGCAGAGTAATTGCTTCTGCCGGCGCTGTGAACATAAATATGGGTGGAACTCCGCTTTAGAATCATGTGACCGCTGTGATGGCCTGTCACAGCGGTCTGAAAACTCCCAAACGCAAGGAGCCCTGGATACAATGAGCCCCACCCGCCTCACACTGACCTATCACTGGGGAACAACTCACATCGATAACACACACTGTGTGCGCAACCTGATTAATGATCCGGGGAACACATGGCCGGAACAAAATGTTCCACAGAACAAACGTTCCCTATACAACACAGTGTACACAGCGACATCTAGTGGTCAACATGGTAAGTGCAGGACACCTATACAGACCAATGATCAGCAGGTTATTTTTGGTCAGTGATTTCATCTCTTCAACAGACAACAAAGAAAAATCTGACATCCCCATTCCAGATCCCTTGCATCTAATAAAGCTTATATAAGATAAATAAAATAATAAACAATAAACTATAGAAAATTCTAATAAAGCCTAATATAAGATTTTAAATTACAGACTCTGTAAACGTCAAGGGAATGTATTTTATAAACATACATGTTAATCCAGCTTATAATTTGGATGTAATATGTAGCAGATGGATAAGGGTTTTAAGTCCTATTAGCTGCACATACATGGTGGGACGGATGCACCTAGGCTGGGATATACATGGTGGGACGGATGCACCTAGGTTGGGATATACATGGTGGGACGGATGCACCTAGGCTGGGATATACATGGTGGGACGGATGCACCTAGGTTGGGATATACATGGTGGGACGGATGCACCTAGGCTGGGATATACATGGTGGGACGGATGCACCTAGGCTGGGATATACATGGTGGGACGGATGCACCTAGGCTGGGATATACACGAGATCACCATTTGTTTCCGGTTTTCTTCTCTCAAGGATCTGGCATTCTTTTGTCTTGGAGTATTAACTCACTGCTCCCTGGCAAGCGCCCGCCGTCTGCTTCTCAACAAAGCATTGTAGAATATTAAAAAAAAATTCAGTTACTTTGCTGAGTAACTAATTACTTTTTTAATGTAGTAACCGAGTCACTAACGCAATTACTTTTTCGGAGAAGTAATTTGTAACTGTAACTAATTACTTTTTTAAAGTAAGATGAGCAACACTGCCTTTTAGTCACAAACTGCAAAACTGTAATTTAGTGATGTTCCAAAGTGACACCTTGCTACAATAACAAATCCAGTGGTGATTAACCACTTAAGGACCGCCGCACAACGATATACATCGGCAGAATAGTACGGCTGGGCACATAGACGTAGATATACGTCCCCTTTAACCACTTAAGGACCGCCTACTGCACATTTACGTCGGCAGAATGGCACGGCTGGGCACATCAACGTATATATACGTTGGTTTCTAGTACCCAGCCGTGGGTCACGGGCGCGCGCCCGCGGCACGCTCCCGTGACCCGGTCCAAAGCTCCAGGACCGCGGGACTCGCGGACCCGATCGCCGCTGCAGTGCGGCGATCCATCCCTGGAGCTGAAGAGGCTTCCCCGTGCTTCACTGTGGCCACAGCATCGATCACGTCATCCCTGTTTTAGGGGGACGTGGTCGATGATGTCACACCTACAGCCACACCCCCCTACAGTTGTAAACACACACAGGGAACACACAAATCCTACAGCGCCCCCTTGTGGTTAACTCCCAAACTGCAACTGTCATTTTCACAGTAAACAATGCAATTTAAATGCATTTTTTGCTGTGAAAATGACAATTGTCCCAAAAATGTGTCAAAATTGTCCGAAGTGTCCGCCATAATGTCGCAGTCATGAAAAAAATCGCTGATCGCCGCTATTAGTAGTAAAAATAAAAATAAATTAAAAAATGCAATAAAACTATCCCTTATTTTGTAAACGCTATCAATTTTGCGAAAACCAACCGATAAACGCTTATTGCATTTTTTTTTACCAAAAATAGGTAGAAGAATACGTATTGGCCTAAACTGAGGAAAAAAAATGATATATATTTTGGGGGGATATTTATTATAGCAAAAAGTAAAAAATATTGCATTTTTTTTCAAAATTGTCGCTCTATTTTTGTTTATAGCGCAAAAAATAAAAACCGCAGAGGTGATCAAATACCACCAAAAGAAAGCTCTATTTGTGGGGAAAAAAGGACGCCAATTTTGTTTGGGAGCCACGTCGCACGACCGCGCAATTGTCAGTTAAAACGACGCAGTGCCGAATCGCAAAAAGGGGCAAGGTCCTTTAGCAGCATTTTGGTCCAGGTCTTAAGTGGTTAAGAGCACAGTCATGGGACCCGGTCCGAAGCTCTGTGACTGCGCCTGCGGGACCCGATCGTCGCGGGTGCTCCGTGATCGGGTCACAGGAGCTGAAGAACGGGGAGAGGTTAGTGTAAACACACCTTACCCGTTCTTCTCTGTGGCAGTGGCAGTGATCGTCTGTTCCCTGATATAGGTGTAGCGCTCACTCCCGCAGGAGCCGCTGGTTTGATTTGGGATCGGCGTAATTTAAGTTACCTCTGTAATGTGTCTAGGGATGAAAGCAGTGATGGAAGGTCCAGGCAGTTGGTTGACATTTTAAATGCTTTATTCTCGGTCAACACGACCAACAGTCAACTTGAAATAGATAGGACAGATTGGTGAAAAGAGCAACCTTGCAGATTCAGGCTATGGATAGGAGGAAGCAGTCCTGCCTCCAATAAGTATTCTCGCTTTCGTCGCCACCCCAGCTGGGATGGGTGCAGTGCACCCGGACAGGCCTCCCTCACAGACCTGGCAGCCAGAGTGTCACTGAGAGTTCTGAGAAGGAACAAGTCTCTGCCACCGACTTGGCTTTAGTAGATTAGTAAAGGCCTCTGTCACAGGTCCAGTACTCAGGAACAAGAAATAAAGCAGATCCTCTCAGTCAATAATTGGGGTCACCAACTAACATTTTGTAGCAAACAACCTGTCAGTGTTTGGTCACCCAGATCCCCGATGGTTCCATCTAAATCCAATTGGATCACCTGCCTCCGGGGTCATCTCAGACCGACTCTCCACCAAACAGCACCCAGCTTGGGATCTCTCTTGAAGTGTGGGGTCCCAGAAAGTCACTGGGCCCCCTTGATTACTCTAGTTGCTCTGAGCCATATGGGCCCAGAGTTTGGAACTCCACATTGCACGGGCCCCGGCCAAGTAGGCCATAGTGGTGGGGCCCGTGATGTGCGCACACCCTGAAAGTGGGTGCCGCACCCGGAACCAGGAACCCGCGAAGACCCCGGAAAAATGGCGTCTGCCACAGATATACCCCTCCCCATCATGCCCCGCGGGGAGAAACTCCTCCAATTGGCCGCTGGGGAAAAGCGGCTCTGCCTGGACCCCTCTGGCGCCACCTACTGCCCAGAGATGGAACTACATCTCTGAAGCACAGAATGACCCACAGGACAGTTCAGGGCTGGCAACAGCTGAATTTGAACAAATCAACCATGGGTGAGAGCAAATTAGTCTCTCACCCCACTAAATTTAGAATAGCGTCCTTTACTGAAAGTAGAGGGGCGCTACACAGGAAACGACGATCACTAACGTCATAAGTCTGGCCCCGCCCTCCTACAGTTAGAAACACACATGAGGTCACACTTAACCCCTACTCCTTAACTCCTTTACTGCCATTGTAATTTTCACAGTAATCAGTGCATTTGTATAGCACTTTTCGCTGTGAAAATGACAATGGTCCCAAAAATTTGTCAAAAAAGTGTCTGATGTGTCCGCCATAATGTCGCAGTCATGAAAAAAATTGCCGCCTTTAGTAGTAAAAAAAAAAAAATATTAATAAAATGCCATAAAACTATCCCCTATTTTGTAAACGCTATACATTTTGTGCAAACCAATCGATAAACGCTTATTGACAATTTTTTTTACCAAAAATAAGTAGAAGAGTCTAAACTGGCCTAAACTGAGGAAAAAAATTGTTTTTATCTTTTTTTGGGGGATATTTATTACAGCAAAAATAAAAAAATATTGCATTTTTTTTTCAAAATTGTCGCTCTATTTTTGTTTATAGCGCAAAAAAATAAAAAATGCAGAGGTGATCAAATACAATCAAAAGAAAGCTCCATTCGTGGGAAAAAAAGGACGCCAGTTTTGTTTGGGAGCCACGTCTCACGACCGCGCAATTGTCAGTTAAAGCGATGCAGTGCCGAATCGCAAAAAGGGGGCCAGGTCCTTTACCTGCATAATGGTGCGGGTCTTATGTGGTTCAATTCCACCGAAAGAAAGCTCTATTTCTGTGGAAATTTATTTTTATAAAATTTCATTTTGGTACAGTGTTGCAGGACCGCGCAATTGCCAATTAACGAAGCGCAGTGCTGAATAGCGCAAAATGGCCTGGTCATGAAGGGGATAAAATGAAACAACTTGTACCATGACATAGTAATTGACAAGAGAACATTAATGTGATGCCAGTAGCTTGAGGGGCTAAATGAAGATTTTTGTGTATGTTTGACTTACCTATTACTGAGGATAATTTTTCCCGCTGGTGGACAGAGAATATGAGCGTCCAATTAAATCACATGTGAAGGACTATGCTTGAAAAAAAGATTTAGTACGTATAGTACAATATTCTGCAGAAGTATTTTCTATAGATTTCATAGACTCATAGACTCCTACTCCTGGACCTCTCTGCTGCCTTTGATGCGGTTGACCACCCCCTCCTCCTTAAAAAACTCCACGTCTTTGGTCTCCGTGACCGTACTCTTCACTGGTTCTCTATCTTCTTATCCAACTGCACCTTTATCATTGCTTACAATCCTACTTCCTCCTCTTCTCTTCCTTTCTCTGTTGGGGTCCTCCAAGGTTCTGTTCTTGGACCTCTCCTATTCTCAATCTACACCTCCTCCCTGGGTCAGTTGATAGCCTCCCATGGCTTCCAATACCATCTTTACACCGACAACACCCACATTTTTCTCTCTACCCCTCAACTCACTCCTTCACGTATCACCAGGCCCGTCGGAAACCCGACAGGCAAACCAAGCAATTGCCTGGGGCCTCGAGCTGGCTAAGGGCCCCCGAGCTGGCCAGGGGCCCCAGCAACGAGGGCCCTTGCCACACCGCTGCTTCCTCCTGCAGTCCGGTCGGCCGTGTACCATAACCGCACGGTACAGGAGATTCAGGTTCCTGTTTCCGGCCGGACTGACAGGAAGTGCACACACTGAGTGTTCACTTCCTTTCAGTTCGGCCCCAGGAACAGCAAACTAAATCTCCTGTACCGCGCGGTTATGGTACACGGCCGACCGGACTGCAGGAGGAAGCAGCGGTGCGGCAATGGCCCTCCCTGCTGGGGCTCCTGTGCGGACACCAACATATGCCGGCGTGTGCGTGTGAGGCTCTGCGGAGGATAGAAGAAAGCCGCCAACCTTCCCCCCCACTTTTCAACTTGAAAGGTCACTTTTTTTTGTATGCTTAGGGCCCCCAAATTTCTTCAAACGGTCCTGCGTATCACTAATATCAGTCTGGATGTCACACCATATCCTCAAACTCAATTTATCCAAAACCGAACTCATTATATTTTCTCCCCCACGTGCCCCTTTCCCTGATCTCTCTGTTATGATCGATGGCACAACTATACACCCGTCCCCGCATGCCAAGGTTCTAGGTGTAGTCCCGGACTCTGAACTCTCCTTTACACCCCAGATCCAATCAGTGTCCAAATCTTACCACCTCAACCTCCGCAACATCTCCAAAATACGCCCCTTTCTAACCAATGACACCACAAAGCTCCTAGTTCCCTGGTCATCTCACGCCTCGACTACTGCAACTCTCTCTTTATTGGCTTGCCTTTACATAGGATATCCCCCTTCAGTCCATCATGAATGCTGCTGCCAAGGCTCATCCATCTTACTAACCGCTCCGTGTCTGCTACCCCTCTCTTTCAATCACTCATCCAACGAGGCCTCGCCTCGACGGTATGTTCCGTCAGGAGTGTCTCGGTCCTCTGCGCTGCCGTTCACAAGGTGCTGGTGGATAGGCGACTAGACACTGCAACAGGAATCCCTTTCAGACAAGGAGATCCGTTCTGGTGACTGTGGGCCCAGGCTTCTTGGACCTAAGCAACTTACAAAGCAATCCACAATTCATCCCCCAGCTACATTACAAACCTTTTCTTAAAATACCAACCTAATCGTTCTCTTTATTCCTCCTAAGATTTTCCGCTCTCTAGCTCCCTCATCACTAGATATGTGCATTCCCGTTTGTACGAATGTTATTTTCGTACTGAAATGTTCATTTTCGTACCCGCGGGATAATGTGTACATACGAAAACGTTAAAGCACCAAAATACGAAAATGACGGGATTACGAATGAGCCGCATAACGAACGACTGCAAATACTAACAAACGATCCGACGGAAATAAACAACAAAACGAAAACGGCAAAAGAACGAAAATGAAATCTATAACAAGATTTGCATTCTGTATTTTGCTTGAATCCATTTTGTGTTCGTTTTCAGTCGTACGTTCATTGTTCAATGACATCTATAACAAAAGAATTTCATTATGTATTATTTTGAATTCCTTTTTCTGTTCGTATTGTGTATTCAAAATACAGAATGCAAATCTTTTGTTATAGGTGTCATATCAACATACGAAAATAACAAAAGCAAACGGATTCAAATGTAAATCTTTTGTTATAGATGTAATTATCGTTTTTTTGAATGGCCAGTGAGTTAGTAAGTGAAGCAGCTTCTCTTTTGTGCTGAGAGTACACTAGTACAGTGAGTAGTACAGTAAAGCCAAATAAACTTTTCTGTGGATTTTCATCTAAATGGGAGATCAGTTGGCCAGACTTTTGAACCCAAAAATGGTTTTCTGATGCAGTTTAAAAACGAACAAATTTTCTGAGAACAATCTGAAAACGATCGTTTTTATGTTTGTTGTTAAAACAGTCTGACCAAGTGTATGGGGCTTAACAATAGTTACTATGGATGAGCCGCGTGTTGAAAGTGCCGCGAATCCCGCGATATATTTAGGAAAGTACAAAATGACGAAAATCCTTTTTCTGTTCATATTTTCAGTGAACAACTGAACATGTGACTGAAAATATGAACAGAAAAAAGGATCAGTAATCTCCCTTCAGATGAAAATCCACAGAAAAGTTTATTTGGCTTTACTGTACTACTCTCACTGTACTAGTGTACTCAGCACAAAAGAAAAGCTGCTTCACTAACTACACTCACTCACTGGCCATTCAAAAAAACGATAATTACATCCATAACAAAAGATTTGCATTTAAATCTGTTTTCTTTTGTTATTTTCGTATGTTGATATGACACCTATAACAAAAGATTTGCATTCAGTATTTTGAATACACAATACGAACAGAAAAAAGGAATTCAATACAATATACATAATGAAATTCTTTTGTTATAGATGTCATTGAACAATGAACATACGACTGAAAATAAAATAAAAAGCATTCAAGATACACAGAATGCAAATCATTGACGAAAATTCACGAAAATTATTGTCTAAGGCCCCATACACACGAGCGGACAGATTTGTTCAAATCTGTCCGTCCGACATATTTGAACAAATCTGTCTGCTGGGATTTTGGTTTGCTCGCGTGTACACACGAGCAAACCAAAATCCCCGCCAGCAGACGGCGCGCTGACGTGTCGGTGACGTGGCGGTGACGTTGACGCCGCCACGTCACCGCACCAGTAAGTAAACACTTCCGCGCGCATGCGTCGGATCCATTCACAGGATACGACGCATGTGCGGGAGGATATGTCCGCTGGTTTCCCGTACTAACCAGCGGACATATCCGACGGACAGGTTTGTAGCGGACAAATTTCAAAGCATGCTTTGAAATTTGTCCGATGGACAAATTTGTCCGCTAGCCCATACACACGATCGGAGATGTCTGCTGAAACGGTCCATCGGACCGTTTTCAGCGGACAAATTCGATCGTGTGTACGAGGCCTAACAAGTAAAGAACATGAATTAAACAGAATAACGAACCATCCCGCATGTACGAAAATAAAACGGAAACGGAAATACGAAACGATCGGAATACGAAAAATCGCGTCGTACGAAAAACGAACGGGAACGAACGGGAAAACGGGCGTCTTACGAAAAACGAACGGGAACGGACCGACGGGACCATACGAAACGGAACAAAAAAAAAGCTCCCATGCTCGCCTCCAAGACTTTTCCAGAGCCTCTCCCATCCTATGGAACTCCCTACCCCAATCTGTCTGATTATCTGATACTCTGCTTTTAGACAATCCCTAAAAACCATCCTCCTTAGAGAAGCCTATCCTGCTTCCACCTAACAACTGTACTTTGATTTTCTCCACCATCTCATCCATCATCTCAACCTCCACAATTATTACCTTTTATATCAATTGACCCTCCCTCCTAGATTGTAAACTGTAATGAGCAGGGCCCTCTGATTCCTCCTGTACTGAATTGTATTGTCATTGTACTGTCTGTCCTCATGTTGTAAAGCGCTGCGCAAACTGTTGGCGCTATAGAAATCCTACATAATAATAATAATAAAAAATCATCCATAACCAGTGGAGTCTCCAGCTTTCATATTTAGGGGGGCACATGGGGGGACAGGGACAAAATTAGGGGGGCCAACTATATAATGCAATTATTCAGTGGCGGCTGGTGCTCAAAATTTTTGGGGGGGGCGCAAATGAAAAAAAAAAAAAAAACAATTGCAGCCACACTGTACCTATCAATTGTCACCACTGTGCCATGCCATCAAAACGCAGCCACCATGCCATCAAAACGCAGCCATCGTGCCATCAAAACGCAGCCACTGTGCCATGCCATCAAAACGCAGCCACCGTCCTATGCCATCAAACGCAGCCACCATGCCATCAAAACGCAGCCACCGTGCCATCAAAACGCAGCCACTGTGCCATGTCATCAAAACGCAGCCACCGTCCTATGCCATCAAACGCAGCCACCGTGCCATCAAAACGCAGCCACTGTGCCATGTCATCAAAACGCAGCCACCGTCCTATGCCATCAAACGCAGCCACCGTGCCATCAAAACGCAGCCACTGTGCCATGACATCAAAACACAGCTACTGTGCCATGCCATCAAACGCAGCTACTGTGCCATCAATTGTCACCACTATGCCATCAAACACAGCCACTGTGCCCCCAATTGTCGCCACTGTGCCCCCAATTGTCGCCACTGTGCCCCCAATTGTAGCCACTGTGCCCCCAATTGTAGCCACTGTGCCCCCAATTGTAGCCACTGTGCCCCCACTTGTTGCCACTGTGCCCCCAATTGTCACCACTGTGCCCCCAATTGTCACCACTGTGCCCCCACTTGTAGCCACTGTGCCCCCACTTGTAGCCACCGTGCCCAGTACCCCCCTGGCACTTACCTTTATGGCTTCTACGTCCCTCGATGTCCCTCGTCCCGCCCTCAATGACGCTTCAGCCAATTAGGTTACCTGATTGGCTGAGACGCCTGTCAGTCTTATCCTCGGACGCACGGCCGGTACGTCCTGAAGATGAGCTTCAGGAAGCCGACTACAGCCTCAGGGCTGTACTCGGACAGCCTATCAGGGCTGCTGTCTCTGATTCGCACTTCCACACAGCCAGCCAGCTGCCGCTATTCAGCTAACCGGCGCTCAATGTCTGGTCAGCTGAATAGTGGGTGGCAGCAGCGAAAATATACAGATTCATACAGTGTATGAATCTGTATATTTTACTGGCTGTGAGCGAGCCAGAGGGGGCGGCGCACCTGCGTCCCTATGGACGCACCGGCACTGCAATTATTTATATATATATATATTCTGGGGCCCTTTACTACGATCCCACAACGGGCCCTTTTACATGTTTTGCAGTGAGCTCCTTTCCTACTATACTGGGGTCCCCCAGGGTGGCAGAAAACAAGAGATATATGTCACCAGCACACCAAGTAAATATAAGGGTCCAAATCAGTGGGAGAACTCTCAGCGTTGCAAAGGTTGTCTTGCCACCGGGCCCTGGTGTTCTGCCACTGTGGGGATCCCCAGCTGTCCTGTCCCTGCTATTGACAGCGCTGGTCTGGCGTCTGTCTCCTTGGCAGCGGCGGCAGTCTATTAGGACCTAGTGCTGGTGACATTATGGGTGCATGCTGGGGAAGGCTGGCACTATTGGTTATAGAGAGCCGAGTCCCCAGCCGGTCACCTAGCAGCAGTAATGCTGTATAACCTTCTCTGTTGACATGCTGATCGGGATGTGATCCAGGTAATGCTCCCAGTCAGATCTAATAAACACAGTATTTATTAGCATCAAGAGTACAACCACATATATATAATCAAACGTATGTTCTGCAGCCATGTGGGCTCTTTGCCTGTAAAGTGTGGGCTTTGATCAATAAAATCTCTGATATTTAACACTAGGATTTGATTGGAGCATCACCTGGATTGTGTCCTGACCACAATCCAGGTTCCCCCATCCACCTATAATGTGTAGACAGGGCCGCCATCAGGGGGGTACAGGCATTACACCTGTAAGGAGCCCGGAGGTCCCCAGGGCCCCAGATGGCAACCCCCCTTTTTTTATTTATTTTTTATAAAAATATATATATATATATTTTTAATATATTTTTATTTTATTTTTTATTAAAGGGCCATTTTTTTTATTTATTTTTTAGAGGTCCGGAGGCCCCCAGGGCCCTGGATGGCAGCCCCCTTTTTTTTATTTAAAAAAATATATATTTTTTTAATATATTTTTATTTTATTTTTTATTAAAGGGCCAATTTTTTTTTTTTATGGGTCCGGAGGTCCCCAGGGGCCCCGGAGATCCCCAGGACCCCAGACGACAACCCCCCCTTTTTTTTTATAGAAAAAAACTTTTTTTATATATATGTATTTATTTCTTTTATATTTATATTTATATTTATATATATATATATATATATATATATATATATATATACACACACAATTATTATTATTATTATTATTAAAGGGCCCAGAGGTTCCCAGGGCCCCGGATTTTTATATTATTCTTTTATTTTTTTATATATATTTTTATATATATATATATATATATATACGAAATAAAAATAAAAAATAAATAATTTAAGCAAACAAAAATTCCAGAAGTCTTATGCCGCGTACACACGACTGTTTTTTATGACGAGAAAAATGCAATTTTATTAATTGGTCGTGAAAAACGATCGTGTGTGGGCTCCAGAGCATTTCTCCCGTCGAGAAAATTGGCCATTAAAAATGTATAACATGCTCTATTTTTTTCTCGAAGTTTTTCACATCGTCGTTTTTTCTCGTCATGAAAAACGGTCTTGTGTAGGCTTTAACGACAGGGGGGGGGGGGGGCAAGGAAATTAGTAGGGTTGTCCAGATCCCGATACTAGTATCGGTATCGGGACCGATACCGAGTATTTGCGGGAGTACTTGTACTCGCGCAAATGCTCCGGATACCTAAATAGAATACTTTTTTTGTATTTATCAACATGTTCTGTGAAAATTCTTTGAGTTTTTTACTACTGCGTGACATTTTTACTCATTTTTACTCATTTTTATTCTTTTATAATGTCTTGAGTTGGAGTTCTTCATAATTCTAAAGAAAATATCCTTAGTCTGTATTGTGGTTTGAAAACTGTCACATGACATTTAAAAAAGTATCGGTATTCGGTATCGGCGAGTACATGAAAAAAAGTATCGGTACTTGTACTCGGTCCTAAAAAAGTGGTATCGGGACAACCCTAGAAATTAGCATAATCAGCCCAAAGTGTGGCGCCAATCGAATGGACCTTCCCCTTTATAGTGCCGTCGCACGTGTTGTACGTCACCGCTCTTTGCTCGAGCATTTTTTATCACTATCGTGTGTAGGCAAGGCAGGCTTGAGAAGAATCACGTGGAGAAAAAACTTTGTTTTTTTCCATGACATGAAAAACGGTCGTGCGTAACCGCCATATTATACCTGTATATAGTAATGTGTGTATTTCTGTTTTCTATTAAAAGCTGAACAAATATGTGAGAAATGTTCATTACACCGACCCAACCGGAGGAGAGATCCACTTTAATGAGAGGAGAGAAGTTTCAGCTGATCTAATTTTACAAAGCTGGTATTATTTTAACGATACATATTATTCATATAGAACCATTTCCACTATGCAAAGCCTGGATTATGTGCCGGAATCATTCATCAATATGAGCGACCCGTCCTTCTGGAGAGAAGGCAAAGTAAGAAATCACTTTATTTTCTGTTTATATTGTTTTCTAGGGAGGTTCATAATTGAGATTTATAAATACACCAACCAATCTGCCTCTCTATGAACGGGGTCAATTTTGGAGCCCTTTAAAAAAAAAATATATACCGTATATACTCGAGTATAAGCCGACCCGAATATAAGCCAATGCACCTCATTTTACCACAAAATACTGGGAAAACGTATTGACTTAAGTATAAGCCTAGGGTGTCCATCTGCATGCCTCACTGTTCCTCACTTTGCCTCACTATGCCCATGTCTCACTGTGCCCATGCCTCACTGTGCCCATGCCTCACTGTGCCCATGCCTCACTGTGTCCATGCCTCAAGGTGTCCATGCCTCAAGGTGCCCATGCCTCACTGTGCCCATGCCTCACTGTGCCCATGCCTCACTGTGTCCATGCCTCACTGTGTCCATGCCTCACTGTGCCCATGCCTCACTGTGCCCATGTCTCACTGTGCCCATGCCTCAAGGTGTCCATGCCTCCCTGTGCCCATGCCTCACTGTGCCCATGCCTCACTATGTCCATGCCTCACTGTGCCCATGCCTCACTGTGTCCATGCCTCACTGTGCCCATGCCTCACGTTGTCCATGCCTCACTGTGCCCATGCCTCACTGTGCCCATGCCTCACTGTGTCAATGCCTCACTGTGCCCATGCCTCACTGTGCCCATGCCTCACTGTGTCCATGCCTCACTGTGTCCATTCCTCACTTTGCCCATGTCTCACTGTGCCCATGCCTCACTGTGTCCATGCCTCACTGTGTCCATGCCTCACTGTGTCCATTCCTCACTGTACCCATGCCTCACTGTGTCCATAACTAGACTGACGTTTAACATGGGAATCTAAGGAAGGGGTGCCCGGCTTTGAAAAATCGATGCTCCCGGCCGTAGTTCCCCAGACAACAAACTTTGCATACTTGTAGAAAAAAAAATGGGGCTACATGTGTGCCAAGTTTACCCGATACCGAGTCCCAAATGTCCCAAAAGTCACCGGAGAAATTACCGTTTAACATGGGAGTCTATGGAAGGTGTGCCCGGCTTTGAAAAATCGGTGCTCACCGGCCGTAGGTCCCCCAGACAACAAACTTTGCACACTTGTAGAGAAAAAATTGGGCTATATGTGTGCCAGGTTTTGGGTCCAGGGGACCTACAACCGGCCAGTACCATGTCCCCAAAATCACCAGAGAATTGACCGTTTCACATGGGAGTCTATGGAAGGGGTGCCTGTAATGGAATGACCCGTGACAACCAGAGACTTTGGAAGGATTGGGGATACTCCTGTATCAGCGTCACTGATAACTCTTGGGTCTGAGTCCACCCTGTGCCCCTTTGGGCATGGGGTGGCTAGTGAATCATAATTCATGTATTACATGAGATGGGACATTAATAATAATTCATGTTTGCAGGATGTCTTAAGATATCACAAGTTGCTGGCTATTTAATGTGGGGACACATGCTTTTGAAAGGTGTTAATTGCATCTACTCCTAGACATTTCATTGTCCATTGTGTAAGCCTGTAGAGATGCTAAGTGAAGCTGGCTCCTGAAAGACATTTCATTGTGTGATAACACGGTTTAAAGCCTATTGATACCCAAGAGAAGGAGATTCACCGCTCCAGGTGAGCCTTGTAGATAATTAGGGACGATCGGATTAACAAGATGCTGGCGATGCACGTAGCAATAGCAACAAAGGAAGGAAGATGGACAGCCGCACTCCAAGAGGACTTTAGAAGAAAGTTGTCTTTAATGCCAAACTGGAACATGTGCAATCACCACAACCACAGAACAGGACAGCCAATGCGTTTCGCACTTAACTAGTGCTTAGTCATGGTCTATTGATGCCCAGGTGTGACTACCTGTCTGTCGGAGACAGACGTCTGTCTAAATATGTGGATTGAAGGGAACTCATTGTGTGATGGTATATTGTTTGAATTCTATTGTTTAAGGTATGTGATTGAAGCCCCCCATGGTGTGAAGGGGGGGTGGAGATTTCATTGTCCCTTTGATTACTGTCACATGCTTGTAACTAGATACAAAAATAAGTGCGCTAATAACATATAATAAGACACAATCCAATGTGCTACATATATACTGAAGTCCATAGACATAAACTAGAAAGTAATGTCCATAAATAGTGTTGCCAACAATCACCATACAGTGTGTAATAGTGTATTGTTATAAAGTCCCATTGGTGCAATAGTTGCTGAAAACTTAAAATTCTTCCAAAATCTTGAATGCGTGTATAGAAACTTCCACCACACTCTAATGATTTCACCCAAAAGTGCTCAATAGGTATATGCGCTTACCAGAAACACCTGACTTCTCTAATTAAAAAGAAAGTCAGAAACAGCCTTAGCAGTATTGTGACTGCAAACACATCGGTGATACCAGGATAGCTGGTGTTCTCAATCCCAGATTGGATACGGTGACATAAATATGAGAAAAAAATAATCCATAGCATAATACTGCTTAATTTATTAAAAATAGGAACATAAAAAAAGCCCCTGTGGAAACATATAATAGGTATGGGCCCATAGGCGGCGTACACACGACCGAGGTTCTCGCTGGAAACCAGCGAGAACCTCGCTGGAAGCTGCATTCCAGCGAGGACCTCGGCCGTGTGTACGCTCTTGGCGAGCTTCCCGTCGGGAAGCCCGTCGAGCAGAAATAGAGAGCACGCTCTCTATTTGCTCGACGGCCCGCCTGGATGAATGGCTGGTTGCCATTCCCGACGGGCGGGTCGCCGATTTCGACGGCCGGCAGAGAACCTCGACGGGCGGAACGATGTGTTCTGCCCGTCGAGGTTCTCTGCCGTGTGTACGCGGCCTTAGAGGATAGAAATGCCGAATATCAACACTTCGAACCTTATCGGCAGCCTTATCCTCCTAGGCCCCCAAGGGGGAAATCCAGAGGAAACTTTAGAGGTAGACCAGCCCCTTACTACAATCAATACCAGGGGGGGGGAGAGGGGGTGGAAAGATTCGTACCGTATCCCTCCCAAATCACCACAACCTACCAAAGAAGTATTAGAAAGAGAGGCAGAAGAGGAAGAGGTCGAAAGAAAAAGAAAAAGATGCAACTAACTGAGGGAATATACAATCTAGCAGGGATTGACTTTTCTGATGCTGAATTGGAAGTATTACAACAAGGTTTGAAATTTGCACCTAATAAAAATGTCGATAAGTTTGAGTTATTTATCGACATAGAAAAACATATCAGAAAATTGAATATAAAAAAATATTTTGCGGGACAACAGGCTGAACTATGTACAAAAGAAAAAAACAAGTTTGTACATAGTGGTTTGAGAAATCAATCCACATTTAACCCTAGCAAAGGGACACATCATCATATTGAGGTATTCAAAAATATGGTACAAGATGAAATACGTGATTTGCAGATTGAGAAAGCTACGTCAAACCCAGCTATCAGTCAGGGGATCAAACTACTAGAAGATAACAAACAGATAGTAGTTAGACCAGCCGATAAGGGGGGGGGGTTAGTGGTACTTAGCCGTGAGTACTACTACACGGAAATGCAGACACAACTTAATGATAATAAAACATATCAACTTTTAAAAGGGGATCCCACTTTTAAATTGAAGGCTCAGCTACAAGAGTGGGTAAAAGAAGGTTTTGAGAAAAATATCCTCGACTCTAAAGAAGCTGAATTTTTGGTGTTACAGGCTCCCAAGGTACCAGTGATGTACACAATACCTAAAATACATAAAAATAAAGAAAAACCGCCAGGCCGACCAATAATTAGTGGAATCAATTCACTATTTTCTAGATTGGGGCAATACCTACTGTAGATGTTTTTTTTTAAACCTTTGGTCTCACAAAGCCCATCCTATTTGAAAGATAGTAAGGACCTGTTCATAGATATGCAAAAGCTACAAGCCACTGAATCTGTCATCATGGCTACAGTTGATGTAGAATCATTATATACCACAATTTGTCAACAAGATGCTTTGGAGGCAACGAAATGGGCCCTAACCAAAGATGCTAAAATCAAAAAAATCCAAATAAAATTTCTCATCAAAGGATTGAATTTAGCTATGGGAAATAATTATTTTTGGGCAAATACCAACTTCTACAATCAAATTGGAGGAGTGGCTATGGGGGCACGTTATGCCCCCAGCGTTGCCAATATAGTACTAAACAAGTGGGAACACGAATCCATTTTTTCTGAAAGACCGGATCCACTCATGTTCTACAGACGGTATATAGACGATATTTTAATATTTTGGGTAGGTGCGGAGAACACCCTACAGGAATACATCAATCAAATGAATATTAATCAATACGGACTTACATTTTCGGCAGAAATTTATTCTGATATTGTAAATTATCTGGACCTTACTATCAAAAAGAAAGGGACAAAGTTTGAGACTCTCACGTACTTTAAAGAGACCGACAGGAATGGATTTGTTCCTACCAGTAGCTGTCATCATCCCCAGTGGATCGGGGCCGTCCCAAAAGGACAATATATGAGACTGAAACGTAACTGCGCAACTTCTAGTGATTTTGACCAACAAGCCCGAACTTTAACATCACGTTTTATTGAAAAGGGTTATGCACCTGAAGTGTTAAATCAAGCTTTTGTCCAAGTGTCCCAGCTGGATAGACAATCTTTATTGACCACTAAACCTAAGAAAGAGAAATGCCCTTCATTACAGGGTACCACAGGCAATATAAACAAATAGAGCGTATTTTTAGGAAGTATTGGCCAATACTTCTTAAGGATAAAGATCTGCAGACCATCATCCCACGTACCCCCAGGTTGAATGAATGAATGACTGAAAACTTGTATAGCGCGGCACATGCGAACTGAATCGCCTCTGGGCGCTTGTTGTTCCTGTCTCCTTTGGTATCAAAAGAGATGAGTCTTGATCTTTCTCCTGAATGCTAAGTAGTTCTCCTCCAACCGAATACTGGTTGGCAAAGCGTTCCATAGTCTGGGACCTTGGACCGCAAATCTTCTATCTCCTTTAGATTTGTATCCGGCTTTCGGTATCTGCAGGAGATTTTGATCAGTGGATCGCAGCACGCGATTAGGGTTATGGGCTTTTATTTTTTCGCGTAGATAATGGGGAGCATTCCCATGGATACATCTATGCGTTAGACAGAGTGCTTTAAAAGTGATTCTGTCTTTTACTGGTAACCAGTGAAGGGTTCTCAGTGAAGGTGAGATTGATTCCCAGGGTTTTTTTTTCCCAGTCACAAGTCTAGCGGCCGTATTTTGAACGACTTGTAGACGAGCGATTTGGTACTTTGGGAGTCCGAGGTAAAGGGCATTTGCATAGTCCAATCTGGAGTTAACAATTGCTCCCACCACGACCGATATGTCTTCTTTGGGGATAAAAGGGATGAGCCTGCGTAGTAGGCGCAGCAGATGGTGAGATCCGCTGACTACTGACCCTATTTGTGCGTCCATAGTCATGTAGGAGTCGAAAATGACCCCAAGGCTTTTGACTTTGGCGCTAGGGGTGATGATTTTGCCCAGAATGGGCGGGGGTGTCCAAGTTGTTGCAGGTAGATTCTTACGTTTGGCGTGAAACAGAAGGAGTTCTGTTTTCGCTCCGTTGAGTTTCAGATAACTCTTTGTCATCCAGTCCTCTATCAAAGAGAGACATGTCTCTAGATTGAGGTGGTGATCCTTTTTATTGCAAATGCGGAAATACAGTTGCGTGTCGTCTGCATATGAGTGATAGAGCAGTTTTTGACTGCTGATGATCTCAAAAAGCGGACGGAGATAAATGTTGAATAACACCGGCGACAGCGGGGATCCCTGAGGGACTCCGTATGATACCGTGCGTTTTTCCGAAAAGAAAGGTCCTAACTTCACTATTTGCGATCTGTTTTCCAAAAAGGAGGAGAACCAAGATAAATCGCCTTCTGCGACTCTGGCTACTTCAGCTAGCCGGGTCAATAAAAGCTTATGGTCTACTGTGTCAAAAGCTGCGCTCAGGTCTAACAGAACCAGAAGACAAGATTCTCCTTCGTCTGCGGCCTCGAGAGCGTCGTCCCATATCTTGAGCAATGCTGTTTCCGTCCCGTGTCCAGGGCGGAAACCTGATTGAAATGGGTCGAGTAGGTTGTGGGTGTCTAGATGCTGTTGCAGCTGTTGCACCACTGCTTTCTCCATAATCTTGGAAAAAGTGTTTAAGCTTGTTATAGGGCGGCGGTGGAGTGGATCCTTGGGGTCCAGGGTAGATTTCTTTAAGATGGGTCTAATTATACCCTCCTTCAACTGGGAGGGCACTATGCCTTCCATGAAAGATTGGTTAATAAGCTGTGTGATAGGAGGTGCCAGGATGTCGGCGCACTCCTTAAACAGTTTGGTGGGGATGATATCATTTGGCGCAGTGCTGTTACGCAGAGTACCGATGATATGTTTTGTGGCTTGGATAGTGATAGGTTCCAGCGTGAACTTACCTGGTTGGGATGAATTACTACAGGTGTTGTGTAAATTATTACAGGGGGGGCTACGGGGGGAATTGTTCTGCTGAATGCTTTGCCGGATTCCCTCGATTTTATTAATGAAGTAATCCGATAATTCATTGCAAAATTCTTGTGAGTCCGAATTGGGGGCTTCAAGACATCCTGGATTGGGGAGCTGTGGTGGCTCAACGTGATTGGCACTGCGCTGACAAGCCATTCACCTCTGCAGCCAAGGGTTCGGATCCCGGTCTCGGCTACATGTGAATTGAGTTTGGTGGTCTCAGCCCGGCTCCCGGTGGGTGTGCTATGCAAGGTACGCCTGTGCTTAGTACGCCCACCCCCCCCCCCACAAAAACCACCACACTTGCACGCACACAAAAATTGGTTTAAAACACATGCACTTTGGCCATGCGGTCTCTTAAAATAAAGAGAGGCGAAGGACCTACGGGGCTGGCTGGGTGGGCTAGGCCCCCTCACTCCCTCATAGGGGGAGTCCCTCTGCCCCATTGGGGTCCCGTTGGGCCCCAGTTGGGCTCCCAAGAGGAGCAGGTAGGGCGGGGTGAGTGGGAGGCCCCCCTTCACACCCGCCATTGCCACCAGGGGCATGGAGAAGGATGGCGATTGCCTCCGGGGGGAGGGTCTGCCTACTCCCAACTCCTGCAGTCCGGCTCCTCTCTCTCGAGTTCACGCACAAAAATACACTTAAAAAAAAAAAAAAAAAAAAGACATCCTGGATTCATCATCCTGGATTCATGGTCGCAGTGACCAGCTTGAAGAGTTCGCGGGGGCGATTCAGGGCGCTGTTGATGGCCTCAGAAAAATAATTTTTCCTTAAAGGTTTCTTTGTGATATTTCTTAGTTATTGCCTTGTAGATAGAGAGGTTCTCATCTAATGGGCTTCTCTTCCAGGCGGCTTCCGCCCTTCTACGCTCTTGCTTCAGTAACGCCAGTTGGTTGTTGAACCAGCTGGAGTTTTTTTTCCGGATCTGGGTCTTTCGTTTCGGCGCTATTAAGTCGGCTGACTGTAATAGGGCTGTGTTAATGGAATCCAGTGTTTCTTCAGCCGATTGATGCGGCTGAATTGTTTTTATTTTTTTCCCTAACGCGGCTTTGAAGAATTCCGAGTGGAGCTTCTTCTGACATCTAGTCCAGTGTGTAGTCACTGGATTTGATGTTTTTGTTAAGGGGGGGAAGTTGGAAAGAATGAATTTGATGGCATGGTGATCTGACCATGGCAACGGTTCATTTTCCAAGATTTTTATTTCCAGATTTTGTCTGAAAATTAGATCAAGTGTATGACCTGAAGCATGTGTGGGCCCACATACTAGTTGTTGTAGCCCTAGACCTTCCAGGTGGTCAATGCAGGCATCGGCCACGGGGTCTTGTGAGGAGTTGGCCCAGAGGTTGAAGTCCCCGAGCAGCAAAAGGTGTTTGCTGTTAAGGGTATAGGTGGAGATAAAGTCTGTCAATAATGGAAGAAGCTGCGATTTTGGGCCAGGTGGCCTATAGCAGAGTAGAATCCGGACGGTCTCCTGGGAGTTTGCTTGCAATTGTAGAGTAAGGGTTTCCATGAATGGAAGAGGGTTTTGAAAGACTGGTTTTGTGATCGCCAGATGAATCTTATGGATCACCGCCAGTCCTCCTCCTCTTTGCCCTATTCTGTTTTCCGTAATAATACGATAATTTTCTGGCACCAATTCTCCTAGAATGGTGTTGCAGTCGGCTGTGAGCCAGCTCTCTGTTATAAAGAGGCAGTCTAAGTCATATTGCAGGATGAAGTCATGGATTTCCAGTCGGTGTTTTACTGCCGATCTAGTGTTAATCAAAGCACATGATATGTGCTTCGGTTGTGGCAAGCGGCTGCGACTCTTGATAGCCGATCGTCGATCGGTTCTAAAGAGTCGCTCAGCTTGCAGGGCTTTTTTGGTGATGGCTGGTAGTATTGCGGCAAATCGCCTCAAACCCCAGATGGTTTCTGCTGAGTATTGCATATTAATCATGGTCGCCAAACACAGGGGGGATGAAGGATAGTCAAGGATTAGCCGAATCCTCTATCCTGACTTGGTCCAGAGGAAGGCAAAAAAACCCTGATCATGCTATGCCAATATGCAGTGGCAGGGGAAAAAATTCCTTCCTGACCCCTCAAGAGGCGATCGGACGAGCCCTGGATCAAGGATTACGGTGTTCACCAAGGGGGGGCCTGGGGCTGGGTGTAGTAGAGATGGCCACTGAAACCAGCAGCAAGATCCAGGCTGGTGAACTCCCAGAATTGGGTGGATCGGTGCTGCTGTAAGGGCCAGGAGGGATCGAGTGAGGGTAGGAGCTACTTTCTAAGGCTATGGGGGGGTATCTGGGCTGTTTCAGGAGATTGGGAGAGCTTGGGATGGCGAGGAGCGGCACGCCGCTAGGCCGCGGTTGAAGCCGCGGCCTTTCCTAATCGCGGCTGCCGAGATTGCTTCCAGGCCGGGGCGGAGGGGTGAAAAACACCCGAAAACCCCCCGAAAAGGTGCAAATGGCAGGGGGGGGAAGGTATAGTGTTTGGGATGCGGCGGGGGGGTGTCGGTCGTCCGATTCCCAGGGCTGGAGACCGCGGCTTATCCTGAAAAGGACGGCTGCACTCAAACCCAAGGGGGGACAGACCAGGCCAGGAAGCCTTGAGAGAGAGCTGCCAGGGAGCTCCTTACCTTGGGGAAGTAGCAGGGGGAAGGAGTGGGGCCCAAGGCGGAGGAGAGAGCAGCTGTCCTGTCCTGGTTCTGGATCACTGGAGGAGAAAAAACCCCTGCCTGCCTAGCTGTCTGCTGCGAGGAGGATGGAGTCACTGGAGGTCAGGTGAGAGGAGCTCCTAGGCACACGTCCGCCTGTTAGACCAATGTGCCTACTGACTGTCTACATGACTCATGACTCATGGTTCATTTATAGAAGGGCACCAGGACTAAGAAATAAAATTGCCCCAAATGTACCTGACCCCCCAAAGAAACCAAGCACTTTTTTGGACGGATCCGGTTTTTATCATTGCACTAGATGTAAGGCATGTAAAATAACCAGAAAATCAGGGGATCCGAAGAAAACTATATCTTTCCAATCAATAATAACAGAAGAAAAATTTAAAATTCGACCTCTTATTACCTTTCACACTGATCATGTGACTTACATTCTTCAGTGCCCCTGCCCACTTCAATACGTTGGCAGAACCACCCGACGGTTAAAGATTAGAGTAAATGAACATCTGGGCAACATTAAAAAAAGCTTCCCAAACCATAGTGTCTCTAGGCATTTTGCCAGCCATCATGATAGTGACCCCAGTTTATGCTCCTTTATTGGAGTTGATAAAATCACAAGAAATTGGAGAGGGACACACATGACCCAAAGCATTTCGCAAAATGAAACGCAATGGATATATAAGCTTCGTACGATGCAACCGTTGGGTATGAACATTGAGCTTGATCTCAACTGTTTTTTATCCAACAGTTAAAGAGCATACCTCTGGTTGCCTTTCATGATATTGAGATCTGCCAGAATGTCATTCAATGGTTCATAGGTTTTAGGTGTTAATGTCCCTTTGAATATACCATCACCAAACTGAGAGAGCAATCAACTGCACTATAGGTGATGGAGGAATTTTGGCAGAGTCCACCATCATATGGGGGGAGCAATTCTTTACACTCCAGTGGATGGAGGAACTGTAGAGTTCTCATTAAACTTTTGTGTTTTGGGGTTTTGTACATATTTGTGAAGGCTAGTCTTCAGTACCAATATGGTGTTTTTGCTAGTTGTTTTTTTGTTTAATGCCAGTATAAGTTTTTGGAGATGTAGCTGGTCTATAACAATTCACCCTTTGAGTATGACGAGTAACTAAAATGTACCTGTATAATAACATAGCAGTGCGAGTCCTAATCATGACTTTGAGACTGCAGATTTAAAAAATTATTTTGAATTTTTTTAATTATAATCATTATTATATAATTGATTTTTTCTTCATATATGCTTCACTGATTTAATTGGCTTAATTGCTATTTTTATTTTTGTATTGCCGGATCTAACTTCCATATCTGTCAATTGTAATGCTCGAGATCAAGGCTGGTGTGCTGAATGAGTTAACTGGCTTGTCTGCTCCAATTGTATGATGGGAGGGGTCCAATACACTACAAATACCATGAGCCTTTGCTAGACTAGTCACGCGCCCTGAAGACGTTTGGCATAACGAAACGTACGTCGGCAGCGTAACTAGTCACATGATACGCCTAACATCCGGTCATCTGGTTGTCGGAGTCTCGGAGTGGAACGCACGCCACTACATGCTGCTGCAAGGCAGCGTAGCTGCGATTGAAGCGGAACAGACCACCTTGACTTACAAGCGAACAGCCTTGATGCCGGGTCTGGCATCCTTTTAATGTAAGAGGCCATTTGGCTTTTTTTATGTTCATATTTTTAATAAATTAAGCAGTATTATGCTATGGATTATTTTTTTCTCATATTTATGTCACCGTATCCAATCTGGGATTGAGAACATCAGCTATCCTGGTATCACCGATGTGTTTGCAGTCACAATACTGCTAAGGCTGTTTCTGACTTTCTTTTTAATTAGAGAAGTCAGGTGTTTCTGGTAAGCGCATATACCTATTGAGCACTTTTGGGTGAAATCATTAGAGTGTGGTGGAAGTTTCTATACACGCATTCAAGATTTTGGAAGAATTTTAAAGCGGATGGTTCACCCAAAAAAAATATTAAAAGCCAGCAGCAACAAATACTGCAGCTGCTGACTTTTAATATTAGGACACTTACCTGTCCTGGAGTCCAGCGGCGTCCGCAGCAGAGGACGAGCGATCGCTTGTCTCCCTGCTGCTCCCCCCTCCATCCACGGTGAGGGAACCAGGAAGTGAAGCGCTCCGGCTTCACTGCCCGGTTCCCTACGGCGCATGCGCGAGTCGCGCTGCGCCCGGCGATTGGCTCCCGCTGTGTGCTGGGAGCCGAGTGTTCCCAGCACGGGAAAAAGGAAAAGCCCGTCTTTTGCCCGAGACTGCGGGCCGGAAGTGGGTGCAGATACCTGTCTTTAGACAGGTATCTGCACCCCCCTCCCCCCTGAAAGGTGTCAAATGTGACGCCGAAAGGGGGGAGGGTTCCGATCAGTGGATCTTCACTTTAGGGTGGAGATCCGCTTTAAGTTTTCAGCAACTATTGCACCAATGGGACTTTATAACAATACACTATTACACACTGTATGGTGATTGTTGGCAACACTATTTATGGACATTACTTTCTAGTTTAATGAATGAATGAATGAAAAACTTATATAGCGCAGCACATGCGAAGTAAATCGCCTCTGGGCGCTTGTTGTTCCTGTCTCCTTTGAGATCAAAAGAGATGCGTCTTAATCTTTCTCCTGAAGACCAAGTAGTTCTGCTCCAGCCGAATGCTGGCTGGTAAGGCGTTCCATAGTCTGGGACCTTGGACAGCGAATCTCCTGTCTCCTTTATGTCTATGGACTTCAGTATATATGTAGCACATTGGATTGTGTCTTATTATATGTTATTAGCGCACTTATTTTTGTATCTTATCACTTGACAATTTTTATTTTGTTTACTAAGTAGCAGCTTTATCGTTTTATATATATTTTGTTTGGCGCGGAACATTTTCCTTTATTCCACATGCTTGTAACTGCATAAAAAGCTGAGAAGAAACCATTAAAGCATTCATACATTTTGGAACAAGTACAGAGCTGAGTCTCGTCTTGATTCTGGGGATATGGATCATGTCTGCTGGATTGTCAGAGTGTGTCGGATAAGCTTGTCGTGGGTAGATGGAAGGTCGTAAATGGTGGTGACCCAGCAGTGGGATGATTCCATCTTCAGAAGGACGGCTACAAGGGCACAGGACAATGGAGACACAGTATGAACGGCTGAAGCACTCTACCCTCAAGGACTTACTGGAGAGCCGGGGCAGACCGGCCAGCAACCGTAAGAAAAGGGACATTATCGCAGAACTTGTCGAAATGGATAGAGCTGAGAGGTCCATCGTAACAGACAGGACACCCGAGGAAGATTTTTTTGATCGGGCTGTTAAACGTGGACTGGCACAATATGGTCCTAATCCTCCACCGGAGATCATAGACTGGGTTATAGCGGCTGTGGATGCCACCTTGCTACAGCGAAGAAGTGCTGCAGCAGCTGAAGTCACAGCAGTACCAACTGAAGAGAGAGGAGAGGTGCAGATACCAGTCTCCATGGAAAAGGAATTCAGGAGGATGTTACAAGAGATGCGGATACAGCACAGAGGACCAGTATCAGAGGAAGCCCTGCTGGGATGGTCGGATGTGATTTGTTGCCAACTCTGGAAGGAAGCGCTAGCTCTGGAGCAGCAACACCAAGGAAAGGTCCTGCCCTCCATCTATGCAAGGTACTGGCCGCAGTATGACATACGAATGCCGTTGTTGGGGGAACAACCGAAGCAGGAGTGGATAGCGGAGTTAAGCAGGCTGATCCGGTCAGAGATGCAGTTGGACGAGAGCTACAGAGCCCTCCGGTGGTATGTAGCCCAAGAGTGCCTGTGGCCTGGGATTATTGTATTGGAGGACGTCCAGTGATCCAGATTTCGGGGATGATTGGGAGTGGCGCTTGGAGGACATAATGGAGCACAGAGAGGAAAAATTGAATATCTCGGAAGGGCACTGGTTACAGGAAGATTTGGAATTTCTGGCCATTCAGGAATGGGAGCTGGAAATCGCCTACAGACAGCTGCTAGACTCGGCTCATCAGCAGGGTGGAGCTCCCGTTGCCTGCGACTATGAGGAAAGGTCAAATGACAACTGTGAAATCCTGACTGATGAATAGGCAGTGGAAAATATGGAGATTGCCATCCCTAAAGCCGAAGCGGATGGTGTGGAGTTCCAGGGAGCCGGGGCGGTTGGCCCATCTCTCCAGCAACAAGCTGAGGTGATAAAGCTTTTACTCCCAGCTGAATCACTGGCAACAGAGCAGAGTGCCACAAGTCTCTGCCCTCAAATAGCAGGAGAGGGAGTTCCTGTGATAGTGGATGGGACTGTGGTCTCCACTCACAGCAACCCAGCAGAAGAGCTGGCCACAGAGCAGAGTGTCATGGGCCTCTGCTCCCCACTAACAGAAGAGGGGGTCCCTGTGGTAGTGGATGGGACTGTGGTCTCCACTCACAGCAACCCAGCAGAAGAGCTGGCCACAGAGCAGAGTATCATGGGCCTCTGCTCCCCACTTACAGAAGAGGGGGTCCCTGTGGTAGTGGATGGGACTGTGGTCTCCACTCACAGAAACCCAGCGGAAGAGCTGGCAACAGAGCAGAGTGTCATGGGCCTCTGCTCCCCACTAACAGAAGAGGGGGTCCCTGTGGTAGTGGATGGGACTGTGGTCTCCACTCACAGCAACCCAGCAGAAGAGCTGGCCACAGAGCAGAGTGTCATGGGCCTCTGCTCCCCACTAACGGAAGAGGGAGTTCCTGGGGTAGTGGATGGGACTTCAGTCTCCACTGACACAACACCAGAAAATGGTGCGGCACTGGGACAGGAGGATGTCGGCTTTGCTTTGCAAGCACCAGGGGATTTTCACCTAGCACCAATGGGTGGGACTTCAGTTTCCACTGGTATACCCCAGGAATGGGGGGCAGTTGGCCCAGATCCCCAACAGCATGATGGACTGAGCCCAGCCACCCTGTCTTCTCTCCAGCGGCTGAAAGGACTCCAGGAAGAAGGGCCAGTCCAGGCCTCTCCCCAGCGGCAGGCGTGTTCTCTGAGAGAGGCAGAGGTTGGCGGGGTGAGTAATGCTCAGTTCAGAGCTATTTATTTGGGGTACAGTATGGATACCAGCATTGGAGGACTGGAACTGCTGACTAACTTTGGAGTCAACCCGTTTGGGGTTCCCTCCTGTGTCAGGCCGCGTACACACGACCAAATAAATCTGCTCAAATCGGTCTAACAGACCGATTTGATCAGATTTGTCTGCTGGGCTGTTGGTTTGATCGCTGTACACACAATCAAACCAAAATCCCCACCGGCAGACAGCGCGGTGACGTGGCGATGACGTTGACGCCGCCACGTCACCGCACCAGGAAGTAAAACACTTCCGCACATGCGTCGAATCCATATGTCTGCTGGTTAGCGTACTAACCAGCAGACATATCGGATGGACAGATTCCCAGCAGAAAGATTTTAAAGCATGCATCCGTTTCCAGCAGATAGATTTGATCGTGTGTACGCAGCCTCAGTCTCCCACCGAAAGGGGAGAGATGTAATGGAATGACCCGTGACAACCAGAGACTTTGGAAGGATGGGGGATACTCCTGTGTCAGCGTCACTTAGAAATCTTGGGTCTGAGTCCACCCTGTGCCCCTTTGGGCATGGGGTGGCTAGTGAATCAAAATGTATGTATTACATGAGATGGGACATTAATAATTATTCATGTTTGCAGGATGTCTTGAGATATCACAAGTTGTTGGCTATTCAATGTGGGGACACATGCTTTTGAAAGGTGTTAATTGCATCTACTCCTAGACATTTCATTGTCCATTGTGTAAGCCTGTAGAGGTACTAAGTGAAGATGGCTCCTGAAAGACATTTTATTGTGTGATAAGACGGTTTAAAGCCTATTGATGCCCAGGTGTGACTACCTGTCTGTCAGAGACAGACATCTGTCTAAAGATGTGGATTGAAGGGAACTCATTGTGTGATGCTATATTGTTTGAATTCTATTGTTTAAAGTATGTGATTGAAGCCCCCCATGGTGTGAAGGGGGGTGGAGATTTCATTGTCCCTTTGATTACTGTCACATGCTTGTAACTGCATAAAAAGCTGAGAAGAAACCATTAAAGCATTCATACATTTTGGAACAAGTACAGAGCTGAGTCTCGTATTGATTCTGGGGATATGGATCATGTCTGCTGGATTGTCGGAGTGTGTCGGATAAGCTTGTCGTGGGTGGATGGAAGGTCGTAAACGGTGGTGACTGTTACAGTGCCCATCCAAAAAACGTTGCACACTTGTAGAGGAAGAGTGGGGCTACATGTGTGCCAAGTTTGGGGTACAGGGCCCCCAAATACGGGAGATTAGGCGTAAAAAGTTGACTCGAGTATAAGCCGAGGGGGGCATTTTCAGCACAAAAAAAGTATATATGGTATTACATTTTATAAAAGACATACAGTATAAAAGAGTGGCATTAACACAACGCCAAAGCCACTTCAACAACTAAACATGGCCAACCATTACAGACAACAACCGTACTAAGTACTAACTAACATAGTCTTCTGGCTGAAAGTAGAAAACATCCCCTACCCTCCCACCTGCCCTCCTCCTAACAACCCACAACTCAGTTCACCTCAGTCCTTGTATGGCATTGTAACCCAAGGAAGGAGAACAAAAGAAAGATATACACCAAGAGTGGCAGTGAAACATATACCTTAACCGATTGCCGACCGCCCTGCGTAGTTTTACGGCGGCAGGTCGGTTCGGCTGCGCAAAATCACGTTACATCATTTTACCGCTCCCGGATTCTTTCAGGGGGAGAAATGACCGATCGTATGTTCATACAATGTATGAACAGCGATCTGTCATTTACCCTAGTCAGTCCATGCCCCCTTCAGTTAGAACACAATGAGGGAACATAATTAACCCCTTCCTCGCCCCCTAGTGTTAACCCCTTCCCTGCCAGTGGCATTTTTACAGTTATCAATGCATTTTTATAGCACTGATCTTTATAAAAATGCCAATGGTCCCAAAAATGTGTCAAAAGTGTCCGATGTGTCTGCTATAATGTTGCAGTATCGATAAAAATCACAGATCGCCGCCATTACTAGTAAAAATAAATTATTGGGGGATTCTTATTATAGAAAAAGAGTAAAATAGTGGCCCGGTCATTGACCAGCAAAATGGTCCGGGGCTGAAGTGGTTAACAGTGTAAAGCTTATTTATCTCCAGCTTACATTTCCATTAACCGCTTGCCGACCAGCCGCTGTCATTATACTGCGGCAGGTCGGCACGATCCCGTGAACCAGCGTAGCTGTACATCGGTCGCTGCACTTCGGGGGTCCCGATGCGTGTGGCCGGTAGTAGTGATGACAGCCGGCCACGCGCGATCGCAGGAACGAGAGGCAGAACAGGGATGTATGTGTGTAAACACACACAACCCTGTTCTGTGAGGAGAGGAGAGGCAGATCATGAGTTCCTACTAGCTGGGAACAATGATCTGTCATTTCCTCCAGTCACTCCCATCCCCCTACAGTTAGAACACACCTAGGGAACACAGGTAACCCCTTGATCGCCCCCTAGATTTAACCCCTTCTCTGCCAGTGACATTTACACAGTAATCATACCACCCAACTGTGGCAAACCTAGCCACTTCTGGAGCACTTGACGTTACATGTCAATAGGTTGTCTATTATATGCTATGTATTCTGCTGGGTTTTATGTGGGCATAGTAATTGGTATGCTGGCAGCCATAAGCCACTAGCATTCAAGTACTTTGTTTTATGTTGCCCAATCGGTGTTCGGCAGTTTTAAACCGAACTCCCACAACACATAACCCCAGACCCCAGCAGTCAACCGACTTTTCCCTCGTGCAGCAATGCCTGATGGGAGAATTATCCAAAATGTTAAGTTCCCCATCTGGTCCTCCCTGTATTACCCCTGTTAAATCTATTTGGCTGTTTGGAAACCCCTTGCATGGGGAATTCTATAAATATGGAAGCCTGTGAATAAAAAGTCAGTTGACTCTCAGAGCTGTGTGTCGTCTGGTTACTGGGGAGATTTGGGACATTGCCTTACTTTTCAATGCTGACTGTGGATTTACCCTGGTTACCAGCGGAGATCGTGGAGTTTAATATTGTACTCCGCTACAATTGGTGGCAAGCGACGGGATCCAACCTTACAGCCGATAAGCGCAATTCGTGCAATGTGAACTACCGATGTAAATGGAGACGGATTATTCTAGGCTAAAGTGGCAGACATTAAAGGAACTGCTAGAAGCCAGGGGTAAGGTAGCCAGCAACAAATCCAAAGCTGTACTAACTGTGAGCTGATGGAGGGAGACAGAGCCCACAGCGCTACACCACCAGCAGCCATGGAAGAAACCCTCTACCAGAGAGAAATGAAGACCAGGCTGGAATCTTTGCCACAGCCTATATCCGATGCCATGCTGCACATGGTAATGGCGAATGTCCAGGAGTATGTGATGGCACACAGTCCGCAGTATACACAGTCTCGAGCAGAATCCACTACTGGGTCACTCTACAACCAGGTAAAACCCAAAATTCCCTATCATGCCTTTAAAATGTTTTGCGAGGAGAAGGATGAGATTGATGGGTATTTACAGGATTTTGAGAGACTGTGTGATTTACATGACTTGGAACGGACAATATGGGTCCCATTGCTAGCAGGCAAGCTGGCAGGTCGGGCAGCAGAAGCATATCGCGCTGTACCCAGTGAGGACAGCAAGGATTATGATAAAGTGAAGCGAGCGATATTAGAGAGATAGGCCATTACTCCAGAGGCATACCGGCGCAAGTTTAGAAACCTGCGCAAACCAGAGAAGGATTCACATGCTGAATGGTCACACAAGCTGGACCAAGCTTCCCAAGGGTGGATACAAGCCAGCCAAGCCACTACTATGGAGGAATTGCGACAGTTAATGCCGTTGGAGCAATTCTTCAACGGTTTGTCCCCAGAGGCACAAGAATGGGTGCGAGACAGGAAACCTCTCACCCTAACCGAAGCGGCTCGATTAGCGGATCAGCATTTTAATGCGAGGAGACATCATTGGCCCCTAACCAAGAGTTATCCTCGACCCGCGGGACCACCCAGTACTCTACCACTCCCCGCTCTCACAGCCTCCCCTTTTCGTCAATCCCAAGGGACTTTATCACCACCCTCCAGATATAACGGACGTGCCAACATCCAATGCCACACCTGCAAAAAGTGGGGACATATGGCACGCGAGTGCACCCAAAACCGGGGCAGACCCGCCTGGAACCAAGGCCGACCGAACCCGGCACCATGGGCTGCTGCCCATCATTATCAACGGGAGCCGGCCACTCAAGAGATGTTGAGCATTCCAGTGGAAGAACCCCTGGGAATCTTGCATGGGGTGATGACAGTCCGAGCCACGGATAACCGGCAGCATCATCGACAGCCAGTGACCTTGGAGGGGAAAGAAGTCCAGGGGCTTCGGGATTCAGGAGCTACTTTAATCTTGATAGCACCCCATTTGGTCCCTGACTTGGCACACACTGGTGGATCCGTGGCAGTACGAGTGGCAGGGGGAGCAGTGTACCGACTACCCACTGCCAAAGTACATTTGGATTGGGGTGTGGGAGGGGGGACGGTAGAAGTGGGCCTCATGAAAAATTTACGAGCAGATGTTGTGCTGGGAAATGACTTGGGCCAGATGACCTCTGCTTTTGTACCCCAGGCCCCATACCAGGAAGCCCATCCAGTGACCACACGGCAACAGGCTCGCACCACGGTTCCACCGACACACTCTGAGGCTCCGGTAAGAGACCATGACCCCCACACGACACGTATGTCCTGGGATACCCCGACTAAGTTTGAGGCCGAGGTGAGGTCAGACCCCACGCTACAGGTATACAGGGACAGGGTACACGCTGACCAGGCTGGCCTAGAGGGGGAGCGGTACACCTGGGAGAAAGGGCTACTTTACCGCATTGCTAAAAGAGGAGTGGGAGGGTCGGCCACAGTAACGACTAAACAGTTAGTGGTTCCCCAGAAGTATAGGCAAGAACTGCTTCGGATTGCCCACGACATTCCCCTGTCTGGGCATCTGGGGATGACACGTACCCGATACAGGTTGACCCACGCTTTCTTCTGGCCAGGGATCTCCAAGGATGTGAGGCAATACTGCACCTCCTGTGACATTTGCCAGCGAGTAGGCAAGCGAGGTGACTGCCACAAAGCCAAGTTATGTCCTCTTCCCATTATTGAAGAACCCTTCAGTAGGGTGGCCTTAGATATAGTGGGGCCCTTACCAAAACCCAGTCCCTCCGGGAAAAGATATATTTTAACTGTAGTGGACTATGCCACCCGGTACCCCGAGGCTATAGCCCTCACCAACAATTAATGGCGAAACTGTGGCAGAGGCCTTAATGAAAATATTTTCCAGGGTGGGGTTTCCCCAAGAAATCATATCCGATAGAGGCACCCAGTTCACCGCCGAGGTAACCCAACAACTATGGAAGATATGTGTCATTAAGCCAATAGTAAATTCGGCGTACCACCCCCAGTCCAATGGTCTATGCGAAAGGTTTAATGGTACGCTGAAGCAGATGCTCCGTACATTTGGAGAGGCTCATAAAGACTGGGAGCGCTTTCTACCCCATCTGCTCTACGCTTATAGAGAGGTACCCCAAGAGTCAACAGGGTTTTCCCCTTTTGAATTACTGTTTGGGAGAAGGGTGCGAGGGCCACTAGACCTAATTAGAGAGCATTGGGAGGGGGAGAGTAGCCCAGACGGAACCCCTATTGTATCCTATGTACTGGAGTTCAGGGACCGTCTGGAGGCGCTAACCCAGGCTGTGCGCACCAACCTCCGGGCTGCCCAACAACGTCAGCGCCGCTGGTACGATAGGGGAGCCAGAGACCGCAGCTTTCAGGTGGGACAAAAGGTTTTGATTTTAAAACCGGTCCGCACAGACAAGCTGCAGGCTATCTGGCAAGGCCCATACCAGGTGGTGGAACAGAGATGTGACACCACCTATGTGATTGGCCCCTGCTCAGGGGTAGGGGAGAGACGCATGCTCCATGTGAATATGCTCAAACCATACCATGAGAGGATAGAGGACGAAAACCCAAGTGCTAGCGTTTCTAGGTACCGTGGGGTACTATAGAAAATTCGTACCCAATTATAGTGCCCTGGCCAAACCCTTAACTGACTTGACACGCAAGAACCTGCCCCGACAGGTTGTCTGGGCCCCAGAGTGTGATCAGGCATTCCAACAACTAAAGACTGCTCTAACTAATGCCCCTGTACTTGCTGCTCCTGATCCAACTAAAAGATTTCTTGTCCACACTGACGCTTCAATGTTTGGATTGGGAGCAGTGCTGAGCCAAGTGGGAGCCGATGGCAGAGAACACCCCGTAGCTTACCTGAGCCGAAAGTTATTGCCACGAGAAGTAAGCTACGACGCCATTGAGAAGGAATGCCTGGCCGTGGTGTGGGCCCTCAAAAAGTTGCAGCCATATTTGTATTAACAACCTTTTTCGCTACTTACAGATCACAACCCGTTGGTGTGGCTAAACTGTGTGGCGGGAGACAATGCCCGGCTGCTGCGCTGGAGTTTGGCGCTGCAGCCGTTTGACTTTACAATCCACTACCGACCAGGGAAGCAAAACGGTAACGCCGACGGGGTTATCTAGACAAACTGAACTTGAAAAGTGATCTGTGAGTAATTCCCCGGACATCCCCAAGCCGATCCGTTGGGATCAGACTGTGGATGAAGGCTTGGTTCTGGGGGAGCATTGTGGCAAACCTAGCCACTTCTGGAGCACTTGACGTTACATGTCAAAAGGTTGTCTATTATATGCTATGTATTCTGCTGGGTTTTATGTGGGCATAGTAATTGGTATGCTGGCAGCCGTAAGCCACTAGCATTCAAGTACTTTGTTTTATGTTGCCCAATCGGTGTTCGGCAGTTTTAAACCGAACTCCCACAACACATAACCCCAGACCCCAGCTATCAACCGACTTTTCCCTCGTGCAGCAATGCCTGATGGGAGAATTATCCAAAATGTTAAGTTCCCCATCTGGTCCTCCCTGTATTACCCCTGTTAAATCTATTTGGCTGTTTGGAAACCCCTTGCATGGGGAATTCTATAAATATGGAAGCCTGTGAATAAAAAGTCAGTTGACTCTCAGAGCTGTGTGTCGTCTGGTTACTGGGGACATTTGGGACATTGCCTTACTTTTCAACGCTGACTGTGGATTTACCCTGGTTACCAGCGGAGATCGTGGAGTTTAATATTGTACTCCGCTACACCAACTGTCCCTAATTTCGAGGGACTGTCCCTGATTTGGAACAATGTCCCTCTGTCCCCCTCATTTGTCCCTCATTTTGGTCTGATCTATTTAGTTGTAAATTAAATGCACATTTTATCTTTAACCACTAGCCGACCAGCCGCCGGCGTCAGGTCAACTCGGCTGCGCGAAATCACGTAGCTATACGTCATTTTGCATTCCAGCCATTAGGGGAGCGCCCCTGGTGCCCAAGGCACGTGCCCGGCGGGCGCGATCACCGCCGGGCACCCGCGATCGCTCGTTACAGAGTGAGAACCGGGAGCTCCCGGTCCTGTCGGGGGAGAAATGATGGATCGTCTGTTCATACAATGTATGAATAGTGATCAGTGATTTCCCCTAGTCAGTCCCACCCCCCTTACAGTTAGAACACAACCAGAGAACATACTTAACCCCTTCCTCACCCCCTAGTGTTAACTCCTTCCCTGCCAGTGGCATTTTTACAGTAATCAATGCATTTTTATAGCACTGATCGCTATAAAAATGCCAATGGTCCCAAAAATGTGTCAAAATTGTCCGATGTGTCCGCCATAAGGTCGCTGTACTGATAAAAATCGCTGATCGCCGCCATTACTAGTAAAAAAAAATATTAATAAAAATGCCATAAAACTATCCCCTATTTTGTAAATGCTATAATATTTAAGGGGAATCCCACCCCAAAATCCATACCACATGAATTTTTTTCACAATCTCATGCGTTCCAGCCTGGAGGAGAGATGTGGGGTCTTATTGACCCCGCATCTCTCCATAAAGAGGACCTATCACTAGGGCCGGACTTACCTTTGGGCCTGACTGAACTCAAGCCCATGGGCCCCACCCAATAGGGAGCCCCAGGCTCAATCGCAGCAACCTCCCGATCGCGGCAATCACGGCAACCCCCTCCCGCAATTTCGCACCCAACAACTACGGCAGACGAATGTAATACTCAGCAGCCCCCCGCTCAACAACTTTGATGCTCCAGAGGGCCCCTTCACTGCAGCCAGCACTGTATTACAAGGGATGTTTACATTGCTTGTAATAGGAATAAAAGTGATAAAAAATTTTTTTTTAAAGTGTAAAAAAATAAAATTTCTTTCAAAAGCCCCTGTCCCCAGTAGCTCACGCTCACATATGTATACACCGTTCAAACCACACATGTGAGATATTGCTCTGTGCATTAGAGCACCAGCAACAATTCTAGCACTAGACTCCCTCTGTACCTCTAAACTGGTAACCTGTAAAAAAAAAATTAAGTGTCGCCTTGTCGGTTGTATTCCTTTGGAGGTCTGCCAGCCGAGCACTGGCATCATATGACTGTCGGAAATGCACACAGACTTTCCTGGCCTGCTTCAGGACATCCTGTAAGCCCGGGTACCTGCCCAAGAACCGCTGCTCCACCAAGTTTAGGGCATGAGCAAAACAGGGCACACGGATCAGTTTTCCCTGTCACAGGGCAAAGAGGTTGGTGCCATTGTCGCTAACCACCATTCCTGGCTTAAGCTGGCATGGCGTCAACCAACTCTGAGCCTGCCCCTGCAGAGCTGACAAAACCTCTGGCCCAGTGTGGCTCCTGTCCCCCAAGCACACCAGCTCAAACACTGCATGGCATCTCTTTGCCTGCATACATGCGTAGCCCCTTGATCGCCTACAGAGCACCGCTGGTTCCGAGGAGACATCAGCACAGGAAGAGGCCACAGAGGAAGACGAGGAGGGGGTGGAGGAGAGAGGTGTGTCACAACCAGTAGTAGCATTTTGAAGGCGTGGTGGGGGAACAACCTCCAACACTACTGTACCTTGCGTCCTTTCTAGCTGCCAACAGAGTCACCCAATGCGCCGTGAAAGATAGGCAACGTCCCTGTCAATGCCTGCTGGACCATGAGTCAGCAGTAATATGCACCTTACCACTGACCGCCCTGTCCAGTGAGGCATGGACATTGCCTTCCACATGCTGGTAGAGAGCCGGAATCGCCTTCCGTGAGAAAAAGTGGTGTTTGGGAACTTGCCACTGAGGTACCGCACATTCCACAAACTCACGGAAGGAGGCAGAATCTACCAACTGAAAAGGCAGCAGTTGAATTGCTAGTAATGGCTGGGAGACAACTGCTTTCGGCACTGCAGCAGCTGGGGAAGGGAATTTGCCTGGTACAATCTGCCATTGGTGTTCCGATAGTAGATTGTCCCACAAATACTTGGCTGTGACACACCTAATTCTACGCCTTCGGTCCTATCAGTGCAGGCTTCAGAGAGGACTGAGGGTATAGTGGGGTTGGAGATCCCAGCTGATGAGGAGCAAGGGGAGGTCCGCTTTGTTCTTTGGTGTGGGTCTTTGAGGTACGCTTGCCAACAAACTGCATGGCAGGTTGACATATGTCTGGTCAAGCATGTGGTGCCCAAGCGGGTGCTGTTTTGACCACGCAAGATACACTTGAGACATATGTTGCAAATAGCAGCGGTGCAATCTGATGTACTCGTCTCAAAAAAGGCCCACACCAAAGAACTTTTGGAATAACACTGAGAGACAGCAGCGCCCTGCACATGCATAGCATTGCGTTGTGATGCAGTCGGTGTGCAGCCCTTAAGCTGGCCCCTGGAGGGCATCCTGCCTCGTTGGAGATGTGCCTTTGCCTCCTCCTCCTTCTCCTCCTCCTCCTCCCCTCTCCTATCAGGCACCCACGTAGAGTCAGTGACCTCATCATTCCCTCCCTCCTCATTACTGTAGAAAACCTGGCAGTATGCTGCAGCTGGGGAAACATGACTGCCAGATTGCTGTCCTTCTTGGGCTGTGTACCATCATCGGAGCCTTCAAAACCTCGTTCCGCCCGTCGAGGTTCTCTGCCGCCCAGCCATTCATCCCGACGGGCCGTCGAGCAAATAGAGAACCTGTTCTCTATTTGCTCGACGGGTTTCCCGACGGGCGGGGCGAGCAGAGAGCGTACACACGGCCGAGGTTCTCGCTGGAATGCAGCTCTCAGCGAGGTTCTCGCTGGTTTCTGGCGAGAACCTCGGCCGTGTGTACGGGGCCTGAGCCTGGGTGAGAGAGAATGAGGAGGATGAGGACGGCTTGGTCATCCACTTTACCAAGTCTTCGGCATGTTGCTGCTCAACATGGCCAGCTGCTGAAAAAAAGGACGAGCGTGTCCCACGGCCATGTGCTGATGAGGATGCACCGTGTCCATGACCAGCACTATTGCCTCTAGACACAGAGCCTGCTTGCCCCCTAGCTTTAGGTGCACACTGCAGAGGACACGGGCAGTACACACCATGTAGCTTTATGTGCACACTGCAGAGGACACAGGCAGTACACACACTACGTAGCTTTAGGTGCAAACTGCAGAGGACACAGGCAGTACACACCACATAGCTTTAGGTGCACACTGCAGAGGGCACAGGCAGTACACACCATGTAGCTTTAGGTGCAAACTGCAGAGGACACCGGCAGTACTAACCACGTAGCTTTAGGTGCAAACTGCAGAGGACACAGGCAGTACACACCACGTAGCTTTAGGTGCACACTGCAGCGGACACAGGCAGTACACACCACGTGGCTTTAGGTGCACACTGCAGAGGACACAGGCAGTACACACACCACGTAGCTTTAGGTGCACACTGCAGAGGACACAGGCAGTACACACCACGTAGCTTTAGGTGCACACTGCAGAGGACACAGGCAGTACACACCACGTAGCTTTAGGTGCAAACTGCAGAGGACACGGGCAGTACACACACCATGTAGCTTTAGGTGCACACTGCAGAGGACACAGGCAGTACACACCACGTAGCTTTAGGTGCAAACTGCAGAGGACACAGGCAGTACACACACCACGTAGCTTTATGTGCACACTGCAGAGGACACAGGCAGTACACACCATGTAGCTTTAGGTGCACACTGCAGAGGACACAGGCAGTACACACACCACGTAGCTTTAGGTGCACACTGCAGAGGACACGGGCAGTCCACACCACGTAGCTTTAGGTGCACACTGCAGAGGACACGGGCAGTCCACACCACGTAGCTTTAGGTGCACACTGCAGAGGACACGGGCAGTCCACACCACATAGCTTTAGGTGCACACTGCAGAGGACACGGGCAGTCCACACCACGTAGCTTTAGGTGCACACTGCAGAGGATACAGGCAGTACACACCATGTAGCTTTAGGTGCACACTGCAGAGGACACAGGCAGTACACCACATGAGAATACTGCAGCTAGCACAATCACCTGGCTGCCAGTAAATTAGGAAGAGTGGATCTAGTTATACTATTCAGTCTCTATAAATATATATATACCGTATTTATCGCGGTATAACGCGCTCCCGCGTATACCGCGCACCCCCAAAGTGCCCCCCAATCCTGTGGAAAAAAGTTATTTTGTACTTACAGTTTTGGTGTCTTGCGTGGCGGCCTCGTCGGGTTTGGCGTCCTTCTGTGGCTTCGGGTGTCCTTGTGCGGCGGGTCCGGTGTCATCTGCGGCGGGTCCGGTGTCCTCTGCGGCGGGTCCGGTGTCCTCTGCGGCGGGTCCGGTGTCCTCTTCGGCGGGTCCGGTGTCCTCTTCGGCGGGTCCGGTGTCCTCTTCGGCGGGTCCGGCGTCCTCGCGGCGTCCTCGCGTCCTCCCCGCTCGTTTCCCGCGCCGAGTTTTGAATACTGCGCCAGCATATACTGAGCGCAGTACACTGGGGCAGGCTTGGCAACTTTCGCGCTCACGTCCTGTACGTCCAGGATGTGACCGCGGAAGAAGCCGAGACTGGCCGAATATACCCGAGTGTACTGCGCTCGGTATATGTCGGCGCAGTATTCAAAATTCGGCGCGGGAAAGCGGGTATCGGCGTATATCGCGCACCCACGATTTTGCCCTGATTTTCAGGGCAAAAAAGTGCACGATATACGCCGATAAATACGGTACACAACACCTGGGATGCATATATATCCTCTACACACTGTGGGCCAGATTCAGATACATTGGCGTATCTTTAGAGCGGCGTAGTGTATCTTCTTTACACTACGCCGCCGCAACTTAGAGAGGCAAATGCAGTATTCACAAATCACTTGCTCCTTAAGTTACGGCGGCGTAGCGTAAATGGGCCGGCGTAAGCCCGCGTAATTCAAAGTAGCAAGGCAGTGGGTGTGTTGTATTAAAATGAAGCGTGACCCCATGTAAATGAAGGGCCTATCTTGGCAAAATTCAGGCGTATCTGTTTTTTTGAATCAGCGCATAGATACGACGGTGCACAGTTGGACTTACGTCGGCGTATCTGGAGATACGCCGACGTTAGTCTCCGACGTAAATCGTTTCTGAATCTGGCCCTGTAACTTTAACTGACTAGCCTGCCTACTCTATCTACCTACAAAAATGAGGCGGCGTACAGACGACCGGGGTTCTCGCTGGAAACCAGCGAGAACCTCGCTGGAAGCTGCATTCCAGCGAGGACCTCGGTCGTGTGTACGCTCTCGGCGAGCTTCCCATCGGGAAGCCCGTCGAGCAGAAATAGAGAGCACGCTCGACGGCCCGCCTGGAAGAATGGCTGGTTGCCATTCCCGACGGGCGGGTCGCCGATTTCGACGGCCGGCAGGGAACCTCGACGGGCGGAACGATGTGTTCTGCCCGTCGAGGTTCTCTGCCGTGTGTACACGGCCTAACACTCTCTCTCTCTGTCTTCACTCTTAACCTCTGCAACACACTACACAAGGCCGACCTGCAGGCGGCCTTTTATAGTGCGGGGCGTGTACTAAACCCCCTGAGCCATAATTGGCCAAAGCCACCCTGGCTTTGGCCAATTATGGCTCTCAGTTTTTTGCAAGCTGTGATTGGCCAAGCATGCGGGTCATAGTGCATGCTTGGCCAATCATCAGCCAGCAATGCACTGCGAAGCCACAGTGAATTATGGGCCGTGACACGCCACTCAAACCTGTAACGTTCGTATTTCAACGAACGGTCGAACATACGATGTTCGAGTGGAACATGAGTCCGACTCGAACACTAAGCTAACACTAACACTAAGCTCATTCCTAGTTCTGAGTAATTTTCTAGCAGTGGCGGCTGGTGCTCAAAAAAACAAAAACTATTGCAGCCTCACTGTGCCCATCAATTGTCGCCACTGTGCCAATTGTCGCCACTGTGCCCTTTAATTGTCACCACTGTGCCCTTTAATTGTCACCACTGTGCCCTTTAATTGTTGCCACTGTGCCCTTTAATTGTCGCCACTGTGCCAATTGATGCCACTGTGCCCTTTAATTGTCTCCACAGTGCCCATTGTCACCACTGTGCCCATTGATGCCACTGTGCCCATTGATGCCACTGTGCCCATTGTCGCCACTGTGCCCATTGTCGCCAATATGCCCTGTAAAATGCCTCTCTCCTGCCCGGCACTTACCTTTCTGGGGGTCAGCCATCCTCATTCCACGTCCCTCGATGTCTTCTTCTGCCCTCGATGACACTTCAGCCAATCAGGTTACCGGTAACCAGAACCGGTGAACCTGATTGGCTGAGACGCCTGTCAGTCTTATCCAAGGAACGCACCGCCGGTATGTCCCGTGGAAAAGCATTCAGGAAGCCGACTACAGCCTGAGCGCTGTACTCAGAAAGCTGGCTCTGATAGACACTTCCACACAGCCAACCAGCTGCCGTTATTCAGGTGACCAGCTCTCACCATCCGGCCATCTGAATAGTGGGTGGCAGCAGCAAAAATACATAGATTCATGCAATGCATGAATCTATGTATTTCAGTGGCTGTGTGAGAGCCAGAGGGGGCGGCGCTCTGGCGCCCTCTATGGATGAACCGCCACTGAAATGTAGTGTCTAAAATTGGTGCCAAGACATCCCATTAGATGTCCTAGTCTTGTCTTTTTGCTCCTGAGAACTGGATACCCCTAGCTTGTTGGTAAGCGCTTAGACGCGAGTATCACAACTTGCATTTGGCGCTCTATAAGTATTTAATCCAATCCAATCCCGGAATTGTTCATAAAAAACTGTTGTAAAGCCCAATCTGGCCCTGGGCTTTTACCCGATGGAAGAGAAGCCAAAGAATTGAATATGCCAGTCAGTACTGTTCAATCACTTAATAAGAAGTGGAAAATTCGGGGCTCTTTTGATACCAGGACAAGGTCAGGTAGATCAAGAAAGATTTCAGCCACACCTGCCACAGGAACTGTTCGGGAAACAAAGAAAAAAAAACCCACAACAGGTAACCTCAGGAGAAATACAGGCTACTCTGGAAAAAGATGGCGTGGTTATTTTTAAGGAGCACAATACGGTGATACTTGAACAAAAAAGAGCTGCATACCCAAGAACACCTTGACAAGCCTCATTGGGATTTTTTGCGGCATTGGCGCCGTAAAGGCTTCCTTCTGGCAGCTCAACCATGCAGCTCTTTTTTGTTCAAGTATCGTTCAATGTTGCTCCTTAAAAACAACCACAATGGGCCAGATTTAGGTAGATTGGAGCATCTTTGCTCTGGAGTAACGTTTCTCATTTACGTTACTCTGGCGAAATTTTAGGAGCAAGTGCTGTTATTCATGAAGCACTTGCTCCTAAAGTTGCGGCAGCATATCGCAAATGAGCCGGCGGAATTCAAATTGGGCGGGTACGGGGCGTGTATTATTTAAACTAAGCGCGATCCCGCGGCAAACGTACTGCGCATTCGTCGACTGTCAATGCATCCCAGTGCGCATGCTCCAAATTCTGTCAGTGAACGTCAATGACGTCAAATCCCCATTCATGGACGTTTTACGCAAGCGACGCGTTTTTTTTTTTTTTTGACGCGATGACGACGGCTATACTTAACATAGGATACTCCACTAGGGGGCTGCTTTATCTTTACGCCGCGTATCGCTTACTGAAACTTCGGAAAGTCACTGCGTCGCGCCCGAATACGATCGTGAATTGCAGATTCCCGCTGATTAACATATTTTTTCAGCGTAAATCAGCGGGAACGCCCCCGGCGCCATTTTTAAATTAAAGTTGCGATGCGATGGCGAAATTCAATTACGCCGATCGCATCGGAACTCCAACCCGGCGTTTCTTGTTTTCTGGTTACAGAAAACAGAAACGCCGGCTTAAAGTGACAGTTAGGCTGGAGTATCACTGATACTCCAGCCTAACTCTACCTGAATCTGGCCCTATGTCTTTTTGAAGAGCAGCCTGTATTTCTCCTGAGGTTACCTGTGGGTTTTTCTTTGAAACCTGAGCATATCTTCCGCTAGTTGTGGCTGCAATCTTTCTTGGTCTACCTGACCTTGGCTTGGTATCAAAAGAGCCCCCGAATTTTCCACAAGGCTTTGGGTATCTTTTTATATCCTTTCTATCTTTATCCACTTGCTTACTGGGCACATAAACCCCCTTCGTGCCCAGGCGAAATTTCAGCTTCCGGCACTGCGTCGCTTTAACTGACATTTGCGCGGTCGTGCGACGTGGCTCCCAAACAAAATTGATGTCCTTTTTTCCCCAGAAATAGAGCTTTCTTTTGGTGGTATTTGATCACCTCTGCGGTTTTTATTTTTTGCGCTATAAACAAAAAAAGACCGTCAATTTAAAAAATATATTTTTTTTTTTACTTGTTGCTATAATAAATATCCCATTTTATTTTATTTTTATATATTTTTTTCTCAGTTAAGGCCGATACGTATTTTTCTAATAATACGACTGGTTTGCGCAAAAGCTATAGCGCCTACAAAATAGGGGACAGAATTATGTTTCTTTTTTATTATTATTTTTTTACTAGTAATGGCGGCGATATGCAATTTTTATTGGGACTGCAATATTGCGGAGGACATATCGGAAACTTTTGACACAAATTTGGGACCATTTACATTTATACAGCGATCAGTGCTATAAAAATGCACTAATTACTGTATAAATGTGACTGGCAGGGAAGGGGTTAACACTAGGGGGTGAGGAAGGGGTTAAATGTATTCCCTGTTCTAACTGTGTGGGGGGAGGGGGCTGACTGGGGGAGGTGACCGATGCAGTGTCCCTATGTACAAGACACAGATCGGTCTCCTCTCCTCTGACAGCATGTGGAGCTCTGTGTTTACACACAGAGCTCCACGTCCCTGCTGTCATCTGCTGTGTTCCTGACGATCGCGTGTACCCAGGGGACATCGCGGCCGCCAGGTACACGCATCAGCTCTTCAGCGATGCGCCGGGACAGTGTTTACCCACTGCGCACCACCTAGTGGCGAGCGCGGGTAATGCATTTAAAATGACGTCCAAAGAGTCCACTTGGCACTTGAGAGCCGCGCTGTGGATGTCTTTTGTCTATAACGCGGATCTCAAGTGGTTATAAAGTTTCTTTACATTGTTACGCAGGTCTTTTGACTGTTCTTTTCTACCTCCTCATGGCTCCGTGTCTAGCCTGCTTCGTGCATCCATGTGAGAGCTAACAAACTCATTGGCTATTTATACACAGACACTAATTGTGATTTAACCACTTGGAGCCCCGGCCAATGTAAAATGACGGCCACAAGGTGGCTCTACAATGCCAGAAGGACGTCTATTGACTTCCTCGGCTCCTTTGGCCAATAGGGGCGCGGCGCATGTGCATGACCGATGCATCACTGAGGTGCCGATGCCGTGATGTCCACCAGGTACCCGCGATCGGCCGTTACACAGACAAGGACGTGGATCTGTGTGTAAACACACAGATCCATGTCCTGTCAGGGAGAGGAGACCGATTCTGTGCCCCAGTCAGTCCCCTCCCCCCACAGTAAGAATCACCTAGCAGGGAACACATTAACCCCTTGATCACCCCTAGTGTTAACCCCTTCCCTGCCAGTCACATTTATACAATTATCAATGCATAGTTATAGCACTGTTCGCTGTATAAATGTGAATGGTCCCAAAAATGTGTCTAAAGTGTCCGATGTGTCCGCCATAATGTCACAGTCCCAATAAAAATCGCAGATCGCCGCCTTACTAGTAAAAACAAAAATAATAAAAAAAAAATCATAATTCTGTCCACTATTTTGTAGGCGCTATAACTTTCGCGCAAACCAATCACTATACGATTATTGCGATTTTTTTTACCAAAAATATGTGGAAAAATACGTATTGGTCTAAACGAAGGGAAAAAAGTGTTTTTTTTTAAAAAAAAATGATATTTATTATAGCAAAAAGTAAAAAATGTTGCTTTTTTTTTAAGTTGTCGCTCTATTTTTGTATATAGCGCAAAAAATAAAAACCGCAGAGGTGATCAAATATCACCAAAAGAAAGCTCTATTAGTGGGAAAAAAAGGAAGCCAATTTTGTTTGGGAGCCACGTCGCACGACCGCGCAATTGTCGGTTAAAACAATGCAGTGCCGAATCGCAAAAAGGGGCAAGGTCCTTTAGCAGCATAATGGTCCGGGTCTTAAGTGGTTAATGTGAAAGATGATATTACGCCACGAGAATCGTGATCTATCTTATAAGCAAAAATATTGTGATTCTCATTGTAACAGAACGTCCCACACTCCGCTTGAGTGCTTCCGTCATATAGCGCTTCCTATCAGTCTGGATATAGATATCAGATATTCCAGCTGCTCACAAGCACACGAGACGAGACGAGACTTGTTTGTGTGCTGAACATGGAGTGTTTAATAGAACCAAGAATACAACCTTATATACAGTTTAAAGAGGAGGTAACCAGAACATAAATTAATATGAGCTAATTAACTAATCATTTACCCAGACGAGGTGACTCCGAGATATGACCTTTCAAGGTAGACGTCCCGTCTCCTCTCATCTGCTATACAATACACATTATCATAAGTGTAAACACAGGACATCTTCACACAATAGCATAGTCAGAGAACAGAGAGATGGCTGGAGGCGAGGGCATTAGCATCTAACAGTATGAGGGAGTCACTCTTACAATTAACCCGTTGAGTTTAGAATCGACAACCAGTAAATATATTTACAGATATCCTGGGATATATTGTGGATAATAATGACATAGTCCAAGATATCATTTCTCAGTCATCCTATGCCCCTAGTGGACATAGGATGATTTTAGACATAAGAGGGTCTGAGTCTGTCACACTCATTTTATCCAGAATCGTGCAGCTCTAGTGTGTGTGTATATATATATATATATATATATATATATATACAGTAAAACCTTGGTTTGAGAGTAACTTGGTTTGAGAGCGTTTTGCAAGACAAGCAAAATGTTTTAATAAATTTTGCCTGGATATACAAGCGATGTCTTCATATAAGAGTAGCGTCATGTTACAACTGAGTATAAAAAAGAAGAGAAGCGCCTCTAAGTGTAGCAATATGGTTACATTTAACCACTTCCCCACCGCGCCATAAGCATTTTACTGCTACGGCGCGGTGGAGTTACTTTGACACAACGTCCCTGGGACGTCGTCGTGCACTTCCGCGATTGCGCGTCCCCTGGGACGCGCTCGCGAAAGTGTCCGTGCTCGCCGGGTCTAGAAGACCCGGCGCATCACGGATCACGGTAAATTGCCGCTGATAGCGGCCGTTTACCACGTGATCGCGCCGTCGAATGACGGCGCGATCACTTGTAAACAAACCGGCGTCATTTGATGACGCCGGTTCCTCCCTCTCCTCCCTCTCCTCTTTGTACCGTGCGGTACAGTGTGCGAGGAGAGGGGGGGAGCGGGGTGTCAGCAGCTGAGCTGTGGCTGGATCTGTGACAAATGCAGTCACAGATCCAGCCATCCCTCAATCCATCCCAGCTCTGCAATCCCCCAGTACCCTGCAATCCCCAGTACCCAGAAATCCCCCACCAGTACCCAGCAATCCCCCACCAGTACCCAGCAATCCCCCAGTACCCAACAATACCCCAGTACCCAACAATACCCCACAATACCCCAGTACCCAACAATACCCCAGTACCCAACAATACCCCAATACCCAACAATACCTCAGTACCCAACAATACCTCAGTACACAACAATACCTCAGTACCCAACAATACCCCAGTACCCAACAATACCCCAGTACCCAACAATACCCCAGTACTCAACAATACCCCAGTACCCAACAATACCCCAATACTCGGCAATAACCCAGTACTCGGCAATACCCCAGTACTCGGCAATACCCCAGTACTCGGCAATACCCCAGTACTCAGCAATGCCCCAGTACTCAGCAATGCCCCAGTACCCAACAATACCCCAGTACCCAACAATACCCCACAATACCCCAGTACCCAACAATACCCCAGTACCCAGCAATGCCCCAGTACTCAGCAATGCCCCAGTACCCAACAATACCCCAGTACCCAACAATACCCCACAATACCCCAGTACCCAACAATACCCCAGTACCCAGCAATGCCCCAGTACTCAGCAATGCCCCAGTACCCAACAATACCCCACAATACCCCAGTACCCAACAATACCCCAGTACCCAGCAATGCCCCAGTACTCAGCAATGCCCCAGTACCCAACAATACCCCAGTACCCAACAATACCCCACAATACCCCAGTACCCAACAATACCCCAGTACCCAGCAATGCCCCAGTACTCAACAATACCCCAGTACTCAACAATACCCCAGTACTCAACAATACCCCAATACTCGGCAATACCCAGTACTCGGCAATACCCCAGTACTCGGCAATACCCCAATACTCGGCAATACCCCAATACCCTGCCTGATACTTTGCAATACCCCAATACTCTGCAATACTGCCTATGGGGATTTTTAAGTAGCGAAGTTTGGCGCCATTCCACGATTGTGCGCAATTTTGAAGTGTGACATGTTGGGTATCTATTTACTCGGCGTAAACTTCATCTTTCACATTTTGAAAAAAAATTGGGCTAACTTTACTGTTTTGTTTTGTTTTAAGCACAAAACAGTTTTTTTTTTAAAAACACGCGTTCAATAAATTTCTGCGAAAATACCGTGCGAGATAAAAACTTGTAACGGCCACCATTGTATTCTCTAGGGTCTTTGCTAAAAAAGCATGTATAATGTTTTGGGGTTCTATGTCATTTTCTAGCAAATAAATGATGATTTTTCCATGTAGGAGAGAAATGTCAGAATTGGTCTGGGTGTTCCAGAACGCCTGATGGTGCTCCCTGCATGTTGGGCCTCTGTATGTGGCCACGCTGTGTAAAAGTCCCACACATGGGGTATCGCCATACTCGGGAGGAATAGCAGAATGTGTTTTGGGGTGTAATTTGTGGCATGCATATGCTGTGTGTGAGAAATAACCCACTAATATGACAGAAACACGTTTTTTTTTTGTTTTTTTTTTTACAGAATTTTCAGTCGTTTTTCTTTTATAGTGCAAAAAATAAAAAACCCAGAGGTGATCAAATACCACCAAAAGAAAGCTCTATTTGTGTGGAAAAAAAGGACAAAAATTTCAAATGGGTAGAATGTTGTATGACTGAGTAATTGTCATTCAAATTGTGAGAGCACCGAAAGCTGAAAATTGGTCTGGTTAGGAAGGGGGTTTAAGTGCCCAGTGGTCAAGTGGTTAATGAAGGTACAACATTTAGAAACTTATTGCTACACTTAGAGGCGCCTCTCTTCTCTTTTATACCCTGTAAAAAGATGCTTTGATATAAAGTGCTTTGGATTACAAGCATGTTTCTGGAACAAATTATCCTTGCAAACCAGGGTTTTACTGTATATATATAAAACATCTTCATGCTTAACCACTTAAGGACCGCCTCCTGCACATATACGTCGGTAGAATGGCACGGCTGGGCAGATCCACGTACAGGTACGTCCTGTTCTAGTACCCAGCCGTGGGTCGCGATACACCTCCGAATCCCCCATGCCAAAGAGGCTCATGCGCGTGCGGTATATTCTCTCCCGTGCCCTCCTCCTCCGTGCCGGTGGACCCAATAGTAGTGCTAGGACCACGGCTGCCCCTGGCATGTTGGCAGACAGATGTGTTGTCCTGCAAGTGGGGTTGCTCAGCTTGCACAGCTCCTCCGTAACGGTGCTGCTGTAGCTGCTCTCCAGCTGACCTGTGCACGTCAGGTGCAAAGATAAACCAGCCTTTTGATGGAATAACTGTACGCCGGACATACGACTTGCGCGCACCGTGCGTAGCCTGCGTCGGGCAAACGTACAGGCGTGAATCGCCGTATCTACCTCATTTGCATATTTAAATAGGAAATCAATAGGAGCGCCAGATGCGTCCAGCGTAAATATGCGCCCATGATACGCCGGCGTAGGAAAGTTACGTCGGTCGGAGGAAGCCTATTTTCAGGCGTATCTACTTCTGTGGGTACGGCGCATAGATATGACGTCGCATATTTACACTTACGCGGCGTATATCGAGATACGCCGGCGTAAGTCTTTCTGAATCTGGCCCATAGTGTTTTGCTTTTAGGCCAAAAAGTTAAATTTTGGTGTCATGTGACCAGAGCACCTTCTTCCACATGTTTGCTGTGTCCCCTCCCCCATATGGCTTCTCACAAACTGCAAACAGGACTTCTTATGTCTTTCTTTTTCCAATGTCTTTCTTCTTGTCACTCTTCCATAAAGGGCAGATTTGTGGAGAGCACCACTAATAGTTGTCCTGTGGACAGATTCTCCCACCTGAGCTGTGCAGCTCCTGTGCAGCTGCTCCAGAGTTACCATGGGCCTCTTGGCTGCTTCTCTGATGAATGAGTGAGTGAGTAACTTGTATAGCGCAACAAATGCAAACTTAATCGCCTCAAGGCGCTTTCCTTCCAGTGTCGTCCTGGTCCTTCAGAAGAGGTAGGTCTTCCAGGTTTTCTTCCAGGCAGATGGTCATGGGTAGAGCATTCCAGAGTCGAGGTCCTTGGACTGCAAATCTGCGTTCTCCCTTAGATTTGTAGTGGGATTTGGGGATTTGGAGAAGGTTTTGGTTGGTTGACTGGAGCATGCGGTTGGTGAAGTAGGGTTTTATTTTCTCACTTAAGTATTGGGGAGCGTTTCCTTGTGTACATTAGTGGGTTAGGCAGAGTGTTTTGAAAGTCACCCGGTCCTGTACGGGCAGCCAGTGGAGGGCCCTCAAGACAGGGGAGATTGATTCCCACGTTTTTTTTTCCTGCTACCAGTCTGGCTGGCGTATTCTGGATGACTTGTAGACGTGAGATCTGGTATTTCTGTAGTCCTAAGTAGAGGGAGTTTGCGTAGTCGAGTCGTGAGTTGATGATTGTTCCTACCACTACTGCTGTGTCTTCTTCCGGGATGAAGGGTACGAGTCTATGTAGCATGCGGAGAAAATGATGAGCCCCGCTGACGACTGATCCTATTTGTGCATCCATCGTCATGTCTGAGTCAAAGATGACTCCGAGACTTTTGGCTTTGTTGCTTGGCGCGATGGTTTGTCCAAGGATGGTGGGTGGTGTCCATGTGGTCCTAGAGTTGGAATTCCGATTTGCGTGAAGGATGAGTAGTTCTGTTTTGGATCCGTTGAGTTTGAGGGAGATTTCGGTCATCCAATTGTCGATCAGTGTGAGGCATTTTCCTAGTTCGTGATATTGGTCTTTTTTGTTGGTGAAGTGCTTGACTCTAGCATCATTCCCATTCCCTGGTCAGATCATAATGCAGTTTTCACAACTTTCACATCCACAATTCCTAAGAACCATGACCCTACCTGGTATCTTCCTGAAATTCTACTTAAGCACCCCGTCCACTGTTCCGCAATTGAGCAAAACTTAAAAGATTACTTAGAACTCAACACTAATCCAGAAACGCCCTCCCTCACACTCTGGGAAGCCCACAAGCCTGTGCTGAGAGGTGCTCTTCAAAGACAACTGGGAATTCTTAAAAGAGAACGCTTGCAGTTGGGGAAAAAATTGGAAACAGAATACAACTTAGCTTTCCTAGCCTTCCAGCAGAACCACTCCCCCAACACCAAAGCACGCTTAGACAAGACTCGCCTGGAATACGACCTATTCCTTAGGAAACTCTGCTATCAAAACACTAACCAGGTCCAAACACTCCTACTATAAGAACTCCAACAAACCGGGAACACTCCTGGCAAGAGCTCTAAACTCAATAAACAAGACTCATAACCCAGTAAAATTGAAAATTGCGAACAACAACCTCACCAGCAATCCCATCAAAATAGTGCAGAAATGTTGTGCCCACCTTAAAAAACTACTTTCGGAATCAAACACCTTAAAAAAAACGGAGACTGACTCCTTTTCACACAATTACAACTCCCGCAAGTGACAGGTACCCTGAGAACAGAATTAGAGAAACCAATAACACATGATGACGTCATGGGAGCTATAAAATAACTCAAATTAAATAAAAGACCAGGTCCCGATGGGTTCTCAGCCAGATACTACAAAACCTTCACTAGCTTAATCTCCCCCACATTAGCAGCTGCATACAACCACCTCTTCAAATCAAACTCCTTCAGGCAGGAATCACTAACGGCCACAATCTGCATGATCCCAAAACCACACTCTGACTCCACCCTCAGTGAAAATTTCCGCCCTATATCCATGTTGAACACGGATATTAAACTCTTAGGTGAAATTCTAGCCAGCCGACTAAACAAGATTATAGGATCATTGATTCACCGGGACCAGGTGGGTTTCATGCCCACTAGACAGGCAGGGGATAATATTCGGAGGGCATGCTTGCTTGCTCACTCAGCCAAGGTGAGGAAGATCCCAGCCTACTTCATATCTCTGGACATCAAACAGGCTTTTGATTCTGTCTCATGGTCCTACATGGAATATACATTACAGAATTGGGGCTTTGGTCCAAATTTTAGAAATTGGGTTATGGCACTCTACAACAATCCAAAAGCTTAAGTCAAATATGCAGGTTACAAATCTGATACGTTTGCAGTCCAGAGAGGAACAAGACAAGGCTGTCCCCTATCTCCTCTGCTGTTTGCCCTCCTAATACAACCCCTAGCCCAAAGAATTAGATCGGACCCCAAGATACTAGGCATAGAATTAGGTGGCTTTAAACATAAATTATGCCTATACGCGGATGACATCTTACTTTTCTTATCCTCCCCCCAAGTTTCCGGCCCTAATCTCATCCCAATTCTGAATCATTTCGCAGCTATATCAGGTCTAGCAATTAATCCTAAAAAATGTCTTGCCCTAAACATTTCATTATCAGATACAGAACTAATAGCTACAAAATCAGGACTTCCCTTTGAATGGCCCGGGAAAAGCATCCCCTATTTAGGAATCCACCTAACAGTAGAAATAGCAGATCTATTCTCGTATAACTACCCCCTAATGTTAAAACATATTTCAAGTCTTCTGAAATCTTGGACGCAACTTCCCCTGTGGTGGTTTGGGAAATTAAACGCGGTAAAAATGACAATATTGCCGAAGCTCCTATACCTTTTTAAATATATGGTGCGTAACACCGCGCTACTATTAACAATATTCTAAAGCAGCTGACACGGCTGTTTGATAAAAGCAAAAGTGAACAAAGTGTAAAAAGAAAGTGTCGCGCTAAACAAATATAAAAATGCAATTATACTGGCGTGCAATTACAACACATAATAGATAATATATAAAGGAAATATATTAAAAATATACAGAAAATTCATGCACCAAGTGTGAAAAGTCCATATCAAAAATGAAAAAAAGACAAATTAGTCCACTGGAATTTTAACTGTATAGAAATTAGAGTTCCAGAAGAAAGTGATAAGGTGATGGATCAATTCCAATGTGACTCCAATGTGAAAAACCCTCCACCGATGAAGATGTAGGCTTACCAGAAATGTCGGACTCAGAAAAGCATACGCTTTGTGAGTCAGACAAGCTTATAGTATACAGGTGTCCTAGGAGTCTCTCCAGACGCAGGATAACCACTCTTGTCCAAACCGATATGAATACCCACAATAAAGGTGTATGGCCAAGTCACTGCTGTTATCCATGTCTATATGCGCTGTGTACTACTTCAAAATTGTAAGTGCATGAGTCTATTAAATTTTTAATTTCAAATTACGGTATCACACTATGTTGCTCCTCCTCCTTTTTCCTTCTCTGGTATTGTGACTGCAAATACTGTCGAGACTTGGCCATACACCTTTATTGTGAGTATTCATATCGGTTTGGACAAGAGTGGTTATCCTGCGTCTGGAGAGACTCCTAGGACACCTGTATACTATAAGCTTGTCTGACTCCGACATTTCTGGTAAGCCTACATCTTCATCGGTGGAGGGTTTTTCACATTGGAGTCACATTGGAATTGATCCATCACCTTATCACTTTCTTCTGGAACTCTAATTTCTATACAGTTAAAATTCCAGTGGACTAATTTGTCTTTTTTTCATTTTTGATATGGACTTTTCACACTTGGTGCATGAATTTTCTGTATATGTTTAATATATTTCCTTTATATATTATCTATTATGTGTTGTAATTGCACGCCAGTATAATTGCATTTTTATATTTGTTTAGCGCGACACTTTCTTTTTACACTTTTTTCCTATACCTTTTTAGAGTACTCCCTATACCAATACCGGCCTACTACATGAGAATAATCCAAAAACGGATCTCTTCCTTTATTTGGGGACCCTCTCGACCCAGAATCAAACCACAAGTCTTGGAACTCCCCAAAACCAATGGTGGGATTGGGTACCCCAACTTCACAAAATACTACCAAGCGGCCCAACTGGCTACTCTCACAAAATATCACGCTAAACATGAAATTCCCCTTTGGGTTTCAATTGAAGCTTTAGATTGTGATCCCATCTCAATATCCAACTTACTGTGGATCCCCCCAAAATTTCGTAAAAATATTAGTAACCCTATCACCAAACATTCACTTACCCTCTGGGACAAAATTAAGTTAAAAAAAAACCTACAATCTTCACATTGCCCCCTGCTTTCCTTTATTAAAAACCCAGATTTCTATCCTGCCCGGGTCTTCCCTAACACATTCAAAGAATGGGTAAAGAGGGACTGCACTCAAAAGTACAAGTTTTTTTAACTCCAACTCCTTTGTCCCCTTCCCATCACTCTGTGAATCGTACGGTATACCACAAGGCGAACTTTTTAGATACCTGCAAATTAAAAATTTCTTTCTCCCACCAGTAAATACACCAATCTTGCCTATCATATTCTCCAGTTTTGAAAATATATGTAAGGGTAATCCACATGCCAGAAATGCGATTTCTACCCTATACTCCCAGCCGCAAACACAATCTGACTCTTGGAAACTACCATATGTTCGCAAATGGGAGGAGGACCTTGGTACAGAATTGAGCCCCGTAGAATGGAACCAAATTTGGCTCAATACCAAAACTGCTTCTATTAATGTATCAGCCTCTGAGACAAACTATAAAGTGCTTTCAAGATGGTACCTAGTGCCGGCAAGAATAGCTAAATTTTCACAAAATCACTCAGACCTGTGTTTTAGAGGCTGTACAGAGAGCGGAACGTATTTTCACACATGGTGGTCATGTCCAAAAGCCCAATCATTTTGGTCGGCAATTTTTCAAATAGCACATACTCTAACCGATAAAAGAATACCATTAGACCCCAAATTGGCCTTGCTCAACCTAAAACCCAGCATTTTGTCGCATATACAATTTAACCTGATTAGGCAGCTTCTTACGGCAGCGAAGCAGACCATAGCGAAGGCATGGAAAACCTTGAGTATTCCAGTGAGTGAAACAATCAACAGAATGAAAAACGCAATGATATATGCCAAAATGACGGCAATAGAAAATGACATGATCACCAGGTTTGAACTAATTTGGACGCCCTGGATTACATACAACACTGAATGCTTTTAATAAAGATGTATTGATGCCATGGTAGCCCACCCATCGAAACGGCACTTGAACCCTCTTGGCGGTCGTTGGGATTTCCCGGTGTGGTCCTGCAGACTCCCCTCCCCCAACCCTCTCCTTTCATGATATACTTTTCTTTTTTTTATTCTTGATGTCGCAATTCTTACTCTATTTAGGAGTTTTTTTTCTAAGTTGTTAAGACTTGTAAGTAACACATGGGTTGATTTTTTTTTTTTGTATAGATGCTTCAGTTAACTTTTACTGTATAATTTACAAGTCAATAAGGTACGAATAGAACACATAAGGAATCACCTCCCTTGTCTCATTTATCACCTCATTACAGCAATCCTATCCGGTAATGTCGTAGAGTACGCCCTATTTGTTTTCTCATGAGGATTGTTTTTTAATGTTAGAACTCTTTTCAACATTGCAATGTTTCTTTATTTTTACAATTGTATACTTGTATTTTCTCAGTTTTTCTTTTGTTTAGTATTTCTTTTATTTTCTGTATATCGCTTACTTCATATTCCAATAAAGATATATTTGACATGGTAAAAGAAATTGTAAACCATTTATCATTTTCCTTCCACTTCACAATAAAATCCCAATAAAAATATATGTATGTATTTGGTTGTAACACAAAATGTGGAAAATGTGTAATGGGGTGTGAGTACTTTTTCAAGGCATTGCAGTTTGTGGACTCTTTACCAAGAAATGTAGCAGAATACATTTGGCCTACATTTCTGAAGAAAGATAATTTATTTGCAAAAATGTATAACAGAAACAAAGCAAATAAGCATTTTTTTTGTAAAATTTTCGATTTTTTTTCCTTTTTTTTTAGCAACACACAAAATACCCAGTGGTGATTAACCACTTAAGACCCGGACCTTTAGGCAGGTAAAGGACCTGGCCATTTTTTGAGATTTGGCACTGCGTCAATTTAACTGGCAATTGCGCGGTCGTGCAACGTGGCTCGCAAACAAAATTGACGTCCTTTTTTCCCCACATATAGAGATTTCTTTTGGTGGTATTTGATCACCTCTGCGGTTTTTATTTTTTGCGCTATCAACAAAAATAGAGCGACCATTTTGAAAAAAAAATGCAATATTTTTTACTTTTTGCTATAATAAATATCCCCCAAAAATATATATATATATATATATATAAAAAAGGGCCAATACGTATTCTTCTACCTATTTTTGGTTAAAAAAAATCGCAATAAGCGTTTATCGATTGGTTTGCGCAAAATTTATAGCGTTTACAAAATAAGGGATAGTTTTATTGCATTTTATTTTATTATTGCACGGCTGGGACGTACAGGTACGTGCTTGTGCCCAGCTGTGCCATTCTGCTGACATATATCTGCAGAAGGCGGTCCTTAAGTGGTTAAATACCACCAAAAGAAAGCTTTATCAGTGTGAAAAAAAGTACAGTGTTGGACGACCGAGCAGTTGTCATTCAAAGTGTGACAGCACTAAAAGCTGGCATAAAATAGTGGAACTATCAACATGCAATAGAAATCAGTAAACACCCCAAATTAATAAAATAAAAATAAAAAATACTGCCCCCCCCCCTCCAAATGGATCTTAGCCCTGAAGAATTCACTGTGAACTCATGGTAGATGCAAACACGAACCTCATTTGTATTTGTAACACCTCGTCTGTATATCCTCATGAGATATGAAAAAAGAATAATAATAATAATAATAATAATAATAATAATAATAATATGTGATTTCAGGTTCTGGTATCTCGGTGCTCAGATCCCTGTATACCCGGCAGCAGAAAAAAGTTTGGATCTTCAACACATAAATGCTGCTATGAGTGCGTCCCATGCTCAGAAGGAGAGATCTCCAACGTTTCCGGTAGAGTTTGTATTTGTTAGCAAGTTATTGTTGGACTGGGCAGAAGGTAACGCTGTGGTTAAAGTGTATGAATAAGACTTATGAAGCAGTGGCGGCTGGTGCTCCATTTGTTGGGGGGGGGAACGGACCTGACTACGGACCCCCCCTCACCATACTCACCCCATCCCCAGCTCATTCACCCTGCTGACAGGTGGTGGCGGGGACTACCCCCTCAGTCTCTGTGTCCCAGCTTTGTCGGTTGGCCCATGTGTCTTCTCGGCCGTATGGCCGTCTTCTCCAATAGGATGGCCTCTCCTTTTGGCCAATCAGGAAATCAGTGTGAGAATAGCAAATATTCATTCTCTATGGTCAAATAACTGGGTGGGCTCGGAGCGCAGTGCTCTGCGCCCTGAGCCCACCCTATTTACAAGCCTAGTAAAGCCTCTGGCTCTAATCCTGTGCTTCAAAAAAATACACCCCCCCATTGGAATCCATGACCCGGCGCCCTGTGTGAAAATCACGCACGGATGGGGGTGGCCCCTGTTATGCCCCTATTGGATGGGCCACCACTGATATGAAGTACATCTCTGCAATGGGTGCACATTTCCCCATGGTTTATCCTTTTAAAGACCCTGTAAGTACCGAAGTATGACAAAGAGATAACTGTAATGCACACGATGTGCACACGATCGTAAATTCCGACAACAAAACCGTGTTTTTTTTTTTCCGACAGGATGTGTGCTCAAACTTGTGTAGCATACACACAGTTAGGCTGCGTACACACGAGGAGACATGTCCGATGAAACAGGTCCGACGGACCGTTTTCATCGGACATGTCTGGAGGGATATTTTGGTCTGATGTGTGTACACACCATCAGACCAAAATCCCAGCGGACAGAGAACGCGGTGACGTATAACACACCAACGTGCTCAAACAAGGAAGTTCAATGCTTCCACGCATGCGTCGAATCAATTAGACGCAAGCGGGGGATTTCGGTCCGATGGTTGGGTGTACTAACCATCGGACATGTCCGATGGACAGGTTTCCATCGGACAAGTTTCTAAGCATGCTTAGAAACTTTTGTCCGCTGGAAACCTGTCCGCCAGGCCGTACACGCGATCGAACATGTCCGCTGAAACTGGTCTGCGGACCAGTTTCAGCGGACATGTCTCCTCATGTGTACGTGACCCTACACAAACTTCCAACCGTCAAGAACGCGGTGATGTAGAACACTACAACGAGCCAAGAAAAATGAAGTTCAATGCTTCCGAGCATGCATCTAATTGATTCCGAGCTTGCATGTTTTTTTGTGCATCGGAAATTGCATACAGATGATCGGAATTTCCGACAAGAACTTTTCTTGTAGGAAAAATTGAGAACCAGCTCTTAAATTTTTGTTACCGGGAATTCTGACAAAAAAAGTCAGATGGAGCCTACACGCGGTCAGACTTTCCGACCAAAAACTCACATCAAACTTTTCTTGTCGGAAATTCTATGACCCCGTACACACGACCAAGTTTCTCAGCAGAATCCAGCGAGAACCTCGATGGGAGACGTATTCTGCCGAGAAAACCGGTCGTGTGTACACTTTTCGCCGAGCGTCCCGTCAGGAAGCTCGTCGAGCCAAAAAGAGAGCATGCTCTTTATTTCCTCGTTGTTCTATGGGGAAATTTGGCTCGACGAGCTTTTCGACAGCTGATCGGGAAACTCAACAAGCGGAACGATGAGTTTAGCCCGACGAGTTTCTCGGTCGTGTGTACGCGGCCTGACAGTGTGTACGAGGCATTAGCGCAAATACTTATGTAAAAATATGACAGGCAATATATGAACTATAACAGCTCATAAGTCCACAAAAGGCAATAGTTCTTAAAATGAGGTGAGAGGCGGCAGCAGTCCCCAGAGAAAAGCCAACTCTGTAAACAAGATGGGAGAGGGAGGAATACCTGAGTGCAGAATGTTATTATACAATTTATTCAGCAATGGTAAGTAATGCACTGAGAGCCGGTTCACACTGGGGCGACTTGGGACCCGACTTGAAGTTGCCCCAAGTCGTCCCAAGTTGTGTGGTTGAGAAAATCAATTGAAGTGAATGGAGCCGTCTTAATGCACACTCCGACTTCAGAAAAGGTTCTTGTACTACTTCAATCCGACTTGTAGGCAACTTGTTGATTTCAATGGAAGTCGCCTCAGAAGTCGGGTCACTGTCTTAACTGAAGAAACTTTCCAGGAAGATAACATACATTTCTCAGGCAAACCTTTTCCTCCCCTTCCCTCCCCTAGAGCTGATTGTTGTTTGATTGGCCACTGGAAAGTCTCCTGTCCTGGAGACCACTTCAAGTCATGTTGTAAATTGCCCCAGATCGCCCTGTGGTTCATGCTCAAGTCGTGTGTTAGAGTTGCCTATGAAAGTTGTGCTGGAAGTCGTGTCGCCCCAGTGTGAACCGACTCTAACAGCAGGTAAGATAAAACAGGCTCATCTATGTGAGGTTATGATGTAGTCTGGCATCCGAACGTCCACGTGCGTCCACGTGTTTGGCTGGTGTTATGATGGCTGAAATGACGTCAGCGGAAGCAGAGAGACATCAAGGGAGGAATGGCTGGGCAAACAAGGCTATGCGCTCGGAGCATCAGCTCCTTCTACCGGCCTGACATGATACTGCTGGGATGGTGCTATTTATGTGTCTGAAGCCGTTCGTAGAACAATAGGTTCCAGCACACCCGGCACACCACAGTTCACTATTTAAAAAATAGTATTAAAAAACGGCCTGAACAGATTATTCAACAAAGAAGATTTTTGGGAACAATAAAAGTAAAGAATATGTAAAACAATGTCTAAAATCATGATTAAAATTATATATGTGTGGGAACGTCCATGTTGGTAATTAAAACCGTAAGAGGATGGGGGGAGGGACTGTGGAATGCCACAGATTTTACCATTGTTACACCTGGAGTGCTCCTCCAGGTCTGCCATTTTAGCCTTGATCCACTCCACGTCCTCTTTTTCAGTGTGAGTGTCAACCAGCTCATTGAATGTGGCGGCAAAGTCCCCCGTGCTATTTTCAACGTGGCTGACCCTGTTGCCCATCTTGTGCAGTTCCCCTTTAAATTGGTGGGCCAAAGAAGTGAGTATAGAGCTGTGTAAAGACACTGATTGATGAGGGCTGAAGAGTGGGAAATGTAGTCATGAAGGAATGAGTGGCACTAAAATCCCCAGTAGTACAGGCAGCTGGCCTCACCCCACAAAGTGCAGGCTCTGAAGGTGCCATTCTGGGTCTAGACTTGGCTGGGCTAGGTAGAGGAAGAGGAGGTCTGTAAAAAATATCCCCCACTGGATGCTGGTATGCCATCCTTCTCCTCACCCCCTGCTGCACTGTGACATGCTGCTGATCCTGAGAAGACACCATCTTGGCTGAAGGAACGGAAAGTATGGGGGAAAAGATCTGCAATTTTCCTAGGCTCCCCCCATTTTTCCGCAACATCTCCATTTATTTCTGCAACTTGAGTAGAGCAGGATCACTAGTGACAAGCATTCCCTGCTCCTGTTGTGAGTCCCGGTCTCTCCCCACTGTGCAGAGCCGAGTCATTGAGTGGCCATCATGCTCTGTATTTATTTATCTAAAGAAAACTAGGATTGGGACTTTAAATGAGGCATATGAAAAACATACGCCTCCATCCCTGTTGGGCAAAAGAAGGGGGGGTTTGGGGACTTTGAATGAGATGCGTTTTTAAGCAAAAATTAGGTGTAAATAAAGTTGTATACATAATAACCAGGCTCAAACTTACCACCCAAACAGCAAACCAAATTCAACTGTCTAACTGTGTGCGTTAAAAACAGTGGATTGGTTGCACGCATTTGCAAATACATGACTATGGTATAACTAAACATGACCCTTATCTGCTAAGACCCCCCCATTTTACCCAACCTCTATATTAATAAATAACCAAGACCACCACTTTAATGTTGGAGTAAAAAACTGGCCGTAGCAGCCTCCATTTATTTTAAATAACTTCTTAAATATTAAATAACATTTATTAACAAAAATATGTATACCTGAAATACAATCACATTTTCTTTTAACCCCACTAGTGCTGGACTTTGCAGGCACATTAACACAACTTTTTAACCATTGAAAAAACCTTTTTGAGCACTGCGGTACCTAACCTCTGGTCATAGGCCTCAAGCCGACAAGCTGGCTCAGAGACGACCACTGACCGCAGTGCCCCCATTAACAACCTCCCAGCTACACCTTGGTAAACTGGACTAACAGCCCCTTCAGTACCCATACCACCTCTGGGTAATGGCATCCACTTTAGGGTAATTTCTTCTCCTGCACCAGCACCCAAAGGTAACTCCTTGCCTTTTGGGCGCACCTCCACACCCTCAGCGCTCGCTGTACACCGTCCTGCAGGCCCAACACCCACATGTCAATCCCCACATCCGTCAAGTGCACTCCATCTCCCCGCTGGTACCTCCACGTATCCACCTCCAACTCCGGATGCCTGACCACCAACCCACCATTTCTGATAACAAACCTTGCCACGTCCCGGTTAACCTTCCTCCTGGCCCTGTTCACTCCTTCCACCGACCTGGCCATCCTCCATGATGACCTGGGAACAATATCCGACTACACAACTACCGTGTCCGGGTAGGCCATGCGGATCCTTAAAAAATAAAATTTGATGTCCCTTGCGACATCCAACATGGTATGAACCCCCAGGTCGTTGCCCCCCACGTGTAGCAATAAAACATCAGGCGAACGATCTAATCGTGCAAACTTGTGCACTTCCGGAACCACCCTGCACCATAACATCCCAGGAAAACCCAACCATCGAATGCACGCTTCATGTCTTGGGACCCCAAGCTGACGACCGTTCGGTCGCATGTCCGCTCTCCTAGCCCCCCAATGAACGAAGGAGTGGCCCATTATCCAGACCAGTCCCTGTCCTGTACCTGAAAGACATAAAACAAGAAATACATCACCAACAGACCTTCGAGAGACGCTCCCGTCCCCCGTAATTAACATGGTCCCTTACCAAAACCCTGGCCCACCCCAAAGCCTCGGGGGTGGCCCCCCTAAAACCCTCCAGGTTCCCCTGCGCGACCTGCCCTCCCATTGACCCCCAGGGTCACCATCAACTGTGGTCTCACATACAGCCGAAACCTCCTCGACTCCCATCTGCCAATCCTTTTTACCATCTCATCATCCAGGCCACTACGTGCAGCCTCCGTCGCGGCCCCAATGCGAAAAGAGTGTTCTGAAAACTCCCTCGCCACGAGGCCCAATGCCCCCAGACACCTCCTAAACACCGTCAGGAACTGATACCGGGACAACGGTGTCCCATCCTCATGCACCAGAAATGCACCACCCAACGTCGGACAGACGTCCAAAAATTCCCGCACCACTTTAACGGGACACAGATCCGACCCCCCAATAGGGAACACCTGCACAACCTAGCCCGTCCCCTTTTGATCAGTTTTTGACTTCCGTAACCACAACCTGACCCCCTCTTGCGCCCACAACACATCCGTGGCCAACATGCCACCCTGTACCGCCTTCGAGGGGCTAACCAACTCCCCCACCCGAAACGCTCCAAAGAACGCCAGCGCAAAAGCCGCCCTAAACAATAGCACCTCGTACCGTGACGTACACAACGTACCCAATTCCCCCATAATACCCCTCAGTATTTTGAATGACACCGGGCGACGGGCGTCCGTCCGCCGCCCCTGCTTTCTATAACCTTTGAGTGCCTGCCGCACACAAAACTCCTTTGTATAGTCTGTACACCCCTGCAACTTCAACAAAAAAGCCAAGCCTGCCAATTTATTATCCAACACGGAGTGGGACACCCCAGCCTCCATGTTCCTAGCCACAAAATACAGCACCAGTCCCCTTACTTCGGGCCCCACCGGGTCCACCGCCGCCTCGCGAACCAGAGCCTGCCACTCTAACCAGACCTTCTCGTAGGCCGCCCATGTGCCCACACTTACCGACTTTTTGATCCAACTGGAGAGGATTCCAACGGAATCCCCCATAGCCACTCCGGACAGGGTACCCCATGCTCTTCTGCTTCCGGCACCAACTCGCGGAACCTGTCCCACTGAAAGCGAGACAAGGCGTCAGCCACTACATTCTCCACCCCCGGCAAATGCACCGCATACACAAATACATTCATCTGCAAACAGCGCAGCACCAGGTGCCGCAATAGCCGAATAACCGGTGGGGAAGATGCCGTGACCTTGTTAATCACCTGAACCACCCCCAGATTGTCTCCATGGAACCGCACCTTCCGGTCCCGGAAGGACGAACCCCATAGCTCCACCGCCAGCACCACTGGAAACAATTCCAGTAGCACCAGATTCCTAGTGAACCCCGCTTCCAGCCAGGACTGGGGCCAAGGCCCAGTACTCCACTGACCCTGAAAATATGCGCCAAAACCCGAGCCCCCGGCCGCATCCGTGAACAACTCCATGTCGAAGTTGCTGACCTGACCGGACATCCACAAGGCCCTTCCATTAAAGGACTCCAAAAAGGAGTGCCACATCAACAGGTCATCCCTGTGATCCTGCACCAGACGGACATAGTGCCTCGGGGACCTGACCCCCGCTGTACTCGCCGAGAGGCGTCTGCAAAAGACTCTCCCCATCGGCAGAATGCGGCACGCGAAATTGAGCTTACCCAGGAGCAAGTGCAGTACTCGGAGCTGCACCTTCCGCAGACCTAACGGAGCTCACTCCCGACACATCCCTAACCACCCATTCTAGGAACGAGCTGAACTGTTTAAACAAGGCGCACGAAATGGAGCAGCCCATCGGTAGACACTTGTCCACGTAGAACTCCCCACCCAAGTGGCAACCCAACAGCCGGAAGCTATCCGGGTGAACCGGGAGTAGCCGAAAGGCAGCCTCAATGTCCGACTTGGCCATCAAAGCCCCCCGGCCGTACCGCCGAACCCATCCCATCCATCAAAGGAAGTGTAACACACTGTACAATCCCCCACGTTGATGGCATCGTTGACCGACCCACCCTTTGGAAACGACAGGTGGTGAATGAGCCGAAACTTGTTCGGCTCCTTTTTTGGCACCACCCCCAATGGAGAAACCACCAACCCTTCCAAAGGAGGGGAGACAAAGGGGCCCCCCATACGGCCCAGCGCGACTTCCTTCCGCAGTTTCTCCGAAACCACTTCCGGACGTTGTAGCGCAGAACGCAAATTCCTCGCCACCGGAGAGACCACCGCCAAGTTGCAAGGAATCACGAAACCCTCAGAGAAACCCCTTTCTAACGATAGCGCAGCCGCCCTGTCCGGATACCTACCGAGAAACGGTCGCATCCTTTCCACCATCACCGGAGTCCTCCCTTTTACTCGCAGAGTCTCCGGGACGTCCCTTGCCTTGCTTAAAACAACAGGAAGAGGGGTGATTACCCCCACAGCCAGAGCACTCGTGCTTGAAACGGCAGGACCCTCCAAACATGCAGTTACCCTTGTTGAACTGCCAGCAAACCCCCTTTTTCTTTTCGGCCGACTGTCCTGGGGAAGAGGTTCCGCCGCGCCCCCCCCCCTTAAAAAACGGAGCGGACGTCCGTGGAGCCGACATAAGCCGCATCCAAAGGCCGATGTCCTTGGTATCCCACCTAATGTCCGGCCTAATTGCCCGGCCTTGCCGGAATTGCTCATCGTATAGGAGCCACCCCGTGCCACCGTAACACCGATAAGCCTCGCTGATCGCTTCTTGGTAACTGAAAAGCTCCGAACAGTGTTCAGGGTTTTTCTCGCCAATCACGCTCGCCAAAATCGAATAAGCCTGCGACCAATTCGCAAACGTCCTGGGAATAAGCCTATACCGCCTCTTCTCCTTATCCTCCTTCTTAGACTCCTCCGGTTTTACCCTGTCCAGGTTAAATTTCTCCAGAGGCAACAGCGCAAATATCTCTACGTATTCGCTCTTCCAAATCTTCTCCCTCACCTCCTGCTTCAAATGTGAACCCAGGGGTGCCTTATAACAAGTGTAAACTTCCCCCTTTGCCGCGTCCGCCAACCGGACCAGATCCCTTTTTTTTGCAGAGTCACCCCCCGCATCCCCCTTAGCACTTGGCTGTGCGGCCGACACTTCCCCATCCACCGCCGAACTCGTCCCTCCGTCCACCAGCACCACTGTCCCAGTCACGGCAGACGCCTCCACGGGTCCTGTCGCCACGGCTCCTAACGCCGGCACCCAGGCAGGAACCGGGCCAATGGCGGGGCTCTCCCCCCCCTTCAGCTGGCTCACTAATGTCTCCAAACCCACCAAAAAACGCTGCAACCCAGCGTCCTCACCTGACTGCACCCCCTGGGCCCCAGACCTCACCCCACTACTCCCCGCCACCGCGGGCACTACCAACCTACCCCGGGAGCCCCCCCCCCCCGGGCCCCCAGCCAACACACCAGCATTATGTAAAACATCAGAAATAACCGAAAACGACTTACCGGGCTGCCTGGAAGCAATCCCACCAGCCGCACGACTCGTCTCCCGCGCTGAGACCTCTGTCCTGGGAACGACCTCCTCTTCCGACTCGGACAGCTCACCCTCCGAAAGAACACCCGGCCGGACGTCCTCTCCAGATGATGACCCACCAGGCGACTCGGGCCTGGCAGCCGAGGGCCCAGAGCTGGCCTCGCTCACCATGCGCAGTCTGGACCCGTACACCGATTTTACCGACGCTTTCCTGGGTGCCGCACACTCTCTGCCGTATTCCACTCCCCCACGCCCGCTTTCCACCAGGCTGGATTGGTGGTAGCTAGCCGCGGATGGCGAAAGGCTAGCCACCGCATGGACAGGCCTCCCTCGCCAAGGCTCCCGGACCTCCGGTACACAACCGGGGTTGGAGCCCGCATCCAACTGATCAGCACGCTGGGCGGGCCTGGCCGCCACCTTGGAGCCCCCTGGCCGCCCCCCCCTGCACCCCGCTGCTGGTCCGCTGCCGTGTTGTGACCCCCCCCGCCCCCGCCGCCCTCCGCTTGGACAGGGGGGCCGAGGGGGACCGAATGGGGCTCCCTTCCCGCCTGCGGGATCTGGTGGACGGGCCCGGAGAGTAACGGCTCGGGGGCCGAGAAATACGGGCACGGGTGACATTACCACCCCCCCCCCGGACCGGAGAATCTCCCGACACGTCCCGCCGCGGGAGGAGAGGCCCCAGCACGGCCTGCAGCAACCCCTCCCCGCGACGCTCAGCCTCCTCCTGGAGCTGGGAAAATAAATCCTCGGTGCCTGACATGGCAGGGCAGGCAGCGAAGTGGCAGGAGAATCGAAAAAGTCAGAAAAACTAAAAATGTTACCCCCTATTTCAGGCAGAGCACTAAACCCCCAGCAGCACGTCCTACCTGGAAACTTTTTCCAGGTGTGTTAGCCCGGGAAGGAGGAGGAGGGGAATTTAAAGCCTCCCCTCCCCTCCCTCAGCTACACACAAAACCACTCCTACCGACCAGACCAGGGCTTAGTTAACCCTGTCATGGCCGGCCCTCCACTTAATGGCTTTGCCATTTGCTCCGTGCCTTACTTGATTAAGCTGCAGGCCTCGCCAAGGCTCTCTGCGTACTGCAGTCCTAACTTAACTTTTTGGGCCAGATCCACAAAAATTTTACGGCGGCGTATCTCCAGATATTCCGCCGTAATTTCAAATCTGCGCCGGCGTATCTTTACGCCGATTCTTAAAGGCAGATACGTCTAAAAAATAGGCTTCCTCCACCGACGTAACTTGCCTACGCCGGCGTATAATTGTGTGCAATTATACGCTGGCCGCTGGGGGCGCTTCCGTAGTTTTACGCGTTGAATATGCAAATTAGCTAGATACACCGATTCATGAACGTACATGCGGCCGGCATTTTTTTTTACGTCTTTGCATAAGCGTATGTCCGGCGTAAAGTTACCCCTGCTATATAGAGGCGTACGCAATGTTAAGTATGGACGTCGGGACAGAGTCGAATTTTTCACGTTTTACACCGTTTGCGTATCTCGTCCGTGAATGGGGCTGGTCGTAAATTACGTTCACGTCGAAACCAATGAGTCTCAGCGGCATAATTTGGAGCATGCGCACTGGGATACGTTCACGACGGCGCATCAAACACATTTGAATTAGGCAGGCTTACACCGGCCCATTTACGCTACGCCGCAGTAACTTAGGACGCAAGTGCTTTGTGGATACGGCACTTGCCTCTCTAAGTTGCGGCGGCATAGCATAAAGAAGATACGCTACGCCCGCACAAAGATACGCCGATCTTTGTGGATCTGGGCCTTAAAGTCTCCTCAATAGAGGCAAATAAATACTGATGAGTAGATAGAGGGTAGGTGACTGGGGGTGTGTCACTGCCCCTACCTATGATTGGTATAGTAGTAAAGAGCACTGGAAAAACAAAACGCATAAATGTATAAGGGTATCACAAAAGGCATCTCCATCCCTGTATCATAAAAAGAAAACTAGGATTGGGACTTTAAATGAGGAATATGAAAAACATATGCCTCCATCCCTGTTGGGTAAAAGAAGGGGGGTTTTGGGGACTTTGAATGAGATGCGTTTTTAAGCAAGAAGTATAAATAAAGTTGTATACGTAATAACCAGGCTCAAACTTACCACCCAAACAGCAAACTAAACTGTCTAACTGTGTGCATTAAAACCAGAGGATTGGTTGCACACATTTGCAAATACATGATTAAGCTGCAAACCTCGCCAAGGCTCTCTGCGACTGCAGTCCTAACTAAACTTTTAAACTTTAAACTGTATTTATTTACTCTCCCACAATGCATTTATGGAAATCCAATTGCTAGCTGTGAGACAACTTAGGACAATTAATTTTTTCAGACGTTCTGACCCCGATGCTCATTGTGTTTGTATTGTTCTTCCGGCAGACAGTGAAAACTGCATGAAATGTCCTGATGATGAATGGCCAAATGAGAAGAAGGATCGGTGTTTTCCAAGAGTGGTGGAATTTCTCTCCTACACTGATGATCCCATTGTTGGAGTATTTTCAGCTGTCTCCATCCTCTGTTTTCTTCTGACTGGATTAATATTGGGGATATTTATACGTTACCAGGACACCCCCATTGTTAAAGCCAATAACCGGGACCTGAGCTATCTTCTCCTGGTCTCCATCATGCTGAGCTTCCTCTGTGTCTTCTTGTTCCTCGGCCATCCAGTAGATGTGACCTGCATGCTCCGTGTCACCTCTTTTGGTGTCATCTTCTCAGTTGCCGTCTCTTCTCTACTTGCCAAAAGTATCATGGTGTGTATTGCTTTTAAAGCCACCAAACCTGGGAATTCCTGGAGGAAATGGATGGGAGCCAAACTGCCCAATTTTATCATTTGTGTCTTCTCATTGGTCCAAGTCATAATCTGTGTCACTTGGTTGTCTATTTCTCCCCCCTTCCAGGATCGGGACACTCACTCTTATCAGGGGAAGATCATCATTCAGTGTAATGAGGGTTCAGTGATCGGCTTCTACTCTGTCCTGGGATATATGGGGCTTCTGGCAGCTGTGAGCTTCATTATCGCTTTTTTAGCCAGGACATTACCGGACAGTTTTAATGAGGCCAAGTACATCACCTTCAGCATGCTGGTGTTCTGCAGTGTCTGGATTGCCATGATCCCGGCCTATCTGAGCACCAGAGGGAAATACATGGTGGCTGTGGAAGTTTTTGCTATAATAGCATCAAGTTCTGGACTTCTTGGCTGTATATTTTTCCAAAAATGTTACATAATTCTGTTCAGACCCGACCTGAATATAAAAATCATTATCCGCTGATATGTATGGAGCCACACCGGGCTACCAGCAGTTATAGCATTATCTCTATTATTATTAAAGTTTGCATGTTGTTAGTGTACTGAGAATGAACAGTGAATGAATTACCTCTCTGGTGGATGGTGAGTCTAATTTCTGTTCTGCTTCATATTCCCATCACAAACATTCCCGGTATAACCTCTCAAAATTAGGGTGCTGCAGCAACAACCAGCTGAATACTGGTTCAAGTCACAAAGTAGATATTTGCCAGCACACCAAGGATCGTCACAAAGTGGCGTCCAAACTGCGTGACTGCGAAACATTGCACCTTTCTTGTGTTGTGATCATGCAATAAACTACCTGTTTGGACGCCACTGTGTGTTGATACTTGGTGTGCTGGCAAATATCTACTTTGTTTCTTAATTTCTGTTCTGGGCACCGCTGGTATCAGACACTTTGGATTTGTTGGATACCTTGTCCCCTTGCTGGGAGTAGTTGTTCCTCCCAACAGCCATTCCATCAATACAGAACAATGTACAGGCATGCCCCACTTTTAAGTACACAATGGGGTTTATTTACTAAAGCTGGAAAGCGCAAAATCAGGATCACTTCTGCATAGAAACCAATGAGCTTCTAACCCCAGCTTGTTCAATTAAGGCTGATGATAAAACCTGGAAGCTCGTTGGTTTCTGTGCAGAAGTGAGCCTGATATTGCACTTTCCAGCTTTAGTAAACAAAACCCCATTGTGTACTTAAAAGTGGGGTTATACATGTACTTACTTGGTGAGGATAAACAACAGTGACCAGAGGGGGGCAAAATATTCAAATCTTTTCTCTCTATGTCGACTATTTTCTCTCTATGTCGACTCTTTTCTCTCTATGTTGACTCGTTTCTCTCTATGTCGACTCTTTTCTTTCTATGTCAACTCTTTTCTCCATATGTCGACTCTTTTCTCTCTATGTCAACTCTTTTCTCTCTCTTTCTATGTCGACTCTTTTCTCTCTCTCTCTCTCTCTATGTCTAATCTTCATGTCTCCATAATGTTGAATCTTTTCTCTCTATGTCGAATCTTTTCTCTCTATGTCGACTCTTTTCTCTCTATGTCGACTCTTTTCTCTCTCTTTCTATGTCGACTCTTTTCTCTCTCTCTCTCTCTATGTTGAATCTTTTCTCTCTATGTCGACTCTTTTCTCTCTTTCTCTATGTTGAATATTTTCTCTCTATGTCGACTCTTTTCTCTCTATGTCGACTCTTTTCTCCATATGTCGACTCTTTTCTCTCTATGTCAACTCTTTTCTCTCTCTTTCTATGTCGACTCTTTTCTCTCTCTCTCTCTCTCTATGTCTAATCTTCATGTCTCCATAATGTTGAATCTTTTCTCTCTATGTCGAATCTTTTCTCTCTATGTCGACTCTTTTCTCTCTATGTCGACTCTTTTCTCTCTCTTTCTATGTCGACTCTTTTCTCTCTCTCTCTCTCTATGTTGAATCTTTTCTCTCTATGTCGACTCTTTTCTCTCTTTCTCTATGTTGAATATTTTCTCTCTATGTCGAATCTTCATGTTTCTATAATGCCAAATCTTTTCTCTCTATGTCGACTCTTTTCTCTCTCTCTCTATGTTGACTCTTTTCTCTCTATGTCGACTCTTTTCTCTCTATGTCGACTCTTTTCTCTCTATGTCGACTCTTTTCTCTCTATGTCGACTCTTTTCTCTCTATGTCGACTCTTTTCTCTCTCTTTCTATGTCGACTCTTTTCTCTCTCTCTCTCTCTATGTTGAATCTTTTCTCTCTCTCTCTCTCTATGTCGACTCTTTTCTCTCTATGTCGACTCTTTTCTCTCTTTTTCTATGTCGACTCTTTTCTCTCTCTCTCTATGTTGAATCTTTTCTCTCTCTCTCTCTCTCTATGTCGACTCTTTTCTCTCTCTCTCTATGTCGACTCTTTTCTCTCTTTCTCTCTCTCTATGTTGAATCTTTTCTCTCTATGTCGAATCTTCATGTTTCTTTAATGTCGAATCTTTTCTCTCTATGTTGACTCTTTTCTCTCTTTCTCTATGTTGAATCTTTTCTCTCTATGTCGAATCTTCATGTTTCTATAATGTCGAATCTTTTCTCTCTATGTCGAATCTTTTCTCTCTATGTCAAATCTTTTCTCTCTGTTTCGACTCTTTTCTCTCTATGTCGACTCTTTTCTCTCTATGTCGACTCTTTTCTCTCTATGTCGACTCTTTTCTCTCTATGTCGACTCTTTTCTCTCTATGTCGAATCTTTTCTCTCTATGTCAACTCTTTTCTCGCTATGTCGACTCTTTTCTCGCTATGTCGACTCTTTTCTCTCTATGTCGACTCTTTTCTCTCTATGTCGACTCTTTTCTCTCTATGTCGACTCTTTTCTCCCTATGTCGACTCTTTTCTCTCTATGTCGACTCTTTTCTCTCTTTTTCTATGTCGACTCTTTTCTCTCTCTCTCTATGTTGAATCTTTTCTCTCTCTCTCTCTATGTCGACTCTTTTCTCTCTCTCTCTATGTCGACTCTTTTCTCTCTTTCTCTCTCTCTATGTTGAATCTTTTCTCTCTATGTCGAATCTTCATGTTTCTTTAATGTCGAATCTTTTCTCTCTATGTTGACTCTTTTCTCTCTTTCTCTATGTCGAATCTTCATGTTTCTATAATGTCGAATCTTTTCTCTCTATGTCGAATCTTTTCTCTCTGTGTCGACTCGTTTCTCTCTATGTCGACTCTTTTCTCTTTATGTCGACTCTTTTCTCTCTATGTCTACCCTTTTCTCTCTATCGACTCTTTTCTCTCTATGTCGAATCTTCATGTCTCTATAATGTCAACTCTTTTCTCTCTGTCGACTCTTTTCTCTCTATTTTGAAAAATCATGTCTCTATAATGTCAAATCTTTTCTCTCTATGTTGAATAATCTCGGACTAATATAGTTAAGGTTAGGCACATTCAACCGCAGATTCGATAGACACAGATCGCTATTGCCACCGTCATGTCAAATCTTCTATCTATATCGAAATGTTGTCGCAACAAAATGAAAATACAGCATTTTTTATGTCGGATCTTTTGGATTTCGGACTCTGCACATTCATTATTGAAAATCCCAGAAATTCAGGAACATGGCTCATATTCCTCGCTAGCCCCAAGAGTTTGCCTACAAGGTTTTCAAAATTCGTTCTCAGCAGAATATTACTTGGAAACGTTAGATGGATGCCTAAATAGGGAAGAAAGGCGTTGGGTGCCCAGGCAAAGGAAAAATTGTTTGAGATGTGTTGGGTTTGCAATTGATCTAGGCCTAAATTAAGCATAAGGGATTCACCGTGATTCAGTTTATAGAGGGATATTGAGCTGAAAGAGTCTAAAATGCGTTTGACGGCAGGGAGGGAAAACGTAGGATTTGTTAGGGCTATAATAACGTCATCAGCATATAAACCAATTTTGTGATCAACATCTCCAATTTGTATGCCGGTTATTAGTGGGTTAGACCTAATGGCCTGTGCTAATGGTTCCATTACCATGGCGAAAATGAGTGGTGATAGGGGACAGCCCTGTCTGGTCCCATTGGTGATCTTAAATGGGCTAGATATAACACCTGAGGTCCAGACACGGGCTGTCGGATAAGAGTATAAGCTTAATATCGCTGACAAAAAGTTACCCGAAATGCCAAATTTGCGGAGGACCAATTCCATGTAAGGCCAATAGACCCTGTCGAACGCCTTCTCTGCATCCAAGGAAAGGAAGAGAGAAGGCGTTCGATAATGTTCCACCCACTGAATTAGGTCGATAAACCTTCTGGTGCCATCCGACGCTTGACGACCCGGCACGAAGCCAACTTGGTCTGGGTGTATAATCAGGGGGATGACTGTTGCGAGACGTTGGGCTAGGAGTTTAGCATACATTTTTGTATCTGTGTTTAGGAGAGATATTGGGCGGTAGTTGGCAGGGATATCCGGTGATTTCCCTGGTTTGGGAATGGTGACCACTAACGCATCAAGTGCCTCTTTTGGAACAGAGCCTGAAGTTGCAAATTGATTATACGTGTTACAGAGATGGGGGAGGAGTAATTCAGCGAAATGTTTGTAATACTCATTCGGGAATCCATCAGGTCCCGGAGCTTTATGTAAGGGTAGTTGCTTAATGAGATTATGGACCTCATCTGGCGAGAAAGGTTGTGCAAGAAAATCAAGTTGTTCTGTAGAAATAGAGGGCAAGGAGATGGAACTTAAAAAGCTGGAGATATCTGCTTGAGTGGGGGAGGGGAGCTGTTCGCTTTCCGTGAGGTTGTAGAGCTTAGAGTAAAAATTTCCAAACTCATTGGCGATGTCTAATGGGTTATTAAGGCGTTTTCCCTGGGAGTTAGTAAGAAATGGAATCCGTTTGTTAGAGAGTTGTTGCTTAAATTGTTTGGCCATATAGGCCCCAGGTTTATTGGCCGAGGTGTAGGTTTGCAATTTGAGGCGTTTTATATAATAATCAAAGTTTTTTCTAAGGTGGTCGCTGAGTTGAGATCTGAGAGTTTTAATTTTTGAGTAAGTCTCTTCAGAGGTGGATTGCTTATTTTGTTTTTCTAGGGTACGTATCTGATTAAGAAGGGAGTCTGTGATAGAGGAGTGCAATTTTTTTGAATGGGCTCCAAGTTTAATAAGTAAACCTCGTAAGCAAGCCTTGTGGGCGTTCCAAATAACAGCGTGATCCGTTACAGAGTCAACATTAAACTTGAAATATGTCTCGGATCTGATTTGAGCCTCAAAAGTAGGATTGTTGAGGAAGGAGGAGTTAAGCCTCCAGATCGTGTGTTTAGGAGATTGGGAGAGGGATGTCAGCTTAATCGTAATAGGCGCATGGTCAGACCATGATATCGTGCCAATGTGAGAATGAATAATGTTTTGAAGTAGATGCTTGTCAGAAATGAATAAATCAATCCGAGAATAAGACTGATGAGGGGGGGAGAAGAAGGTATAGTCTCTCTCTGTGCCATGCAGGCACCGCCACGAGTCATAAAGATCTTCTCTTTGGAGTAGGGCAGACAGTGCAGAGGGCCTAGATCTTGAGGGATTAGAGGTGTCAAGAGTAGAATCAACAACTTCATTAAAGTCTCCACATAACAATAGGGGGGAGGATCTATAGGGAGCCAATTTAGCGAAGAGGGCCGCATAGAATTTTTTTTGTCCGGTGTTTGGGGCATATACATTGACAATGGTAATTGGGCGGTCATCAATTGTCGCTGAGAGAATCAGGTATCTACCATCCTGATCCGCTTCGCTGTGATGCAAGGAAAAGTGAACCGCTGAGCTTATAGCAATCATCACTCCCTTTTTTTCTTCCTGGGCGTTAGCAAAAAAACAATGTGGGAATTTTCTATGTTTACAGACAGGTTGTTTCTGTTTGGAGAAGTGAGTCTCCTGCACACAAAGAACCTGCACATGTTGTGACAAAGCCTCTTTCCATAGAAGGTTACGTTTAAAGGGCGAGTTCAGGCCTTTGACATTTAGAGAAGTGATCGTGAGGGCCATGGTGCTAAACGACTCGGGCAATGCAACAGAGGAGAGAGAGACTATATCCACTCACCACGGTCAAAACAAATAAAAAAAAAAAAAAAAAAAATCTAATAATAAGATTTAAAATTTAGCAATATTAGAGAACTATACTTATATGAGGTGCACAATACACTTATCAAAGAACTAAGGCAAAATTTCAGCAAAGATAAGAGATATGCGGTGCTAAAGTAAAACAGTAATGAGCAACAAATAGAACAAAGCTGTGTGCCTAGCACACTTTAACCTGGGGGGTGGGAGAAAAATAAGAGCGAGAATGTTCCAGGCCGGACTATAGTAGAGAAAAATTAAGAGCTGACCCAATCTCACTGTTTCTCAAGATTATTTGACAACCGTTTCTGGGCTGGTGGAGGGTTGCGAGTAGGGCTGCTTTGCCCGGTATCGTGAGCCGGGAGAGGTAGTAGGCCCCAATTCGTCAGTTTTTTGTAGCCATCTTTCGGGGTGAGAATAGGAACTAACTGCTGCTGATGAGTTACCAGTAGTTTAGTTGGGAATCCCCATTTATAGGTTATTTTCTTCTGCTGTAGAATAGATGTGATTGGGGCGAAAGCTCTGCGCATTTCCATAGTAGCAGGAGAGAGGTCAGTGAACAGTTTGATGTTGGAGTAGGGTGCGGGTAGAGGTTTTGAAGATCTAGCAGCGTAAAGGGTTTTTTCCTTAACATGGAAGTAGTGAATCCGAGCCAAGACATCCCTAGGAACATCATCCGGGAGGTGTGCAGGTTTCGCAATTCTATGTGTGCGGTCTATAAGGGCCTCACGGACATTAATGCGAGGAAGTAAAGAAGTAATAAGCTGTTGCAGGTAGGGGGTGAGCTCGTTAGGCTTAATTGATTCTGGGATACCCCTGAACTTAATGTTATTGCGTCTGGCGCGATCTTCCAAATCTGCCAACTTTATTTTAATACGACGGATTTCATCCGTATGATGTTCCTGCACATCTAGGACTTCATTATGGGCTTTAGAAAAATCTTGTAGGTTTTCTTCCAAGACTTCCGCCCTTTCCTCTAAGCATTCAATCTGTGACCTACACACTCCCCCCCTCCATCTATATTACCATTGCATATGACTTGTATATGAGAGACTTTACTGTGCAGCCCTCTGGTTTATTTGCTTTATTTTATCACATTAATTTAATCGGACTACTACTACCACCATTAATATTTTGCTGAGTTGTGATACTGTATTTATGCTAATCCACTGTGGCACTGATGTATGGTGATTGTCATATATTTTTGGGTTCTGACATTTACTTTTGGGTGTATCTTTAAACCCCACACACTTACTACACATATTTAGTGTGATTACAGAAGATAGAGGCTAGGTTTTCAGCCTCTCGCCTGTTCCACTACTAGCTTTACTGTGCACAGCACACAACGACATATTGTCACGTAGCCTGTTTGAGGCACATTCAGTCATATATTGAACCCACGCCCCACATTGTACTCGACATACACTCTTAAACTGTTCTATTGCTTGAGCATATATGGTTTCTAATGCGATTCTTTAGGTAGCGCCACTACCCCACTTCTCTCACTACTTACTTTCACCTACCTCCTCTTTGAGGGGTCAGGTTTTAGGGGGGCAGCAGCCTTTACCTGTAGTTCTAGCGCAGGTTCTTATCTTATAAGTTCACTATATGGACCCCTTATATATTTGTACATGTTGATCATATCCCCCCTTATTCTCCTCTTCTCAAAAGTGAATAAATTCAGTTCCTCTAATCTTTCCTCATAGCTGAGCTCTTCCATGCCTCTTATCAGTTTGGTTGCCCTTCTCTGCACTTTCTCCAGTTCTCCGATATCCTTTTTGAGAACTGGTGCCCAAAACTGAACTGCATATTCCAGATGAGGTCTTACTAATGATTTGTACAGGGGGGCAAAATGATATCTCTATCTCTGGAGTCCATACCTCTCTATACAAGAAAGGACTTCGCTCGCTATAGAAACCGCAATATATATATTGTCACATAGCGCTGTTTTAGGCCGCGTACACACGAGGGGACATATCCCCTCGTGTGTACGCGGCCTAAAACAGTGCTATGTGACAATATATATATTGCGGTTTCTATAGCGAGCAAAGTCCTTTCTTGTATAGAGAGGTATGGACTCCAGAGATAGAGATATCATTTTGCCCCCCTGTACAAATCATTAGTAAGACCTCATCTGGAATATGCAGTCCGATGGACCGTTTAAGCAGACATCTCCGCTCGTGTGTATGGGCTAGCGGACAGATTTCTCCACCCGACAGATTTCAAAGCAAGCTTTGAAATCTATCCGGTGGGAATCTGTCCGCCCGACATGTCTGCTGGTTAGTACACTTACCAGCAGACATGTCGGCTCCCACCACCGCCGCACCGCTGCCGAATGGATTCGGCGCATGCGCGGAAGTGTTTTACTTCCTGGTGCGGTGACGTGGCGGTGACGCGGCGGCGTCAACGTCACCGCCGCGTCACCACTACGTCACCGCGCCGTCTGGCGGCGGGGAATTTGATCCGATGGTGTGTACACGCCATCGGATCAAACTCCCGATCGGACATATCCGATGGAAATGGTCCGCGGACCGTTTTCATCGGATATATCCGATCGTGTGTACGCCGCCTTAGGCCTTGTACACACGAGGGAATAAATCCGCTGAAACTGGTCCGACGGACCATTTCAGCCGAAAAATCCGCTCGTCTGTATGGGCAAATGGACCGTTTTGGCCGGATTTCTCCTGCGGACAAATTCCAAAGCATGCTTTGAAATATTTCTGCCGGACACATGTCCGTCGGATATGTCCGCTCGTGAGCACACAAAAGCATCGGACCAAAAACCCGCGCATGCTCAGTCAAAACGATGGGATGGGAGCACTCGTTCAGGTAAAACTCGCGTTTGTTTGGGACCTGGCACATTCGTCACCTAAACTCTCTATATAGTGTCCCGTTTCGAGCGTATTTTTGTTCTTTGTTCTCTTGCTAGAAGCAAGCCGTTCTCTTGCTGATGCAGTTTTGTCCCGATGTCACATACTGAAAGTTTGCATTTTCGTTAGTGTTTATTCTATTTCTCACTGTTTGCTAGCCAGATTTCCCCACATTTGTTTCGGTTCTCCACATTTTTATTATGTCTATTTTGACTTAATGTTGAGGGTATCATATTTATTTTTTTGTTGAGTTATTTTTTTGAGTTGTATTTTACGGTTTAGGAATCTTTCCAAATTATGTTATTTTTGTTGTTTCCTCATGTTTTTTTTTTTTCTGTTTAAATTCCCTTTTTTTTCCCCAACTTATGTCATTTTGTTGTTTCATCCTTAATTTTTTCCCTTTTTTTTGGGGGGGGGGGGGGGGGGGGGTTGAACATTTTTTAGGCTTCTTTTGGGTTTACCAAGTTCGACCACAAAAGGTCCCCCCCCCCCAAGGAGTTTGTGTCCTTTGCAAATGCCACATTTTATTTTACAAATGTCTGATGCTTACTCACCACAGTATAAAACACATTAGAAAAGGTTTGAAAGTAACTACAAAAGCCATTTATTTACGGCCAAAAAAGAAATTATAAATCACCAGAACGGCAGCACTTGATGAGATTGCAACATACATGCATACTTGGGAATTACAACATGATGAAGGATACATTTAGTAACCTCAGGAGTCAATATCAAAAATCAGAATCAGCAGCACATGAACAAAGGAACCCAAGCTGTGCTACTCCAACGAGCTCAGTTTTTTGGACAATCAACTGGATGGCAGGGAATCATCTTCTCGACTTCTTTCCAGACTTCCTTCCAGCGAAACTTCCACGGGTTTGTCCACGGACCCTTGCAGGTGGGGGTGATGTGGCAGCAGGAGGAGGATGATGATGATGATGGGGAGCAGGCCAGGCCGGGTCACACAGCACAGTGTCCCTGCTCAGCTTGTCCCTTTTCATCTTGGCCAGGACCTGATTAATCAGGTCCTTGGCCAGGCTTTTTTGCTCCTCCCCCCCTTGGTTGAGCTCATTGGCCACAAATGCACTATAGCATTCTGTTGGGTTGAGGGGGGCCCTCATGATTTCTGCAGCCTCCCGTATAACCTCCAGGCTTTCGTCGTGCACACACCTGCGCCTCCTTGCAGCTGGTGGCCTCATCTGGAGGGGAGGAACTTGGCTGATGGTGCTCAGCCTGGGCCTGGGGACCTGCTGCACCTCACTTGGCCCCGCCTCCTCCTGGCTGCCACTCCCCCATTCTGCCTGGCTGACATGGGCCTCAGGAGCTGCCACCTCCTGGCTGGTCTCTTCTTCCTGTGTATAAAAAAGGTACATGTTGTAATATTTTGCACAATCAATCACACACATTTTCTTTCTCTAGACTGTTTTAGTTAGTATTAATTTGAATTAAACAGACTGTCCTTCTAACCCCTGCATTTGGCATCCCTGACACCTATTTGTAGGCCCACAACTTTGGTTTCTCTTCCCAAGGTTTTTCTTTTGTTTACCAGATCAACTCACTAATTCAAAATAAATAGCAGCACCAAAATATGTTGGAAAATACTATACCTCACTGAAGATGGCCAGATCTGGCTCCATGTCAGCCAGCCCCGCTTCAGATTCTGCAGGGCTCCTGGGATCCGGGGAAGTTCCGCTGGGAGGAAGGCTGGAAGGAAGTGTTGAATCTGAAGGCCTGCCATCCAGTTCATCGTTCAAAAAACTGAGCTCTTTGTAGTACCAGAGCTTGGGTTCCTTTGTCTTAGCTGCTGCTGATCCTGATTTTTTATATTTGAGGTTTTTATATACATTTCTGTAGCTTCTCCTGAGGTTACTAAATTTATCCTTCACCATGTCGCCTGTGCAACTTGGCACCCAAGTGTGCAGGTATGTAGCAATCTCATCAAGTGCTGCCACTCTCTTCACTGTGTCCAAATATTCTGGGTGCTTGGTGTCCCAAAGAAGGGGCATATCCCGATAGCGGGTTATTAGCTGCCTTGTTGCCTCCTTCCCTTTCAGCAAATCCATCTTGACCAGCTTTCACCTCCTAAAAATTATTTCAATAGTAATATCTATAATCGAAAAAGACAAACAAACACAAAGCACAATTTAAAAAAGGCTCAGCTTTGAGATTCTCAAAATATGTGCACATTCATTCATTTTAGAGCAACTACAGTATACAAACACAGTGTCTTCTGCTGCTACATAGCTGGCCAGCTCTGCCGCATTGTTGTAGCCCCCCAAAAAGGTGTCATGCAGAGCCATTTGTTGAAATTGTAGCATGTAGCATGTAGATAAGAACACATCCACCATGAATATTAATGCTAGTACTCATCAAGGCACTAGTTCATGTTTAGCCAGGGCTGCCATCATGAATTTTGGGGCCCCTTACACAGCTTCAGGCATGGGCCCCCTAGAGCAGTGAACTGGGGGGGGGGTGCTGCCGCATTATGAAATAGAGAAGCGGGGGGGCCTTTACAAAAATAAGCAATAAAGGAAAATATATGTAAAAAAGGGGGGTAGCAATCCGGGGCCCTGGGGACCTCCGGACCTCTAAAAAAATTACTAAAAAATACAATATTTAGTAATATATATTTTTTTTGGGTGGTTCCCATCCAGGCCCCTGGGGACCCCCGGGCCCCTTATACAGGTGTAATGCCTGTACCCCCCTGATGGCGGCCCTGTGGGTAGCTATCATGCCCCTCAGCATTGATGGCAGAAAACACTAACTACTTATCTCTGTACAACCAACACACAATACTTGCATGATCTGACTGCATACTCTAAAATCCAAATAAAGAGGATAGAGCATTCTCTACATATATCTTGATGAAGTGATGTGTACAAGCACTTGGCTCTCTAAATTTTATGGTGTTCCCCAAAATGCCTAAATACCAGTAGTACTAAAAGGGTGCAAACAACATTGAAAAGCCCCATCCCCCCATGGCTGTTCAAATTCTAGGCCTCTGATCCGATGTTTTCATTTACCTTTGTCTCTCTCTCTCCTCGTTTCCGCTCGAGTAATCTCCGCGTAACCTACGTCATCACGTCGTTTCCATTATATCCCCACGCAATCAAGAAGCGCCGCCCTCGTCTCCGCCCATTAAGTACCAATTCCTGTTTTCCACGCCCCTATGCAATGTAGATTGGAAAATATGGCAATGTCACACGAGCGCACATTAGCCTCTGATCGGGATCTGGAAGGGACAGAGGCCGGAACGTCCAGATCCAGGCCAAAACGATACAAGGCCACAAACATGTCTCTACAAGAGATGGTGGAGATGGTGTCCATACTGCGACGGAAGGACTATGATGGTGAGCATGGGCCATACAGCACCCCTAACCGGAGGAAGTCCAAAATTATGGATAAGGCGGCGACGAAACTTTTTGAGGTTTTTGGGGTCACCAGGTCAAAAGAGCAGCTCCGGAAACGCTGGTCCGACTTAAAACTGCGCGAGCCAAAGCAGTATCGCAAAATCCTGAAAATCATAGAAAAAAGTAAGTACTTTAAAATGTCTTTGGAGTGCCTATTGTTTTTTCAAATGTTTTGCCATGTCTATTTCGCCATGTGCCTCGTTGGCCTGCTTGTATTTTTGAACCCCTGCATTGTAAACTTAGTAATGTTTGTCTAATAAATCCGATGCCTTGCCACGATCGTAGGCAACATCGTTCCATCACCTAGTTTCTCCAAAATCCGCGGGTCCGGGAACATCACACCTATTTGGCGAAAAACATCGTTTAGAGAAACAATGAGGAAAATATGATTTGTTCGTGCAAACGAAGTTGATTTTAAAAGGCAAACAGGATTCATTCATTCACACATTGATGAGATAACCTAATAAGCAGCTGTTTTCACATCTGTAATTTTGAGAACCTGTGTCTCCCCCCATAAAATACTAATTTGTACTTTTGGTGAAGGGACTCCAAAAACTACTTATTCAGGAGGCCAGCCATGTGTGTCACTTCACCAAAAAGGCTCATTATATCACAGCTTGGGACAAGTCATCTACCACCAAAAAAATATGCTTTTTGCTGGAATAAGCCCAAAACTACAATTGTAACGCCACTTCTAAGCAATGTTTGCAAATTAGGCCCTCCAAAAATATCTGGTTGCTGATGAGTTTCCTTTTTTTTGTTGGTTTTTAGGGGAAAGAAGAGGACAGCGCTATGAGGAGTCAGGGAGGCCCACACTGTCTCCAAAACGGCAAAAAAAAAAATGTGGAGGAGGAGGATGATGAAGAAGGAGAGGAGGAAGAAGGAAAGGAGTAAGGGAGAGAGGAGGAAGGTGGATTGGTGGAGGAAGGCAGATTGGTGGAGGAAGGCGGATTGGTGGAGGAAGGCAGATTGGTGGAATTAGGCGGATTGGTGGAATTAGGCGGATTGGTGGAATTAGGCGGATTGGTGGAATTAGGCGGATTGGTGGAGGAAGGAGAAGTTGAAGAAGAAGGAGAAGTTGTAGAAGATGTTGAACTTCTCAGTACAACAGGTCAGTGACACCCCAGCTTTGCAAGGAAAAAGAGATGTAGCTAGGCCTGCACCTTACTTACTTACAATGTTTTTTTTTCTTTTTGTAATTTTTAGGGGATGAAGATGGGATTAGCACATCTGTTGCTCCTATTTTTTCTCGTGCAAGTGCACAAATCCAGCAGATAATGGAGTGCAGCACGGAGCTGGCCAATATGAGGGAAAGGATGGTGGTGATGGACCAAAACTTCAAAAACATGCTAGATATTTTGGGACGTATATAGAAGACTATCCCCCCCATCTGCCCCCCCCCCTGTCCCACCCCCCTGCCCTCACCCCCAACCACCCCACTCTCAAAGATGTTGTATATTTTTTCATTAAAATACGCCAAAATTTGAGGATGCACACACACACACTTGGGTTTATTTATTAAAGCTATAACGTGCAAAAGCAGCCTCACTTGGCATATAAACCAATCAGCTTCCATGTTTAGATGCAAAAGCTGAATTGAATAAGCTCAATTTGCAATTATATGCAGAAATAAGCCTGAGTTTGCACTGTTTAGTAAATAAACCCCAATGTCTGTTCACATGTGCGTTCTGCCATCACAGTACATCGATTGTCTGTGCTTTGTGGGTGCAACCCCTTCCTCGCTTATCAAGTAGGTGAGAGAAAGGGGTTGCACCCACAAACCACATACATTGATCACCCATGATGGCAGATAGCACATGTGAACATTTGGCATGGGATCTCAGGCGAGAATACACCATTTGGCACATCACACACACAGCATGTGTGCATCCTCAAATTTTGGCGGATTCCGGGGTGACATTAGACCATGTCGTCTGTGTTTGGTATGCTAAATAAAACGTTGAACTTTGTAAGTTCCATTGTTACATATGTTTGTCAAAACCCAAAAAATTTTGTTGAAGAAAAAAATCCTTTCTAAACACATTTTTGTACCAAATAAAAAAATAATTTTTTCAACAAAAAAAAAACACAAAAAGCAGTGGCTTCTTATTTGTAGGCTCAATACCCAGTTTGTAGAAGAGTGACTAGAGTGTGCAATTGTGTGTATTTACTAAAACCTGCTAAGTAAATTGGGCACAAGAAGTGCGCTAGTTTCAGAACCTGGAAGACAGATCAAAAGAGAAAAAGCAATAATGACAAACAACTGAATAAAGTCCAATGGTCAAATTATTTATTAGTTCTTTGTAATATTTCTTTCTTTTGGGGGCCGAATTAGAAAGAAATATTAATCTGGCATAGCTATAGCCCCCCGACCCATAAAGTACTCAACATATTTGTCGCGTACCTCACAAGCAGATTGGGTGACCGAGCCAGCGCGACCAGTGTCCAGCCCAGGAAGGGTATCTGAGGGTAGTCCTGCCTCAGCACCGATGTTGGGTAGGTACGTCTGGGAATGCCTGCGTAAAAAATTATGCAATATGCAGCAGGCCAAAATAACCGAGTTAAATTTATATTCCGCCAGATGTATCGCTGTCAGGAACAGGCGGAACCGGCTGGCGAGTATCCCAAAGGCATTCTCGACTACCCTCCGGGCCCTGGCCAGCCGGAAATTGAAGACCCTCCTCTCCGGGGTGAGGGTCCTCTGGGGAAAAGGCCGCATGAGTTGAGGTCCAAGCCCGAAAGCCTCGTCCGCTAAAAAAACAAACGGAAGTCCTTCCACATTGTCTTCATCCGGTGGCAGTTCAAGACCACCAGTTTGTAGACGCCTGTAAAATTCGGTCCGCGCGAACACTCCCCCATCAGACAGCCGGCCATTCTTCCCCACGTCCACATACAAAAATTTGTAGTCTGCTGACACCGCCGCCATCAACACGATACTATGAAAACCTTTGTAGTTATAATAGTACGACCCCGAAAGAGGTGGCGCCACTATGCGGACGTGCTTCCCATCAATTGCCCCTCCGCAGTTAGGAAAATCACACCGCTGGGCAAAGTGGGCAGCCACAGTCTGCCATTCCTGCGGCGTGGAGGGAAACTGTGGGGACAAAACAAAAATTCAAAATTAGTACTTTGGCACATAAAAAAACATTGCAAACACTAGTAAAAAAACATCATTCTGCAACATCACAGTATTAACATTTCTAAATATTGGTGTGTAGTGAGTATTTGGGGAAACAAATCCAGAGCCAATTATTATCAGACTACACATCCCGCTGATGGGGCAATAAACTTTTTTAGGGGGGGGGGGGAGTTGAACTACAATGGAGCAGGACCAAAAAAAAAAGGTGTGTTTGTCCCTAGTAGTGTTGCTCACGAATATTCGCATTGCGAATATTCGCTACGAATATTGCATATTCGAGTATTCGCGAATAACGCGAATATCGCGGCGAATATTCGCTATTTCGAATATTCGTATTTTTTCAATTTCTTTTTAGAACAGATCACATCCTAGAGATCCCCATCGACGTCTAAAAGCATTGCTGGTATGATTAGAGACCTTGGGCCGAGTAGCTGCAGCGCTCATTTTATATTCCCGAAAAATCGCAATGCGATTATTCGGCAATAGCGATATCGCGCGATTATTTTGTATTGTAATATATCACGAATATTCTGAGCCAATCAGAGTGCTCCATTCCGCATTTCTCGAAATTTCGCAATTATTTTATATTGTAATATATCACGAATATTCTGAGCCAATCAGAGTGCTCCTTCCGCATTTCTCGAAATTTCGCAATTATTTTATATTGTAATATATCACGAATATTCTGAGCCAATCAGAGTGCTCCTTCCGCATTTCTCGAATATTCGCAATTATTTTATATTGTAATATATCACGAATATTCTGAGCCAATCAGAGTGCTCCTTCCGCATTTCTCGAATATTCGCAATTATTTTGTATTGTAATATATCACGAATGTTCTGAGCCAATCAGAGTGCTCCTTCCACATTTCTCGAATATTCGCAATTATTGTGTATTGTAATATATCACGAATATTCTGAGCCAATCAGAGTGCTCCTTCCGCATTTGCCGAATATTCGCAATTATTGTGTATTGTAATATATCACGAATATTCTGAGCCAATCAGAGTGCTCCATTCCGCATTTCTCGAATATTCGCAATTATTTTATATTGTAATATATCACGAATATTCTGAGCCAATCAGAGTGCTCCATTCCGCATTTCTCGAAATTTCGCATTCGCATTCGCAATTCGCAATTCGCATTCGCATTCGCGATAGCGAAAATTCGCAATGATTTCATTTCCAAAATATATCACGAATATTCGTATTTAGCGAATATATCTCGAATATTCGACTATATATTCGAGATATATCGCGAAATCGAATATGGCATATTCTGCTCAACACTAGTCCCTAGGAGATGATGCTGGACAGGTTAGTAGTGATGAAGGTAAAAATATGCAGGTAGGCCAAACAAAATTAACCTGGAAAGCTTAACAACATGCATGGGGAGAAAAGGGAACATTCTGCACACAGCATATTACAATCATGGCAATTAGGAAAACCAACAAAAAAAGTTTCTAAAATTGGCATACATTATTAAAGACACAGATTGTGATGTTAAAGGAGGAAACTTACCATAATAAACTCCTCCTGCATGACTTGTATGATGGCAGAACACGTTTCCGGTATGATGATCCCAAGCGCCTGGGGAGAGATGCCTGTTGAGAACTTGAGGTCCTGCAGGCTCCTCCCAGTCGCCAGGTACCGCAACGTGGCAATAAGCCTCTGCTCAGCCGGAATGGCTTGGCGCATCACAGTGTCCTGCCTCGTGATATAGGGGGACAGGAGATCCAGCAGACGGTGGAAAACGGGGTCCGTCATACGGAGAAAGTTCCTGAAGTCATCAGGATTATTCTCCCGGATCTCCCTAAGCAGAGACATATGAGAGAATCGGTTACGCTGGCGCAACCAATTCTTGGCCCAGGAACTCCTCCTCCTACTGTTCCTGTCCAAATCACTGGAATGCACACAGACTCCAGAACAAAACCCATAAACAGCACGAACTCGTGAAAAGTTGCGCTGCTGCTCCATCATGGCTTCAAACCGGCCGGCTGGTCAGTCAAGAACACACTCAAACAGAAAGCACCCCCAAATCCAGCAATACCTGCAAAGATCGCACGTCAAACAGATACGACCTTACAGGACGGCACTGCAAAGCAGAAACGCCGCGCACTGCGACACTGAAGGACAAATACGAGCCCACAAGCATACATTGAACCGGAAAATACGACCTGTTAAGCGCGGAGACTGAAAAGCACGAATCAGCTCTAACCAAACCTTCACTAACACGGAACTAGCAAAAGTGGAACAGAGGGCGGCGCCGTAGGCTTTGGCATTCCCCTTTATAGTGACGTCGTACGTGGTTTACGTGCCCGCGTTCTGGTCCGCTGGGATTTCTGTCCGATGGTGTGTACGCTCATCAGACCAACGGACAAAGTTGCCTTGTCCGCTGGGAAATATCCGTCGGATGTTTCCGACCAGATAAATTACATTGTGTGTACAAGGCCTAATAGGTTTAGCACTTTATTCATTTATTTACAGTGTAACACTTATTCTTTTTCATAATAAAAAAAAAAATATTAATAAAAATGCCATAAAACGACCCTCTATTTTGTAAACGCTATGGGCCAGATTCAGGTAGAGTTAGGCTGGAGTATCCATTGATCCGCCAGCCTAACTGTCACTTTAAGCCGGCGTTTTTGTTTTCTGTAACCAGAAAACAAGAAACGCCGGGTTGGAGTTCCGATGCGATCGGCGCAATTGAATTTCGCCATCGCATCGTTACTTCAACTTAAAAATGGCGCCGGGGGCGTTCCCGCTGATTAACGCTGAAAAAATATGTTAATCAGCGGGAGTCGGAAATTCACGATCTTTTTCGGGCGCGACGCAGTGACTTTACGACGTTTCCGGAAGCGATACGTGACGTAAAGATAAAGCAGCCCCCTAGTGGAGTATCCTATGTTAAGTATAGGCGTCGTCATCGCGTCGGAAAAAAAAATAATCGCGTCGCTTGCGTAAAACGTTCATGAATGGGGATGTGACGTCATTGACGTTCACTGACAGAATTTGGAGCATGCGCACTGGGATGCATTGACACTCGCCGCATGCGCAGTACGTTCGCCGCGGGATCGCGCATAGTTTAAATAATACACGCCCCGTACCCGCCCAATTTGAATTCCGCCGGCTCATTTGCGATACGCTGCCGCAACTTTAGGAGCAAGTGCTTCATGAATAACAGCACTTGCTCTTAAAATTTCGGCAGAGTAACGTAAATGAGAAGCGTTATTCCAGAGCAAAGATGCTCCCATCTACCTGAATCTGGCCTTATAACTTTTGCGCAAACTAATCAATAAACGCTTATTGCGATTTTTTACGAAAAATAGGTAGAAGAATACGTATCGGCCTAAACTGAGGGAAAAATATGTTTTTTAGATATATTTTTGGGGGATATTTATTATGGTAAAAAGTAAAAAATATTATTTTTTTTCAAAATTTTCGCTATATTTTTGTTTATAGTGCAAAAACTAAAAACCTCAGAGGTGATCAAATACCACCAAAAGAAAGCTCTATTTGTGGGGAAAAAAGGACGCCAATTTTGTTTGGGAGCCACGTCGCACGACCGCGCAATTGTCAGTTAAAGCGACGCAGTGCCGAATCGCAAAAAGTGCTCTGGTCTTTCACCAGCAATATGGTCCGGGGCTGAAGTGGTTAACCAATCAAAACAAGGGTCATCTGAGATAGTTAGGAATATAACTCAAGCCTCGTACACACGACCGTTTTTCCCGGTAGGAAAACTGCCAGGAGAGCATTTGGCCAGGAATCCCGGCCGTGTGTGTGCTCCCTAGCAGTTTTTCCATCAGGGAAACAGCCAGGAATCCCGACGGGAAATAGAGAACCTGTTCTCTATTTTCCCGTCAGGATTCCCGGCAGAGTGTTTCCTGCCGAGAAAACTGATCGTCTGTATGCTTACCTGTGCGAGATAAACCCGAGCATGATTGATAAGACTTCGACGCATGCACGATAGCGTGGGGTGTAGCAAGATGGCGGCGATGACATCGAATGTGACGAGCGCCGGTGACTTGTCAGGCTTGTTCCCTTAACGAGCTGGTTCCTTCAAGGACTGCGCAGGCGCAATCCTTCCCGATGGAAATCTCCGAACCTCGGGCGGCATCCAGGCGCATTCTTTAACATCCCCATGGATTGGAGGATGTTAAAAAAAGAGCCAGGAGGCCGAGAGTGCGGAGCGAGCCGTCCGAGCGAAGCAAGGACGTGAGGCCGACTGGCCACTTTCCTCACTTTCCACGTCGCCCTGGATGTCGGCTGAGGTTCGGAGGTTTCCGTTGGTAAGGACTGCGCCTGCGCAGAACCAGCTCGTTAGCTGGAACCAGACCGACAGACGAGATTGCGCCTGTGCAGTCCTTCATGGAACCAGATCGTTAGCTGGAACCAGCTAGGCAGATCACCGGCTCGTGATATTTGATGACGTCACTGCGGTTCTTTTGAGTGGCCTTCTGTACACAGGGCTTGGGAAGGCAAGCTTGCCAGGAATCCCGTCAGAAATCCAGCATGTTTTTTTCCTGACGGAATTCGTGGCCGTGTGTACAGGGCTTTAACCACTTCAATACCCGCCCATTGACAATTGACGGCCAGAGATGGGATCTCCCATCCTAAGTGGCCGTCAATTGATGGCCTGGGCTTTGCGGGTGAATATCTGAATGATGCCTGCAGCCAGAGGCATCATCCAAATATCCTCTTCTTCAGCCGGCGATTCTGCACGTCTGCACGTCATAAGAATGATCATAGCGGCGGGAGGGGACACCCCCCCCCCCTCCCGCCGCCATCCGGTGCTTCTCCGGGCTCTCCTGTGCCTTCGGGGGCCCGGAGAACGAATCGTCCGGCGTCGGCAGGAAGCATAGAGAAGACTGGTGACCAGATGGTCACCAGTCATCTCTATGACCGTCGGAGGACCCGGGCGCGATGTGATGACGTCACGCCCGGGTCCCCGTAAGTAAACAAAGCCGCGATTGCGGCTGTAAGCCACCATTCATGAGATTGAGATCTCATGGTTTCCAGCCTGGAGGAGAGATGTGAGGTCTTATTGACCCCGCATCTCTCCTTAAAGAGGACCTGTCACACACATTTCATATTACAAGGGATGTTTACATTCCTTGTAATAGGAATAAAAGTGGGGAAATTTTTTTTAAAAAAAGTGTAAAAATAAATAAAAAATAAGTAAAATAAATAAAATAAAAAAGGTAAAAAAAAATAAAATTAAAACGCCCCTGTATCCGATAGCTCGCGTGCAGAAGCGAACGCACACGTAAGTCCCGCCGACATATGTAAACGCCGTTTAAACCACATAAGTGAGGTATCGCCGCGTGCGTTAGAGCGCCAGCAACAAATCTAGCACTAGATCTCCTCTGTAAATCTAAACTGGTAACCTGTAAAAAATAAATAAAGCGTTGCCTATTGAGATTTTTAAGTACCGAAGTTTGGCGCCATTCCATAAGTGTGCGCATAATTAAAGCGTGACATGTTGGGTATCTATTTACTCGGTGTAACATCATCTTTCACATAATACAAAAAAATTGGGCTAACTTTACTGTTTTGTTATTTTTTTAATTCATGAAACTATTTTTTTTACAAAAAAAAGGTGTTTGAAAAATGATTGCGTAAATACCGTGCGAGATAAAAAGTTGCAATGACCGTCGTTTTATTCCCTAGGGTGTCTGCTAAAAAAACATATATAATGCGTAATTTTCTAGCAAAAGAATGATGATTATTACATGTAGGAGAGAAGTGTCAGAATAGGCCCGGTATGGAGGTGGGTATAAAAGCCCCGGTATTGAAGTGGTTAATCTCCAGTTAACGCCAAGCCAATTAGCAGGAACTTGGCCCTGGAATGGTTCATTCATTTCTCCTATTTTAGGTTATTTTGACCCGCTATATCGAGCAAATGCTACCTTCTTCCATTTTCACTATAACTAAATATTACCTTTTTATATTCTACTATCTTGATTATATATGATTATTATTATTGATAGCTAAAATAACATCACTAAATTGTTATGATTATTGAAATGTCAAACTAATGCCGCGTACACACGCTCGGAATTTCCGACAACAAATTTTCGATGGGAGCTTGTTGTTGGAAATTCCAACCGTGTGTAGGCTCCATCGGACATTTTCTGTCGGGATTTCCGACAACAAAAATTTGAGAGCTGGTTCTCAAATTTTCCGACAACAAAATCCGATCGTGTGTGGACAATTCCGACGCATTAAATTCTACGCATGCTCTGAATCAAGTACGAGACGGAAATGCTCGTCCTGGTAAAACGAGCGCTCGTAATGGAGATAGCACATTCGTCACGCTGTAACGGACTTAAGAGCACGAGGCTGAAAAGTGCAAATCGTCTCGAACCAAACTTCTACTAACACGACTGGTATTGAACTTCCCTTTAACCACTTAAGACCCGGACCTTTAGGAAGCTAAAGGACCTTGCCCCTTTTTGCGATTCGGCACTGCGTCGCTTTAACTGACAATTGCACGGTCGCGTGACGTGGCTCCCAAACAAAATTGGCGTCCTTTTTTCCCAAAAATAGAGCTTTCTTTTGGTGGTATTTGATCACCTCTGCGTTTTTTTTTTTTTTGCGCTATAAACAAAAATAGAGCGACAATTTTGAAACAAATGCAATATTTTTTACTTTTTGCTATAATAAATATCCCCCAAAAATATATAAAAAAAATTTTTTCCTCAGTTTAGGTGGATACGTATTATTCAACCAATTTTTGGTAAAAACAATCACAATAAGCGCTTATCGGTTAGTTTGCGCAAAATTTATAGCGTTTACAAAATCGGGGATAGTTTTATTGCATTTTTATTAATATTTTTTTTTTACTACTAATGGCCCCGATCAGCGATTCTTTTCGTGACTGCGACATTATGGCGGACACTTCGGACAATTTTGACAAATTTTTGGGACCATTGTCATTTTCACAGCAAAAAATGCATTTAAATTGCATTGTTTACTGTGAAAATGACAATTGCAGTTTGGCAGTTAACCTCAAGGGGGCGCTGACGGGGTTATGTATGACCTCATCTGTGTTTCTAACTGTAGGGGGGTGTGGCTGTAGGTGTGACGTCATCGATTGTGTTTCCCTATAAAAGGGAACACACGATCGATCACGACGCCACAGTGAAGAACGGGGAAGCCGTGTTTACACACAGCTCTCCCCGTTCTTCAGCTCCGTGGACTGATCACGGGACACCAGAGGTGATCGGGTCCGCGGGTCCTGCAGTCACAGTCACGGAGCTTCGGACCAGGTCGCAGGCGTGCGCCCACGACCCACGGCTGGGCACTTAATGAGGACGTACCTGTACGTGCCTGTGCCCAGCCGTGCCATTCTGCCGACGTAAATGTGCAGGAGGCGGTCCTCAAGTGGTTAATAGTGCCGTTGTACGTGTTTTACGTGACTGCTTTCTTGGCGTTCAGAATTTCCGACAACATTTGTCTGTCGGGGAAATTTGCTTTGGTAGACAAGTCCTTTGGATTAGAGCAGGGGTCCAGGGCCGATCCTAGGCAGGGTGCACAAGGTGCTTTGCACCCAGGCGCCTGCAGAGGTGGGGGCGCCAAAGTGTCGGAGTTTTCCCCTCCATCCTTCTCTCCTTGTTTGTGTCCATCCAGAACTAGTGTTCTGAGCATAGGTGTGTGTCCGTCCAGAACTGTTGTGTCTCTGACCATCTCCTTTAGTATGTCTGCAGTGTCTGACAATCTCCTGTACTATGTCTGTGGTCTCTGACCATCTCCTGTACTATGTCTGTGGTCTCTGACCATCTCCTGTACTATGTCTGCAGTCTCTGACCATCTCCTGTACTATGTCTGCAGTCTCTGACCATCTCCTGTACTATGTCTGCAGTCTCTGACCATCTCCTGTACTATGTCTGCGGTCTCTGACCATCTCATGTACTATGTCTGCAGTCTCTGACCATCTCCTGTACTATGTCTGCAGTCTCTGATCATCTCCTGTACTATGTCTGCAGTCTCTGACCATCTCCTGTACTATGTCTGCAGTCTCTGACCATCTCCTGTACTATGTCTGCAGTCTCTGGTCATCTCCTGTACTATGTCTGCAGTCTCTGATCATCTCCTGTACTATGTCTGCAGTCTCTGATCATCTCCTGTACTATGTCTGCAGTCTCTGACCATCTCCTGTACTATGTATCGTGATAAAGTCGCAAAATTAGCGATAAATGTAGAGTTGCACAGTCACTGGTCTTCAAGCAGAAATATCAAAAAAACACGGTTTTATTGCATCCGACAGAAAAATATACAGGGGTTTTCACAGTCCATACAAAATGGTACCTTCAGCCTCCTGGCTTACACGTATAACGGAAAATACCGAGCCACCTGGCTATCTTTAGCAGTAGCACCACACTGCTCAGGCTCCCTCGTGAAGCCTTCCTGACTCCTATCAGCCACCTCAGACTCAGGCCTCTGGGTATTATAGTGCAGCCTGCACTCTCCAGCTTCTCCAGCTAATTTAGTGCACACATGCACTCTCAGGGTTCTACCTTCCAGACCTGGACTCCTCGGGAGGGTGGAGCCCTGAATGCTGTTCAGGTCAGACTTAAAAAGCTGACCACACAGCTGTATAATTAAGATGTTCGTCTCTCCAAAATATGGCGAAAACCCACCATCATTCAGGAGAGACAGACCCAGACCATCACAGTATGCAGTCTGTGATCATCTCCTGTACTGTGTCTGCAGTCTCTGATCATCTCCTGTGCTGTTTCTGCAGTCTCTGACCATCTCCTGTATTATGTCTGCAGTCTCTGACCATCTCCTGTACTATGTCTGCAGTCTCTGACCATCTCCTGTACTATGTCTGCAGTCTCTGACCATCTCCTGTACTGTGTCTGCAGTCTCTGACCGCCACTTGTACTATGTCTGTGGTCTCTGACCATCTCATGTATCATGTCTGTAGTATGTCTGGGGTCTCTTTCTAACAGACTCTCTAACAGAAGCCCTCTCTGTGTCCATCAGAGAGGCCCCCCTCCGGGTCCCAATAAAGTACTCTGCTTCTCTTTCTGTATTTTGTTTATTGTTAAGAGATCATGTAAGGTTTCCAGGGTAATGAAGACTTTGTGGGGGAGCATCTCTGTGGTTGAGTCATTGCCATAGAAACATTTGTAAAGGGGAGGAGTTAGTAAAATGGCCACGCCCATGTGGGGGGCGCCAGAAATATTTCTGCACCTAGGCGCCTGTGACCATAGGATTGGCCCTGCAGGGGTCTCCACATTTTTCAAACAAAGGACCAGTTTACTGTCCTTCAGACATTAGGGAGGCCGGATTGTGGCCAGTGAAGTTGGAAAATGTCCTGGGCCGACATCAGTGAGAATAAACATGGCCTCAAGGTTTATGATCAGTAGGAAGAGGAGTAGTGCCCCACCATTGGTATTAGCGGTAGTAATAGTACCCCATCATCAGTATCAGTGGAAGATCTAGTTCCTCATTGTTGGTGTCAGTGGGAGTATTATTGTCTCATATCATTGAGTGAGTGAATAGCTTATATAGCGCTACAAATGCGAACTGAATCGCCTCAAGGCACTTGGTATCCATTTCCTTCTGTTTAGCCTTCAGAATAGGTGGATCTTGAATTTTTCCTAAAGGCGAGGTGATTCACTTCCGTTTGGTTATTAGTTGGTAAGCGGTTCCACAGTCCAGGTCCTTGGACTTCAAATCTCCGTTCTCTTTTAGTCATGTAGCGGGCCTTGGGGATTCGTGGTAGGTTTTGGTTAGTGGACCGAAGAACGCGATTGCAGTTGTGGTATTTTATTTTCTCGCATAGATATTGGGGGGCGGTTCCTTGAACACATTTGTGCATAAGGCATATGGCCTTAAATGTGACTCGGTCCTTTACAGCCAGCCAATGGAGGGACCTCAGGGAGGGGGTAATTGATTCCCAGAGTTTTTTCCCTGTTGTGCCGCCGTGTTCTGGACGACTTGTAGACAGGCAATCTGGTATTTTGGGAGACCTAGATAAAGGGAGTTGGCATAGTTGAGCCTGGAGTTGATTATTGTACCTTCCACTACTGCGGTGTCTTTTTCCCGGGATGAAGGCAACAAGTCTTCGTAGCAGACTCAGAAGATGATTCCTGCCAAACATATCATTGGCAGGAATAGTGCTCAAAGGGCCGGATATAGGCTAGCAAAGTGCCGCATCTGGCACTTGGGCCACATGTTGGAGACCCCTGGATTAGAGGCATGTTTCTGTAACAAAGTATGCTTGCAATCCAAGGTTTTACTGTATATGTAAAACTGAGCCTGTCACGTTATTGATCCAACCTGTTGACCCAACAGCCCATGAAATCAATGGTTGTGGGTTTGAGGACCAAAAATCAATGCTTTTCATTTGCTGCCTGTTCATCCCTCTACATAAAATAGAGTCCAGTGATGGCGAACCTTAACACCCCAGATGTTTTGGAACTACATTTCCCATGATGCTCATCTACACTGCAGAGGGCATGAGCATCATGGGAAATGTAGTTCCAAAACATCTGGGGTTCCAAGGTTTGCCATCACTGGAATAGACCGACAAAACAGAAATGCAATTGTTGGTTCAAATTATAATTTTTACATCAAAAATATGAATTTTATTTTTCTTATTTTTTTAGAATGATAAAGTATAAAACTGTGGATGAACAAATAATAAAATAATGTTTTCAGGGGTATCATTTTATTCACGTGTTATTCAGCATAAGCATTTATTTTCTTTATTAATTTTTTTTCACCAACATAATTTTTCTGGAATTTATCTCAGGTTTAAAAAATAGGATATATAATTTTGGAAAAAATATACAGCATAATATTCCCGCACTGGAGGCCAATATGGCAAATACCTCCACAGCCACCATGTATTTCCCTCTGGTGCTCAGATAGGCCGGGATCATGGCAATCCAGACGCTGCAGAACACCAGCATGCTGAAGGTGATGTACTTGGCCTCATTAAAACTGTCCGGTAATGTCCTCACCATGAAAGCCAGAACAAAACTCACAGCGGCCAGAAACCCCATATAACCCAACATAGAGTAGAAGCCGATAACTGAGCCTTCATTACACTGAATGAGGATCTTCCCAGGATAGGAGTCCATGTCATACTCCTGGTAGGGAGGAGACACTGACAGCCAAACAACACAGATCAGAACTTGGACAGAAGAACAGACTGAACATACAAAATAAGCCACTCTGACCCCCACCCACTTCCTCCAGGAACTTCCCGGTTTTGTGGCTTTAAATGCAATGCAGACTGTGATAGTCTTGGCCAGAACAGAAGAGACAGCGATGGAGAAGAAGACCCCAAATGACACTTGTCTCAGCATGCAGGTTATATCCACAGGACGTCCGAGGAAGAAGAAGACGCAGAGGAAGCTCAGCAAGATGGCGGTCAGGAGGATGAAGCTCACCGTCCGGTTATTGGCCTTCACAACTGGAGTGTCCCAGTGGTAAATACAAATTAATAATATAATCATTGTTATGGCTGAAAAAAGTAAAGCTAATAAGGAAAATATTGTAACAATAACATCATTTTTGTAGGACAAAAAATAATATACTTTGGGAATACATGTCACTTTTCTCTCATCCGGCCATTCTTCATTGGGACACCTGTAGCAGCTTTCGCTGTCTGTTAAATAAGAGAAAAACTCTTGTAAATCAGAATATTTTTCAACACTAAAATGGTCTGTGGACAGTGTAGATATACAAACACCATATAATACAAATAAAAATGCAGCACCATTATAGGATGGATAAAACACAAATATAAGTATAGGTTTACATCTATGCTGCTGCTCTGGATGCGTATTTCAGGCACATTTTGCAGTGTGTTTTGCATTTTTAACCACTTCCAGCCCAAGGACGTCATATGACGTCCTGGACTTTCAGTGGGGATATCTGAAAGATGGGTGCAGCCACAGGCATCATTTAGATATCCATCTCTTCAGCCGGCGATTCTGTGCACCATAAGAACGATCATAGCGGTGGTTGCGCCGCTTGATCGTTCTTATAGGTGGCGGGGGGGGACGCCCCCCCTCCCGCCGACACATGGTGCTTCTCCGGGCTCTCCTTTGCCATCGGAGACCCAGAGAAACGATCCGCTGGCGTCGGATGGAAACCATAGAGTAGACTGGTGACCAGATGGTCACCAGTCATCTCTATGATCGTTGGAGGCCCGGGCGCGATGTTATGACGTCACACCCAAGTCCTGGAATGTAAACACAGCCGCAATCGCGGCTGAAAGCATTAGATCTGTGAATTTTTTTTCACAATCTAATGCTTTCCAGCCTGGAGGAGGTCTTATTGACCCTGCATCTCTCCATAAAGAGTACCTGTCACAAACCATTTCTATTACAAGGGAATAAAAGTGATAAAAAAAAATGGCAAAAAAAGTGTAAAAATAAAAGAAATTGAGTAAAATAAAAAATAAAATAATAAAAAAAAAATGTAATCGCCCCTATCCCTGGTAGCTCGCGTTCAGAAGCGAACACACACCTAAGTCCCGCCCACATATGTAAACGCTGTTCAAACCCCACATGTGAGGTATCGCCGCGTGTGTTAGAGCGCCAGCAACAATTCTAGCACTAGACCTCCTCTGTAACTCTAAATTTGTAACTTGAAAAAAAAAACAAGCGCGCCTATGGAGAGTACTGACGTTTGGCGCCATTCCATGAGTGTGCGCGATTTTAAAGCGTGACATGTTAGGTATCTATTTACTCGGCGGAACTTCATCTTTCACATTATACAGAAAAATTGGGCTAACTTTACTGTTTTGTTATTTTTTAATTCACAAAACCGTTTTTTTTTTTTTCCCAAAAAAAAGGAGTTTGAAAAATTATTGCGCAAATACCGTGCAAGATAAAAAGTTGCAATGGCCGGCATTTTATTCCCTAGGATGTCTGCTAAAAAAAATATATAGTGTTTGGGGGTTCTGAGTAATTTTCTAACAAAAAAATTATGATTTATGCATGTAGGAGAGAAGTGCCAAAATAGGCCCAGTATGGAAGTGGTTAAACCCTTGTTTCTTATGCGTTTCTGAATGCAGTTTTGCATTTTTTCCCCTCTTTAAACACACTGTGAACACACTATATATAGCTGGTTGCTAAGGAGGGGGCCGGGAAGCCGAAAAACTGAATGTAAAAAAAAAATGCTGGCAAAAAAAAAGCAGCGTGGGGTCCCCCCCTAGGTCCATACCAGGCCCTTTGGGTCTAGGATGAATTTGGAGGGGACCCCCCATGCCAAAATGTAAACAAAAAAATGGCAGTGGTTCCTCCCTCAAATTCCATACCAGACTCTGGTAACATGCAGCCCGGCAGGTCAGGAAAGGGAGGAGACCATACCTGGCCGCATGCCCTCAACATGAGGGGATGGGTGCTTGGGGATGTGGGTGACATCATCAGATGACAACACCCCTTGGCTAGTTAAAAGATGCCAGACAGTGGTGGACAACACAATGGAGGAAGACAGCCTTAGAAGAAGAGCCTTTTTTGTTTTTATTATACAATACACAAGTAAATATGCGCAAGGAGTGAAAAACACACAGGTACCTCAGCAGTATACTGTAGATCATAAAAAATTGATAATGATAAATAATAATGTACAAGAGGTTTTTGTACAGTATAAGTGGATAAGTTAAAAATAAAGTTTAAATTAAAAAAGTCCAAGGCTCAGGGGCAGGGCTTTTTTTCTGGGGGAACTTGGGGGAACTCAGTTCCACCACCTTTGGCTCAGACCCTTTGGTGCCCGCTCACCACAATCACTTGTGAACACAGAAGTCTGGTTTCTGTGTTTACAAGTGACTGCTTTGTAACCCCCTGAACTCTGCACACTGTATGTAATGCAATTCTGGTATTTAATGCCCCTTTAAGACCCTTCTACAGTTTGTGAAATCTGAACGGGTCGTGGTTGAGTTCCTGCACCTATTTTCTGAGAAAAAAAGCTCTGCTCAGGGGTATGTGGATAAAAGAGTCTGAGGATGGGTGAAGAATTGCTAGTTATAGAGGTCACACATACATGCTCAGGGCTGCCATCATGGAAGAACAGAAACCGTGTTCCAAATACTGTAAAACTAAAACAAGGGGAGAGGCGCCTCTAAGAGTAGATGTTTAGATGATTTAATCGGTTTAATACATACAGGCAACTCACGTTTAGTAGAGTAAAAACAAGCATTGTATAGATTTCTTTGGGTGGAATAAGTCCTCAGGTCAGTCACTGTTGTTCTTGAAACCTGACGCGTTTCAGAGCTGGCGCACTGCGATGACGCGGCAGTCGCGCTCCTTTATCAAGCTAGAGCTTGATAAAGGAGCGCGACTGCCGCGTCATCGCAGTGCGCCAGCTCTGAAACGCGTCGCATGCCAGTGACGTCACTACGTTCGGATTTCCGCAGAATTCAAAGTTCCAGCCTGACCCTGCATCTTTACCACCGCCGCCGGCCCCAACACCTTACAGCGGTTGGAAAAGGCCAACTGCAGACAGCGCAGTGCACAAGAACAACAGTGACTGACCTGAGGACTTATTCCACCCAAAGAAATCTATACAATGCTTGTTTTTACTCTACTAAACGTGAGTTGCCTGTATGTATTAAACCGATTAAATCATCTAAACATCTACTCTTAGAGGCGCCTCTCCCCTTGTTTTCCTTTTTAGTTTTTAGCCAGCGGCGAGGAAGAAGACAGCTCAGTGCGAAGACAGCTTGGGGAGAAGGCAGCTCCGGGAGAAGACAGCTAGGGGAAAATACAGCTCAGGGAGAAGACAGCTAGGGCAAAAGACAGCTCAGGTAGAAGACAGCTGTGGGAGAAGACAGCTCGGAGGAGAAGACAGCTCGGAGGAGAAGACAGCTCAGAGGAGAAGACAGCTCAGAGGAGAAGACAGCTCGAAGAGAAGACAGCTCGGAGGAAAAGACAGCTCGAGGAGAAGGCAGCTCGGAGGAAAAGACAGCTCGAGGAGAAGGCAGCTCGGAGGAAAAGACAGCTTGGGGAGAAGACAGCTCGAAGAGAAGACAGCTCAGAGGAAAAGACAGCTCGAGGAGAAGGCAGCTCGGAGGAAAAGACAGCTCGAGGAGAAGGCAGCTCGGAGGAAAAGACAGCTCGAGGAGAAGACAGCTCAGAGGAGAAGACAGCTTGGGGAGAAGACAGCTCGAAGAGAAGACAGCTCGGAGGAAAAGACAGCTCGAGGAGAAGGCAGCTCGGAGGAAAAGACAGCTCGAGAAGAAGACAGCTCAGAGGAGAAGACAGCTGTGGGAGAAGATAGCTCGGGTGACATGAATACTTCATATTAACTGTTAATTAAAGGAGACTGTACTGGAGCAGCAGAAACAATGAACACAGCGTTGGTTGAGAATAGAAGCCTTTACAAGGTACCTATATTTTTAATAACGTTGAATATGTGAGGAGGTTGGGAGGGAGAAGATCTATGGCCAGGGATGTGCTTAAAAAAATGCTTGAAAGCTTTAGTTTTGTCTATTTTCCCTAACAGCATAGAACAACATTCTGCTGCCAATACAAACCGAACCACCACAATATGAAAACTTCATGGGTTCCAAATAAACCAACTACAGGAACCCACAGTTTAGATCAGTGATGTTGAGTGAATTGGTGTAACGGTTACCGGTATCTTCTTTGGACCTTATCTATCTGAACTTCCATGTACATTCACTATAAACTTTACCCTCTTACACTCTATGGTTACTTATCACATTCCTACCAGTTACATTGGACACCTCGCCCTCAGAACACGGGATACAGTCATAGCAGCATGCATGGGTTCTTCCATTTGAAGCTTTTCTGTACCCATGTGGACATCTCTCATTACATCGGGAGAATGGAATCTTGAATTTCATGTGGAATATAAAAGAGAAACATTTAAAATTGTAATTATAGATTATCCAAATGATAGATTTGATTGGTGATTTTCCAATCTACCAGCAATTCTTACCTTTATAATTATGTTTACCATGAATACATAAAATTGGGAGAGTTCTCTTGATCATAATTTCAGCAATATTAGAGGGCATTCTGCTAAAAGCTTTTCATTTCAGAAAAAAATATTCAAAGATAAAGGCAAATTTAAAGTGTTTTAGGTGGCTTTTAGAGGCAAAATGTTTTAGTGTAAACATAAAAAAAAAATACATAACCCAATTTGTTTGTAAAATATAAAAGAGGATGTTACACTGAGTACACAGATACCAAACATGCCACACTTTAACCACTTTCCATCCCCGCTATAGCCGGATGATGGCTACAGCGCAGGCTTCCAGTGCCAGAAGGGCGTCAATAGGGGGGCTGGTACACACTGTGATCACCTTTTGGACTCGGCTGAACACAGAAGAGGGTAAAGGGCAAATCACAATGGCCCTTTACCACATGATCAGCTGTCAGCCAATGACAGCTGATCAGGAAGTAAACGGAAGCTGGTTATGGCTGGGTACACACTTGTTCAACGCTCCTACATTGGGAGCTCATGTAGCATGACATGTGAAAATCAATGTTTCCCTATGAGAACTGTCTTAACTGGTCCTACACAAGTCGGTCCGACTTTGAAACTACTCCATGTACTAATTTGGTCCTACATTGATCCTACTTCAGCCCATTGAATATCATTGAAGTTGGACCAAAGTAGGAGCCTTGTCCTTACCATCCAACTTTTGACATCTGACATGTGATTACAGCAGCAGTAAAAGGAATTTATCTCACTCTGGGATTGTTTTGATTGGTCAAAAACAAGTCAGACTATCACAAAGTGGGATCAAAGTAGTATCCTGTTCATGAAAGTAGGATGGATGTAGGACCAATGGTGTACCAATCTTGGACCAATGTAGGACAGATGTTGCAGAGCAAAGTAGGATGAAAGTAGTACTGCTGTCGTGTAGTATAGTGTGAACCCAGCCTATTGGCTTTTTTTCTCCTCACAATCAGCGTGATTAGAAAAGATAAAAGCCAGTAACTGGCTTCTGTTACAGGAACATTGGTCCAGATCTGTGCCACCTATCAGTTCCCACAAGTGCTGATAATTAGTGCCCATGAGTGCCACCTAACAGTGCCAATTGGTGCCACATTTTAGTGCCATCAGTGTCTACCAGTGCCACATTTCAGTGCTACCAATCAGTGCCCATCAGTGCCCCATCATTAGTGTCACATAAGTAAGAGGTTCTGGTCTGGGGTTGGGAGGGGTCCCGGGAAGTTTAGAGAGAGGGGTGAATGGCGAGGGGCCAGTCAGGTGCTGCACGAAGAAGAGGAAGCTTCCCACCCGCTTTTCCTATGGTTTGTGGTTTTCCAACAAAGAAAATTCTTGATTATAGAATGGTCGGGACCCATCGGTGGTATAGGGTTCTCGGGTACATTCTGGTTAACAAGGGGTTTAACTCAGAATATGTAAATGGGGGTCACTGCGGATGATGAGAATTGTCTCAGAGCCAGTGTGTTGAGTCTAGAGGTCTAAGGTTAAGAAAAGGTTGTCGCAGTGACCAGGTTGTGTGTTGTTGCCCTCAGAGGCCACCCAAGCTTTATTTTCTCACTTTTTGGCTGATTGTTATGTTTAAGTATCGTTATTTTTGGAAGTTATGTATTTTGTTAAATAAAAGGCGATGGCCATTCTAATCCAAAAACTTATTTTATTGTATAGTTAGGGGGTTGGAGGGAATGGTCTAGCAGGTTTGGGTAAGGCTGGAGGTTATCTATCCCACACATGTCATGTACAAATAAAGCAAGACTCTCCATAAATACACAAATCATTTCTTACAATGGCATTTTTCCATGAGACATTGTTAAGTTCAATACTGAAAATATCATCATCATCCAGAGTCTTGTTAAAGGCAAGCAATGGCACAGTGACGAATCTGTAGTCGGTTTCGGTTTTGTAAATGATAATATTTGCTAAAATCAACTTGGTGGGGACTTCTGCTTTATCATTGAAGAAGATCTCCGCTCCAGTGGAGTCCGAGTAATGAACTCTTCTCATATAGCTGTGCAACTTCAATAGAAAAATGGAGACAAATGGTAAATTAAATTAATAGAATATGTAAGTAATCTTTGCATAGACATTGGCTTACAATTAGGGGGTCAGCAACATTTTTAGTTTTTGCATTATCAAAATCTGGGTGAAAGTTAGAACATTTGTACAAAATTTCACCATTTTGGGAAAATGTGCTGGAGCCAATAAGGTAGGAGAAATCAATGTAGACTTCAGTGTGTTTTGAGTGAGTTTCAATGTGCCTTAAAGTTTTCACTGTAGACATGTGCAATTTGTTCCGTACCGATTTTTTTTTTCCGACGAAATTCGACAAATTCGTTAATTCCGAAATATTCAATATTCAAATCTTTGAAAACCCCTTTAGCGAATATTTCTGAAATCTAAGATTTGAATTATCACAAATAAAGAATGCCACATCTAAACAAATGGAGCGTAACAAATTGATAAAAACAATAATGATAATAATAAAAAATAATATATTTTTATTATTATTATTTATTATTATTAATTCATTATGTTCGATTCGTTTAGATGCGACATTCGTTATTTCGGATAATTCGTAACTTCAGATAAAAGACCCGATTGGCCGAGAGGAGAAGCAATCCTATTGGCCGCCAAAGGGAAGGAGACCCAGGTGAAGCCGCCGCCCACCACCTGGAGGAAGCGTTGCCCGTGACCTAGATAGGGTAAGTGCAGGGCTAGTGACTGACCTTTGGTGCGTGTGATCAGATCGGCTGACCAACCCTGGGGGGGGTGTATTGTTTGCCACCCCCCCAAAAAAAATACTACCAGCCGCCACTGATCAAAACAGATGTAATTATTTATTCTTGTTGACCATAGTCTATCCAAAAAAAAACTGCCTTTTAAATGTACCATATATTGTATAGCTAGATGCTAGAGGTGTAGTGCTTGTAGGTTCTGTCAGTGCAGGTAAATTTAAGCAGGCCTAATGCTGCGAGCTAGGCTTGCTTGTTTTTGATCTGGGGGCAGGGAGTGGTTAGTGTAGCATTGGTTGTGACTGACATGTGCTTCAGTGAGAATGTTCTGGAAGAGGGGCAGTGCTGAGAGCTGGAGTGGCATGGAGTACATGTGAGGAGCCCTGACCAATCTCCAACTAGAATTGGCAGGGGGCAGGCCTCCTACATATACTCACAGTCAGCCTGCTGGGGGGGAGTTGTCGGCTGGGTGAATTGAGAGATGGAGTACTAGACTGCGTGCTGGAGAGACACCCCCATCTGGGAGGGGGTGGATATGGCGGAGGAGCTTGGTAGCTGGGAGAAAGCCTCTCTTACACGGTCATTGATAGGTGTCCTGGAACAGGAGCTGGAGGAGAAGTTGGTCCACACAGTCTGGGTAAATCTTTCAAGAAGGACTCAGGACAGGAGTTAGTGAGTGGGGCACAGTGGAGATCTGGAAGAGGCGTGCCAGGGGAGCTGGGTGCCGAGCCAGAAGAGAGAATGTGGGATTTTGTGTCAAGTCACTGCAGTCTGAGGAGTCGGACTCAGGATTTGCAAATCGGGCTTGTTGGAATCAGTAGTCCATCATCAAGTATGCTTTATTAATCTAATGTTCAGGACCATCAAGAAGGGAGTGCTGCAGGCCTCTGACCTATTATTCATCAAGAGAAGTTTCAGGTAGGAATAATTCAGAGTGAGGCCTCGCCTACTCAAGATGGTGGGACAGGATGTCTAATGCTGGGACAAGGAAGTGTTGCACAGGAGGTGAAGAGTCCTGGAGGTAGAAGTCTGCAGGGAGAACTGCAGAGGCTGGAGAAGTTCTGAACTGAAAAAGACTGTCAAGATTAGAGTCCACCATTTATGTTCTGTGAAGATAATGAGTAACCATTTGCCAATGTGAAGCCGGATCAGCTTCAGCATTGCAAATACCAATTGTTCTATGGGCATTCCATATCCCTTTCTCCCAACAAAGTTAGATCCCCTAAATAAAACAACAAACAAAGCAAAGGACTTTTCATTGTCTACAAGTGTGACGTATGGATGTCTGGCAGAAGGGTGAATATGCGTGGATGTTAGTAAATCGTGGCAACACACCACTATATTATGTATTCTATTTAATGTACAGGGTACAAACTTACTAATCGTTGTGATTTATTTGTTCCTAGTTTGTCTTTGCTGAGCTTCATTCTGTGCAAGGCCTGAGCCATCACATAAACGGAGGTGTACGCGTAGAAGGGCTTGGAATCCTTGATGTTACAGAACATCGGGGAGAGACGACCTTTTCCTGAACAATTTCTCCCAGAAAACGTATATATACATTCTAGGATCATATTTTTGTATGGGTTCGGAGAAAGGCAATGGAACAGTTGAAGCCAAAGGTCCTCCATGATTGGATCATTGGGGCGGGTGGATGGATTTGCACTTTCAATAAACGTATCCAGGTTTGGAATAGTTTTTGATGGCAAAATAAAAATGAAACTACAGTTAATTATGGAATAGAAATCAGCTTCCATATACTTAGAATTGGTCCATGAGTCATGTACTATCAGAGTTTTATTTTCTATAACGGCTTTTAATTCATCATACACATACAGATAGTCTAGGGAGAAAAGACCACAAATGATGATGACATCACTAGTTGACTTTTCAGCGGCAGTCAGCATCCTCTGTTTATTAATGTGCGCCTTATCTGTAAGTTTAATTGTAAACTCGATGCAGATGGCGTGCTGACTCATCATTTTACTCAACTCTTGTAATTCCGTGTCCCCACTTCCATCACTTGGTGTGATCACGCCAACCCAATTCCATCCAAAATGCTTCAGACATTTTATAACGGATGTGTAATGGACCTGGTCATCCTGAATTATTCGGTAAAAAGTTGGATAAACTTGTCTGTTACTCAAAAGAGGGTCAGTGACACGATAGTTGATCTGAAAGAAAAATGCTTTGAAAAGTACTAAAGATGTGTCTTTTGTTACAATTTTGTAATATATTTATATATTAGAAATAAAATAATTTTGTCAGAGGACCAATACTCACACAGCTAATACTAATGCTAATGCTAATTCCCGTGCAGCTCATGCTAATTCCAATGCAGCTCATGCTAATTCCTGTGCAGTTCTTTCCTTTTTTTTCTGCAAACCTAGCTTGGGAGTAGGGGCTTTAATCTTTCTGCTATTACTTTAGCAAAAATCTGTATGTCTGTATTTCTAACTAATTAACAGGGATATTGGGAGATAGCTCACTGGGACTGTTGGGTCCTTCCCTTCTTTAAAGATGAGAGTTATATAGGCCAATAATGATACCTCCCGTAAAGACTCTCCTTCTGCTAAGGCATTCAGATATTCACATAATTTAGGGATCAAAAACTTTTGGGATCTCTTATAGTATAAGATCGTGTACCCGTCAGAGCCCAGACTCTTTCTCAGGGCCATGTTTTTTTATTGCTCTTTTTACTTCTTCTTAATTATAGCTTTGAATTGTTCAAGCTTCTCCTTAGGCAACATGGAGAGGTCTAGGCCCCTCAGGTACTCATCAGTTTCTGCCTCTCGTTTCTCTCTATGTACCTCTCTCTGATTCACATTATACAGTGAGCTATAGTATGCATGGAATACCTCCGCTATTTCAGGGGACGAATGGACCATCTCTCCTTGATCATTCTTGATTTTAGGGATAAAGGAAAGTTTTTTTTCCCCTTATTGCTCTGGTCAGCCATTTCCCAGATTTATTTCCTCATTGATACCTCTCCTTGTTTACTATATGAAAGGGACGCTTTTTCTTCTATTCTAGCAAGTCTGTTAATTGCACACTTTTTACTGCTAAATCCTGTCTCTCCGGGGGTCTTTTAGTCCTGTATCTCTTTATATAGGGTACAGAGTTTCTCTCCCCTTTCCCCCTTCTTCCCTGCCCTCACCCCTATCAGTATACCGCTTATAACAGCCTTATGTGCTTCCCACAAAGCTGGCTGGGGAATTTCTGGTGTATCATTTACCGCAAATACATTTTCAAGTTCTTGCTCGATCTTCTTAATTATCGCCGGGTCCTGAATAAGGGAGTTGTTTGGTCTCCAATTCCTACCTGTCGTAGAGCTTCTGGGTCTTTCTAACTTAATCGCTACTGGGGCATGGTCAGATAGAGTAACTGTTTTAATCTCCGCACTTTTAAAAGACTGTAATAATTGATGCTCTATAAAAAATATAATCGATCCTTGAAAATGAGCCATGAACTGGGGAATAGAAAGTATAATCCCTCTTCCCTGGGTGCCTGACCCTCCATGTATCTACCAGCTGTTGTTCAAGTAATGTTTTTTTACGGCCTTCTGTTATTTAGATGTATAATGAGAGGGGCCCCCTGTTGCATCTATCTGCGGATCTATACTCATGTTTAGGTCTCTTACCATTTTTTTTATGTTTTCTTTAAAAATAAATATGGTTCCCTGTTTGGGGAGTATATATTTGCCAGTGTACATTCCATGTTAAACAATATCGCTTTTACAAAGAGAAATCTCCCCTCAGGGTCTGCTAGTTGCTCCCTCTCTATGAATACCATGTTCTCATCAAAGCCTATGGCCACACCCCTCGAGTGGCTAGACGTTGAATCTCCATAAAACCACATAGGAAACAAGTGTGAAGCCAGTCTACATCCAGAAGCGCATGAGTGATATGCGTTTCTTGGAGACAAACCACATTCGTCCCAAGAAAATGCAACTCTTTGTTTACTTTGTACTTTTTACTTGGGGTGTTCATCCCCCTTACATAATAAGTGATTACAATAATTGTAGCCATGATTCATCATAAGGAGCACATGGCAGACCACAGAAAGTCCAAAAAGAGGAAGCAGAGAGGAGAAAAAAATCACCTTTTGTTATTCATAATTTTTATACTTCTATGGTAGTCTTATCTGTAAAAAATTTCCGCGGGCTTCGATTTTCTTGATCCTCCATTTTATATAAAAGCAATCTCTTTACTTTCTGGAGGTATTTCATCTGCTCGTTTATTTCCTCCAACCTTTGGTCATAAATGTCCATTCTTTCCTCCATTTCTTCTACTCTGCCTAGAACCTGACCAATATCCGTACTACTACTAACTGCCGCAATATGTGTTTTCAACGATACTTCGAACTTACCTAACATCTCTGCCAGCATCTCTTTAATTTGGGGTAGGCCTACTTGAACTTCCTCTAGCCTTAAATCCTCCTCTATCTATCTTTGAGTTCACCCCTCTTTCATCTTCTGTCCCCAGTTTGTACTCTGGGAGATGTTTTCAGCACTTTTTGGTCGCGTAGCAAATATATTATTCACCTTTCCAACTTTGATGTTTCCTCTGTCATTTTGTGTTTCCCAGCTCCAGTACGTGTTGAAACTACCTGCCTGGGGCTACCACGCCCTTTCTTCTATTACAATTGTCTCTGTTGACATATATCGCTGAATGCCTCCAGGGCTCGCTGCGGGCGGAGCCCCTTTACCCACTTTACCTGACTTTCCTCTAATGTTTTGTTTATTTATTTTGTTATTAACCACTTAAGACCCGGACCAAAATGCAGGCAAAGGACCTTGCCCCTTTTTGCGATTCGGCACTGCGTCGCTTTAACTGACAATTGCGCGGTCGTGCGACGTGGCTCCCAAACAAAATTGGCGTCCTTTTTCCCCACAAATAGAGCTTTCTTTTGGTGGTATTTGATCACCTCTGCGGTTTTTATTTTTTGCGCTATAAACAAAAATAGAGCGACAATTTTAAAAAAAATGCAATATTTTTTACTTTTTGCTATAATAAAAATCCCCCAAAAATATATAAAAAAACATTTTTTTTCCTCAGTTTAGGCCGATACGTATTCTTCTACCTATTTTTGGTAAAAAAAATCACAATAAGCGTTTATCGGTTGGTTTTCGCAAAATTTATAGCGTTTACAAAATAAGGAATAGTTATATTGCATTTTTATTATTATTATTTTTTTTACTACTAATAGCGGCGATCAGCGATTTTTTTCGTGACTGCGACATTATGGCGGACACTTCGGACAATTTTGACACATTTTTGGGACAATTGTCATTTTCACAGAAAAAAATGCATTTAAATTTGCATTGTTTACTGTGGAAATGACAGTTGCAGTTTGGGAGTTAACCACAGGTGGCGCTGTAGGGGATGTGTGCCTATGTGTTTTGTTTACTACTGTAGGGGGGTGTGGCTGTAGGTGTGACGTCATCGATCGCGTCCCCCTATCACAGGGATGACGCGATCGATGCTACAGCCACAGAGAAGCACGGGGAAGCCGTGTGTACACACGGCTCTCCCCGTTCTTCCGCTCCAGGGACGGATCGCCGCACTGCAGCGGCGCTCGGGTCCGCGAATCCCGCGGTCCCGGTCCTGGAGCTTCGGACCGGGTCGCGGGCGCGCACCCGCGACCCACGGCTGGGTACTAAAATCAACGTATATATACGTTGATGTGCCCAGCTGTGCCATTCTGCCGACGTAAATGTGCAGTAGGCGGTCCTTAAGTGGTTAATGGCACTTAAAAAATAAATAGATGTTATGAGATATTCATATAGGTCTGTTGGATTTTTCTTCCTCCTCAAGGAAAAAATAGACACCAATGAACAATCTCTAAATACTTCTAAATATGTCCAGCCGCCCTGTGAGTCAGCCAATTCTATAAATTAGGTGCTCTTTAGGGGAATTCAATATCACTTAATAATCAAAAAATTTAGAAGGAGGCTTCATCCACTTTGGGAGTTTCAGCAATTATCAACAGGTAGCAACAGCTATCAACCAGCAGCAGCAGTTTGTCGGTGATCTATCAGCAAGTAGCAGTCATTATCAGCACGTAACCACAATTTATCCACAAGTAACAGCGATTATCCGTAGGTAGCGGGAATACTGATCGGCAGGCAACAGGGACTATCAGCCAACTATCAGAAAACAAAGGCAGTTCTCAGTAGGTACCAATAAACGCCATCAAGCAGCGGCTTTGACGGTTATCAGCATTTATATGGAGACTCCCAGCAAGCAGTAGCAATTGTCAGCATATCTCAGTAATTAGCAACAGTCATCAATATTTAGCAGCAGTCTTTTCCCTTTTCCTGTATCCCCTGAGGTACATAAGAGCTAAAAAAAAGGAAAAATATCTCTCAGTGCTGTTTTGGTATACAATGGACAGTTAATTTTAGTAGAACAAACAAGCAAGTAAATTGTTTGCTTATTGTGTATTACTAATAAAGTCCTAACGCACTTCAATTAATCTCTCTTCCCCCGAACAAGATGCAGCTCCTTGACATCCCCCACAGCCTGTAAGGAGGTCTGTTTATCAAGGCTAGCACAAGCCTCCAATAGCGCTGCAGGACCTTCTCCACAGAAAGCCCGATTCAGCCCACAGCCCTCGATCTATACCTTAGAGTCCTCGTCCATGCGACCCACAGGCGGGGTACCGGCAATAACAAGTATACGGCAGAGGTTTGAACAACGGGATGGTGCCTCAGCCCTCAGAAGCTGTTTAGAGACGCAGAGCGGACAACAGCAGGAGGGGGAGAGACAGCAGACAGCGCATCAGATCAAGGGTGCATGTCGGGGTGCCAAGGTGCCCGAGTAGGTGCCATGGGTGATCGCTCTTCCTCCTCCAGCACTCCGGCGGCGGTCTTTTCACGCGGCTCACCTCGCGTCCAGCGTGAGCCACTATATGTCAGGCCTCCTCCCTCCTCCTTGAATGCCAGGAGTTATTGCACTGTGCTAGTGCAGTATACTGTATGCCGTGCAGTTAATGCTCATGCAGTGCAGAGAAGGGCAACCAAACTGATAAGAGGCATGGAGGAGCTCAGCTATGAGGAAAGATTAGAGGAACTGAATTTATTCACTCTTGAGAAGAGAAGATTAAGGGGGTATATGATCACCATGTACAAATACATAAGGGGTCAATATAGTGAACTTGGTGTTGAGTTATTCACTTTACGGTCAACACAAAACACAAGGGGGCACTCTTTACGTCTAGAGGAAAAAAGATTTCACCTCCAAATACGGAAAGGTTTCTTCACAGTAAGAGCTGTGAAAATGTGGAATAGACTCCCTCCAGAGGTGGTTCTGGCCAGCTCAGTAGATTGCTTTAAGAAAGGTCTGGATTCTTAAATGTACATAATATAACTGGGTACTGACATTTATAGGTAAAGTTGATCCGGGCAATATCCGATTGCCTCTCGGGGGATCAGAAAGGAATTTTTTTTCCCCTGCTGTAGCAAATTGGATCATCGCTCTGCTGGGGTTTTTTGCCTTCCTCTGGATCAACTGTGGGTATAAAATTGGGTATATGGGATGGTATAATATAATTTTTCTTTTTTTTATGGTTGAACTGGATGGACTTGTGTCTTTTTTCAACTTGACTAACTATGTAACTATGTAACATGTACCAGCTCAAAGACATGCTTGGGTTAAGTTATTACGACTAAGGCCTTGTAGGCTGAAACACATCAACTGCTCTTATCTGTGTAGCAAGGCATCACTTTATATGTGATTCAAAGACTACCATTTGAGATATAGAAGGAACTCAGCTCCCTCCGGTGGCCAATTGTTGTTATAGAAGTGCAGGGAGATAAAGACTCCATTGCCCTGGTGAGTCTATAGACTACACTACCCAGAGAGCAGCTGTGCAATCCCAGACTGCTTTGCACTCCGCGCAGCCTGCTGGGGGAGGTCATTTAAGGAGGAGGACGTGTTTGGCGTGGTCTCTCAGGACTGGTTCTTCAACCCAGGAGGATGCCTGTGTGAGGTATTTTTCCAGAAATCTAGGCCAGAGTCTGGAGGCTTATTCACGCCTGTGCGGATCGCCATCAGACAGAGAGAGGCTCACTGACGAAGTGATCGGACGGTGTTCCAGTGCAACGGTGTCCTGTTGGGGACCAGAAACTGAGGGTGCCGGAAGGATCGTGGATCGGAGCTTGCAGGCGGAGCTATCTGGAAGCACAAGGCCTAACTTGGTTGGGTGAGACGGGCACCTGCCCTAACATACTGACTGTATTGCAGGAGGGTGGATCGTTAGACTTGCCGGTGCAGTTTGATTACCTAGTTCATCTCATCAGTTGTTTGTTCCCATTTTGGATTACAAATTAACCATAGTGCACCAACGCATGCAACTACGACACCAATGCATGCAACTGCGTGCAGTCCATCTGTCTCACTGGGGGACCAGTGCAACACAAGGTAACAATTTTTTTACATATTTATCGTGTTGTGATAAAATATTGTGATCCCCAACAACCATTGGGGCCCACAATCCTTATTGATACCAGTTGTGCCAGGGGCAGGTTTGAGCCAGTTTCAGGGGTTGATAGCCAGAGTTTAGACCCAAATCAAACCAGCAGCTCCTTCAGGGGTAGTGCTCCATCTGCATTTATAAACTGTGGTTTTTCTAACAAAAATTTGTATTTTTAAGAGTTAACAAATAGACATGTGCAATTTATTTCATTCCGAATACATTTTTTAGCGAATCTTGACAAATACGTTAATACGGATGTTAAACACATTTTTCCTAGTATTCTTAAATTTGTAAATTCGAAAATCCAAAAACCCCAAAATCTGAAATGATAACTAACAATTAAATTATAGGTATTGGAATTTCCTTTCAAATTTGTCTGTTAGAGAACGTAACGAATACGAAATTATCCAAAGTTACGAATTGCTGCAACTAAAGAGGTGGAACATAACACATTAATAATAATAAATAACAATAATAATAATAAAAAAAATGTTTTATTATTATCATTTATTATTAATTTGTTCTGTTCCATTTGTTTAGATGCAGCATTCATTATTTCAGATAATTTGTATACTCCGGATAAATTCGTTACGTTAACTAATAGTCGAAATTTGAAAGGAAATTCCAATACCTATAATTTAATAATAAGTTATTATTTCAGATTTTTAGGTTTCGTTCTTTCAAATTTTCAGATTTTCTTTCTTATTTTCCGATTTTTTTTAATTTGCAACAAGCAAGCTCAGGCTAATATCTATTGTGCACTAACACCCAGGTGCATCTCTGTGTATGTCCATGCACACAGACACCAAGCTGCTTATTTACGGGAAACCCTGGAGTATGCTAATTGATAGATGTTCTTCAGCTTTTCAGTGACTCGTGTTCCTGCTTTTGCTGACTGCTCTTCCGTTGCTGACCCAACTTGTTCCTGACCTTGATCTGTGGATTCTGGATACTGATCTTGGCTTGCTTCTGACTATTCTCTACCTGCATCCCTGCTACTGATCTCAACCTTCTACTGTACATTTTCATCTTCCTGCTTCCCTAGTACAGGCCTGCTACTGACCTTGCTTTGCCTGCCTCCCTGCTACTGATCTCAACCTGCTACTGTACATTTTCATCTTCCTGCCTCCCTAGTACAGGCCTGCTACTGACCTTGCTCTGCCTGCCTCCCTAGTACTGACCTTGGCCTGCTACTGACCTTGCTCTGCCTGCCTCCCTGGTACTGACTTCAGCTCAGTTGCCTCAGCTCTAGTCTCCCAGATTCTCTCAGTCTCCCAGACTCTCTCAGCTGGCCCAACTCTCTTGATTCAATGGCCTGGAAATTCTCCCTCATGAAGGGCTGTCTCAAGGATCTTGCCTTGGTCTCCAAACAATAGTGAACCTCCCTCCTGGCTGCAGCAACTGCAACTGAAACTGCTCTGAGCAATGCTGAAAGGGAGGGTGGAAGAGGACAAAATATGTTAAGTGACCAGCTAGGAGACATTAAAATAAAGATATATATATATATATATATATATATATATATATATATATATATATATATATATATATATATGTGTGTGTTATCTCACAAAGGTGAGTACACCCCTCACATTTTTGTAAATATTTTATTATATCTTTTCATGTGACAACATATCCATATGTCAATATATATATAGATATAGATATAGATATATATATCTATATCTATATCTATATCTATATCTATATATATATATATATATATATATATATATATATATATATATATATATATATATTGTGACAGGAAGTCAGGTAAATCTGTGGGTATTGTCACAGACGGGAGATACATTTCTGCCATGTTTAGACAATTCACCAATTACTATCAGGTGTCGGCTGCAGAAATAGCCAGAAAAGTTTAGGGCGTTGGAAAACTTCAGCTGTTCAGAATGAGGCAATTAAGGCCTCTATAAGTTATCCAAAGGATGACTACTGATTGCTGCATCCTGAGGCTTTTTGAGTCAAGGAGAGCAGTGACCTGAGAAAGACTTCTGAAGAGGTGAGGTGGTGATTTTTCTGTGTGATAAAAAATCAAAAAGACTATTGTTTTTCTGCTGTATGACCAGCAGTGTCTGCCCAGCAGTAGGCTGTGCCAGACTCCATAGATAGGTTCCTGTGTGGTGAAGGTAGACACCCCAAGTGACCAGGGTTTATTTTATGTTTTGTTTATGCTGTTTGGATGCTTGCACTTGTTTCCAGCAATATGGAAGAATAAAGCATAATCTTCGTTTTCAACTGTCCTCGGCTGTCTCTCTGTATAGTTCAGTGTGTAGTGAACCCACCCAGGGGGTCACACACACCCGCTACTGAGCTAACCCCTTACAATATATATATATATATATATACAGTGGGGATCGAAAGTTTGGGCACGCCAGGTAAAAATTTGTATTAATGTGCATAACGAAGCCAAGGAAAGATGGAAAAATCTCCATCAAATTACAGATTAGACATTCTTATAATATGTCAACAAAAGTTAGATTTTATTTCCATCATTTACACTTTCAAAATGACAGAAAACAAAAACATGGTGTCTGCAAAGTTTGGGCACCCTGCAGAGGTAATATCTTGTACTGCCCCCTTTGGCAAGTATCACAGCTTGTAAACGCTTTTTGTAGCCAGCCAAGAGTCTTTCAATTCTTGTTTGAGGTATCTTTGCCCATTCTTCCTTACAAAAGTCTTCCAGTTCTTTGAGATTTCTGGGCTGTCTGTCACGCACTGCTCTTTTGAGGTCTATCCATAGATTTTCAATTATGTTGAGGTCAGGAGATTGTGAAGGCTATGGCAAAACCTTCAGTTTACGCCTCTTGATGTAATCCCCTGTGGATTTTGAGGTATGTTTAGGATTAATATCCATTTGTAGAAGCCATCCTCTCTTTAACTTCAGCTTTTTCACAGATGGCATCAAGTTACCACCCAAAATTTGCTGAAATGTTATTAAATCCATGTTTCCTTCTACTCGTGAAATGTTCCCTGTGCCACTGGCTCCAATACAACCCCAAAGCATGATTGATCCACCCCCATGCTTAACAGTTGGACAGAGGTTCTTTTCATTAAATCTGTACCCTTTCTTCTGCAAACGTACCTTTGCTCATTCCGGCCAAAAAGTTCTACTTTAACCTCATTGGTCCACAGAACTTGTTTCCCAAAATGCATCAGGCTTGTCTATATGTTCATTTGCAAAGTTCAAACGCTGATTTTTGTGGTGAGGACGTAGAAGAGGTTTTCTTCTGATGACTCTTCCATGAAGACCATATTTGTACAAGTATCTCTTTAGGCCGCGTACACACGTACGAGAACCTCGTCGGGCTAAACTCATCGTTCCGCCCGACGAGGTTCTCGGCCGTCGAGTTCGTCGACCAGGCTGTCGAAAAAGGCGTCGAGCTATTAGTCCCGATGGCCTGTCGAGGAAATAGAGAACCTGCTCTCTATTTTGGCTTGACGCCTTGCTCGACAGTTTTCTCGGCGAAAACGTACATACGATCGAGCTTCTCGGCAGAATATGGATCCCAGCGAGCTTCTCGCTGGATTCTGCCGAGAAGCTTGGTCGTGTGTACGGGGGCCTTATAGTGGAATAGTGTACCACAACTCCAGTGTCTGCCAGATCTTTCTGGAGGGATCGTGCAGTCAAACGTGGCTTTTGAATTGCTTTTCTCACAATCCTGCGAGCTGTTCTGTCTGATATTTTTCTTGGTCTTCCAGATCTTGCTTTAACTTCTACTGTTCCTGATGACTGCCATTTCTTAATTACATTCCGAACAGAGGATATTGACATCTGAAAATGCTTTGCTATCTTCTTATCGCCTTCTCCACCTTTGTGAGCGACAACTATTTTCACTTTCAGTTTTCTAGACAACTGCTTAGAAGAACCCATGGTGCTGATTGTTGGGGCAAGGTCAGATGAGTCTGGGCATTTAAAACCTTTGAGATTGACATCACCTGGTCTTCCCAGACGATGATTGATAACAATCCATGACACTGGCAGGTCTCAGCTTTGCAAAGGGGGGCAGTGCATGCTATAAATTCTGCAGGGTGCCCAAACTTTTGCAGATACCATTTTTTTGTTTTCTGTCATTTTGAAAGTGTAAATGATGGAAACAATATCTAACTTTTTTGATGCCTTTTTAAAATGTCCATCTTTCCTTGGCTTCGTTATGCACATTAATACAAATTTTATCCCTGGGGTGCCCAAACTTGTCGATCCCCACTGTATATATATATATATATGTATCTATATATACATATACAGTCCATAGTCCTGGGGGAAGAACCTTTAGGTTTAGGGGAACAGGGAAGCCATTGTAGAGATGGGGGGCCAGGAGATGAGTTTTAATACATTTGGAGGAATCACTTACCTGCGTATATTGAAAGAGACTGAGTAACTGGGCCATTGCTTGAGTTGTATGAAAACTAGTGTCCCCAATAAAACCAGCCACTTCCCTGTGCCCCATGCAGGAATAGTTAGGAACCTCATTCCTTTCTCCAGACAATATCTGTAGGGCATATCCCAAGGCCAATTTTGGATCTCCACACGTATTAAAGATATGATAACCCAGAGTAACATTAGGCAGAAGATTGAGGTCTTTATTAATCTCATCAACAGCAAATATTAATGCCAAAATGCTTCTGTACTCCTCAATGTTAATACTATGAACAAAGTACATGGAAAAAATAAATATGGAAACGTAAAGCACATGTAATGAAAAATAACCTACCAAAAAGCAAATAGAACTAATGATAAAACTGTGTTCTCTTTTGACCGTGCCCCACTGCCCGTTCTCCATGAGAAATTTGAGCTAGTGTGATGACATTGACACTGGCTTTTAGGAGTGGCACTGGTCTCTTCTCCTTTCCCCACCCATCCACAGCCATTGTTGGCTTTCTCCATCCTTAAGAAGGCATCTGCACTCCTTTTTTACACCAATAATTTCTCGAGTGTAATAGCTAGTTCTGAACATGCTGGGCCCTGTATGACACCACTTGGGGGCCAGTGTTTCAAGGATAGGAAAACAGTAAGTATGACAAGGCCCAGTATGTGCAAGACAGGGGCACAAAGGTATGACAAGGGTCAGTATATGCAGGACAGGAGAACGGGAGGTATGACAGGGGCCAGTACTGTATATGCATGACAGGAGAACAGTAGGTTTAATAAAGCCCAGTATCATAGTTGCCAACAGTCTTGATTTGCCCGGGACATTCACAGAAATCAGTCCTTTGTCCCAGTCTGAGCATGTCCTGGGCAAAATCCCCAAAATCCGCCCCTGTCCCAGGCTTTTGGCACTGCCATCGAGTCAGTAAAGTCACAACAGCCTTCACGTGCGGCACACCCAGATCTCTCCCCCTACCTCTTCCGACTCCCCCAGCAGCACATAGCTGTTCAGCAGCTCAAAATTAGGGACACTGGTGCAAGGAAGTCAGGTGGAGCCTGCCTCGCAGTGTGATTGGGTGGAACTCGTGAGGGGGCATGGCCAGCCCCGGAGGGGAGATTGTGCCACCGCACCTGAGTCTGGCCCACGTGCAGCATGCGTGTGAGTAAGGAGCAGGCTGTGTCAACACAGAGAGAGTGAAGCTGACCAGAGGTAAAATAGCGCTAACTCCAACTGTGGCTGGGAACGGGGCCTGGTGGGCGAGTGAGAGGAGCCTGGGCAGAGGAAAGAGTTGGGGGTGAGGGGATGGGAACATTCCAAATACCACTGACCTCAACCACCATGGCAGAACAGTATAGGGGGGCCAGGAGGGAGCAGTATAAAAACCCTAGTTGGGAAACCATGTAAGTCATCTCCGACACAAACCACACCCACTTTAATCCACACCCAATATTTTAGTGTAATTTCAACCATGCCCACTTTTTGTCATTATTCTCTAATTTCTGCTGGACCACACCCAAAATGAATGCTCCCCCTAATTAAAATCATACTCTGCTTACACAAAAAGTGCCACTAAAAATGTTTTGACAATGTATGTGCAGGACAGGGGTACAGGAGGTATGACAAGGCCCAGTATGTGCAGGACATGAGAACAGGAGGTATGACAGGGCCCAGTATGTGCAGGACGGGAGAACAGGAGGTATGACATGGCCCAGTATGTGCAGGACAGGAGAACAGGAGGTATGACTGGGCCCAGTATGTGCAGGATGGGAGAACAGGAGATATGGCGGGGCCCAGTATGTGCAGGACGGGAGAACAGGAGGTATGACAGGGTCCAGTATGTGCAGGACAGGAGGACAGGAGGTATGACTGGGCCCAGTATGTGCAGAATGGGAGAACAGGAGATATGGCGGGGCCCAGTATGTGCAGGATGGGAGAACAGGAGGTATGACAGGGTCCAGTATGTGCAGGACAGGAGGACAGGAGGTATGACTGGGCCCAGTATGTGCAGGATGGGAGAACAGGAGATATGACGGGGCCTAGTATGTGCAGGATGGGAGAACAGGAGGTGTGACAGGGTCCAGTATGTGCAGGACAGGAGAACAGGAGGTATGACTGGGCCCAGTATGTGCAGGATGGGAGAACAGGAGATATGACGGGGCTCAGTATGTGCAGGATGGGAGAACAGGAGGTATGACAGGGTCCAGTATGTGCAGGACAGGAGAACAGGAGGTATGATGAGCAGTGGCGGTGCGTGTATAGAGCGTGCTGGAGCGCCGCCCCCTCTGGCTACCGCACACGCCACTGACAATATACATAGATTCATGCATTACATTGCTTGAATCTATGTATTGCTGCCGAATATTCAGATGGCCGGCCCCCTGGTGAGCGCCGGCTATCTGAATAACGGCGGCTGCGGAAGTGCCTATCAGAGCCAGCGGCTCTGATAGGCTTTCCGATTACAGCCCTCAGGCTGTAGTCAGCTTTCGGGTGCTTATCTAAGGGACGCACAGGGGGTGAGTTTCTTGGATAAGAGTGACAAGTGTCTCAGCCAATCAGGTTACCAGTAACCTGATTGGCGGAAGCTTCAACGAGAGCGGAAGAACACATCGAGGGACAGAAGAAAAAGCACGGCTGACCCCAGGTAAGTGCCGGGGGGGAATTTTACGGGGCACAATGGCTACAATTGCTGGGCACAGTGGTGACAATTTATGGGCACAATGGCTACAATTGCAGGGCACAGTGGTGACGATTGATGGGCACAATGGCTGGGCACAGTGGTGACAATTGATGGGCACAGTGGTGACAATTGATGGTTACAGTGGTGACGATTGCTGGGCACAGTGGTGGCAATTGATGACACAGTGGCTGAGTTTGATGGCATGGCAAAGTGGTGACAATTGATGGCACAGTGGTGAGGATTGATGGCACAGTGGCGACAATTAATGGCACAGTGGCTGCGTTTGATGGCATGGCACAGTGGTGACAATTGATGGGCACAGTGGCTTAATTTTATGGGCACAGTGGCTGCGTTTGATGGGCACAGGGGCTGCATTTGATGGGCACAGTGAGGCTGCAATTTTTTTTTCTTTGTTTGTTTGCGCCCCCCCCCCCCCCCAAAAAAAAATTTGATCACCAGCTGCCAATGATGATGAGAGAACGGGAGGCATGACAGGGACCAGTGTGTACAGGATAGGAGAATAGGAGGTATGACAGGGCCCAGAATGTACAAGACATGGGAACAGTAGGTATGACAAGAGAACGGGAGGCATGACAGGGATCACGTTATGCAGGACAGAAGAATGGGAGGTATGACAGGGCCCAGTATGTGCAGGACAGGAGAATAAGAGGTATGACAGGGCCCAGTATGTGCAGGACAGGAGAATGGGAGGTATGACAGGGCCCAGTATGTGCAGGACAGGAGAATGGGAGGTATATAACAAAGTCCAGTATGAGTGACAACAAATATTTTGTTATTTTAAATATTTCTGAAATATAAAAAAATGCTACGTGTTACAAATGATGAGCTTTTCAGCAATGCTCAACATGTTCACCTTTCAAAATACCAAGGGTCATACCCATGACCTTGTATACATTGGACATGAGCACTAAATATCACATCAGAACAAACATTCCCATAGACAGACTCCTAAACCTTGAAGACGGCCTTCCCAGAAGAGTTGAAACTATTATAGCTGCAAAGGGCAGGGCCAACTCAATATTGAACCCAACGGACCAAGACTGGGATGCCATTAAAGTTCATGTGCGTGTGAAAGTAGGCGTCCCAATACTTTTGGCAATATAGGGTTAAAAAAGCCCTTCATCTTGGAGTTCAGCTTAAAGCATACAAGTACAAGTATCACCCTGCGTTGGTTGCACGTTAAATTTAGGCCCTTCTTATTCAAGTACAAGTACCATATAATTAATACAGCAATATGTAAATGTAACTTTAATGCACATTATGGACCACATTGTGAGAGCTCACATCTCCAAAAGAAACAAGCTAGAGATTAGGTACTAGGAAAAAATAAAGGGATTCTTTTTTTTTTTTTTTTTTATAAAATCCATATAAATTGTGAAAGATAACATTTTTATTTACAATTCGTAAGGAAATGTACTTACAATATACACAGGGTACGAAGTATTGCTTTTCCGTATACAGAGTTGTGCTCTGTAGTTCTGGAGTGGGCAGACACGAGACCCCCAATCATGACGTCTCCCTCTTGGTAATATCTATACTCAAACACAGGATTTGTGGCAGAAAGTCTACAAAGTGAAGCTGAACTCTGAGTTCTTATAAAATATGTGATGAGGAGAAGAGTCAGCTGGTGGACAGAAGCAAAAGTCATGTTGTCTGCCGATCTCTCACCGTATTATCACCGGGGGCCCTGCTTATCCTCAGCACATCACCAGATCTTTATATACAAAATATCAGACTGTTATAGAATTAGATCTCCGGCTGCACAACAACGGACTGGTAGCGATGATTAGCTTAGCTTTAGAAATACATTCTCTGCTACATAATAGGAATTGTGCTGAACACACTTTTGCTGCGCTCAGAATATTTCCCCTCAAATAGTGCGAACACGAAAATCTGCTTCTGCGTTATACTGAGTTAAGCAATGAGATTACAAATCGGTGAACAAGCACAGTGCTCTACCCTACTCTAGCTTACAGGGATGAGCTTGAGTTTGGTTCAAATTTATGTTTGGCGCTAAAAAAAACAGAAGGAAGTAGGCCAATCACCTGCGGAGCTGGTGATCTGATGTACACAAAGGAGTGGGACTCAGGGTACCCCAGATAATAACCATCCCCATACCCATCCTAAACATTCCCAAACTTTGTATATACAAGAGACAATTGACACTGAACTGGAGGAAAGTTTGGCCATTTTATTAACAAATAAATATTAAAATCTCTTTAACATTAACCATCGAAAACCAGTACCCGTAATGTATCACTAGAACTGGGTTGTAGGTCTTATGAGGCATTCAATAACCCCATTCAGCTTGGGTATCACCGTTATAATCCCCAGCCGCGCAGCACCGGCTCGGGGGCAAACCCATTTCAGTTTTGGTATCCCGTGTTCTCTTTCCTGCATTCCCCTTTTTGCTGACAATTTGTGTTCCACTAGGGCAGTGGTTCTCAACCTTTCTAGTGCCGTGACCCCTTGATAACATTTACTAAGTTGTGGGGACCCCTACCAGTAAAATTATTTTCGTAGCGTGGGTTGTCAGCACCCAAGGCAAGGCAAGTTATTTGCGGCCCTAACCCACAGACATTTATCGCTCCCCGAGTCCCTTCCACTCGTACAGTATTGAACCCCCTTATGGTACATTTTAGGATGTACTACTTTTTGTTCTCCTTCTTTCCCTTTTACTTCTCTATCCTAAATGTTGTTTTTGTTTTTCCCCATCCCTCTCTAGCCGTTTTTCTTGTTCTTTCTCTTATTCCTTCTCTCCCTTTCTTTGTTCCTGTAACGGATTGACCCGTGACAGACTGAGATTCTCCTATGTCTAGGGTCACCTTATGTCCACTAGGGCCATAGGGTGACAAAGAAATTATATCATATATTACATGAGATGGAACATTAATAATAATTCATATTGCAGGACTGGAGTATTGCAAGGGGCCATGTTGACTTGAGACCAGGTTAACAAGACAGTGACTCGTGGGACCAGTGGCAGTGCTGGCAGGGAGTTGGGATCAGTGGCAGTGTTGGTGGGGAGTTGGGAGTGTTGGTGGGGAGTTGGGATCGGTGGCAGTGTTGGCGGGGGAGTTGGGATCAGTGGCGGTGTTGGTGGGGAGTTGGAATCAGTGGCAGTGTTGGCGGGGAGTTGGGATCAGTGGCAGTGCTGGCAGAGAATTGGGATCAGTGGCAGTGCTGGCGGGGAGTTGAGATGAGTGGCAGTGCTGGGGGGGAGTTCTGATCAGTTAACTTAAGTGCTCTTGATCAAGGTCATCTGCTGATCTAAGAACTGTAGTGGGAACTTTTTATGGCAACTCTAATCAAAGGTAGTGTTACTCACTGTGTCTCCGACTTTGTGGTGTCTCATAGCAGTGACACCTATGCCGAAATCAGGATATAGGGTCTCCTCCAGCCCCTCCCACTCCACATTCCTCACCAGTAAGCTGACCTCTAGTCTCTGCTCCCCCAGCCATGCTGTGAACTGAATGGGTGGCTGCTGAGTGGGTGAGTGGTGCAGGCTTCAAGAACAGCTCAGAATTTGGTGACCCCTGGCGAATCATCATTCGACCCCCGAGGGGGTCCCAACCCCCAGGTTAAGAACAACTGCACTATGGCTTATCCCAGAGGTGGTTCCTCACAAACTGGCCAAAGAAGTGGCATTAGGTCGCATGGTGGGGGCCTTTCTCTTAACCCCTATTAATAATTTGGTGGTGTCTCCTCTGGGTTTGGTTCCCAAAAAGGAACCTGGGAACCAATGACGCAATCGATCCAGAGTTGTGTGCGGTATCTTACACCTCATTTGATGCAGCAATCTTTTGGATGCGTCGGTACAGGCAATGCGCTCTATCGGCTAAACCAATATTTAAACAGCTTTCCATTCATTGCCGATGCATCCGCAGCGTTTTCATTTTTCGGGTTGCCGGTGGTTAGATTTGTTTTACGTTGACCGATGTTTACCAATGGGTTGTTCTATCTCTTGTGCTTTTTTCAAAACGTTCAGCTCCTTTGTTGAATGAGTGGACCATAGGCTGGAAACCGTGGATAATCAAAGTGAAGAAAATATCATCAGCACACCAAGGATTCCTTGAAAAGGGTCCAATGCTTTATTCTGTAGTCACATGATAGATATAGAGCAATGTTTCAGAGCCATGCACGGCTCCTTCCTCACTTGCCTGACAAAGGGGCTTTGTGTGGCTCCGAAACCTTGTTGAATAATTTGGACTTGTGCAATTCGTTTTGTTCCCAAAAAATTTTCCAATGTACGAGAACCCATTTAACCACTTAAGGACCGACCCATGTAGATTTATGTCAGCAGAATGGCACGGACAGGCATAATCACGTACCTGTACATCCCCTTTAAATGCCTGCCATGTGGTCGTGAGCCGCCGGCAGTGCCAGAATGCCCGAATGGTCAGTCCGCCCCTGGGCGACACTGATGGGCACTGAGGAGGAGTCACTAACTGGAACACTGATGGACTCTAATGAGGCTGCACTGATGGGCAGTGATGAGGAGTCACTAATATACCGCACTGATGGGAGACACTGATGGGCGGCAATGATGGGCGACACTGCTGGGCGGCAATGATGGGCACTGATAGGGTGTTGGTAGGCACTGATGGGCAATGGTGAGCACTGATGGGCACTGAAAAGCAGCACTGATGGGTAGGCACTGACAGGCATTTCTGCTGGGCACTGATTGGCATCCCTGGTGGGCACTGGTTGGCATCCTTGATGGGCACTGATTGGCATCCCAGGTGGGCACTTGTGGGCATCACCTGCATCAAAGTTACCACTGTCAGACCTGCTGATATTGGTCTCGGTGGTACTGCCCCTGATCTGACGATATGGTTCCTCCTATCGATATGGTTCCCATCTTGACTGGCGCAATCCTTGCCGACGGAAATCACCGAACCTCGAGGGCGACATGGAATTTGTCGGCCTCAGTCGCAGTCGGCCTCCTGGCTCTTTTTTTAACATCCTCCAATCAACTGGGATGTTAAGGAATGAGCCTGGATACCGCCCAAGGCTCTGAGATTTCCGTGGGCTTCGTCTGCGCCTGCGCAGTCAGGCAGGGAACCATCGCGATAGGGGAACTAGATCGACAAGACACCCCCATTAGCCGAATGGGTTGGCTCCGAAACGCAACAAATGCTTAAATGTTTTCCTATATTGTTTTATGTCGATGCAGGACCAATAAATCTTCATGTAATAAAGACTTCTAAATAACTTGAACAGTTATCCATACCATGTCTTATGGGTTGTTAATAACGTGTACCATCTTACTGTTATTGTTTAGTCATGGAACCCAATCCAAATAATATGCTGACCGTACTATATTGTAAACTCACCTTAATTTTCTCGCATAAAATTTGTATTTTTTGTGAAAAAATAAAAGCCTGCGATGGCCATTTTACTACAAAAACCTTTTCACATCTGTTATCGTCTAGTTAGGGGGTTGGATGGGGATGGTCTAGCACAGTGGTTCTCAACCTTTCTAGTGCCGTGAAGCCTTGATAACATTTCCTAAGTTGTAGGGACCCCTAACAGTAAAATTATTTTCGTGGGTTGTCAGCACCCAAGGCAAGGCAAGTAATTTACGGCCCTAACCCACGGACATTTATCGCTCCCCGAGTCCCTTCCACTCATGCATTATTGAACCCCCTTATGGTAAATTTTAGGATGTACCACTTTTTGTTCTCCTTCTTTTCCTTTTACCTCTCCCTATCCTAAATTTTGTTTTTGTTTCTTCCCCATCCCTCTCTGTAGCCGCCTTTCTTGTTCTCTCTCTTATTCTTTCCCTCCCTTTCTTTGTTCCTCCCCCTCTTTTTCTCTCCCTTCCATGTATTGTCTATTTTTTCTCTTTGGTGGGGAGGGGGGGGGGGGTTGGGATCAGTGGCAGTGCTGGCAGGGAGTAGGGATTAGTGACAGTGTTGGTGGGTAGTTGGGATCAGTGGCAGTGTTGGTGGGGAGTTGGGATCAGTGGCAGTGCTGGCAGAGGGTTGGGATCAGTGTCAGTGCTGGCGGGGAGTTGGGATCAGTGGCAGTGCTGGCAGGGAATGGGATCAGTAGCAGTGCCGGCAGGGAGTTGGGATCAGTGGCAGTGTTGGTGGGGAGTTGGGATCAGTGGCAGTGTTGGTGGGGAGTTGGGATCAGTGGCAGTGTTGGTGGGGAGTTGGGATCAGTGGCAGTGTTGGTGGGGAGTTGGGATCAGTGGCAGTGTTGGCGGGGAGTTGGGATCAGTGGCAGTGTTGGTGGGGAGTTGAGATCAGTGGCAGTGCTGGCAGAGGGTTGGGATCAGTGGCAGTGCTGGCAGGGAGTTGGGATCAGTGGCAGTGCTGGCGGAGAGTTGGGATCAGTAGCAGTGCTGGTGGGGAGTTGGGATGAGTGGCAGTGCTGGGGGGAGTTCTGATCAGCCAACTTAGGTGCTCTTGATCAAGGTCATCTGCTGATCAGAGAACTGTAGTGGGGAAATATAATGGCAACTCTAATCACAGGTAGTGTTACTCATTGTGTCTCCAACTTTGTGGTGCCTCATAGCAGTGACACCTATGCCGAAATCAGGAGATAGGGTCTCCTCCAGCCCCTCCCACTTCACATTCCTCACCAGTCAGCTGACCTCTAGTCTTTCCCACCCAGCCATGCCGTGAACTGAATGGGCAGCTGCTGAGTGGGCGGACGCAGGCTCCAGGGACAGCCTTGCTGGGCGGCCGCAAAAAGACTGGGAGAGTGGTGTGGGCTTCAAGAACAGCTCAGAATTTGGTGACCCCTGGCAAATCATCATTCGACCCCCAGGTTGAGAACCACTGGTCTAGCAGGTTTGGGTAAGGCTGGAGGTTATCTATCCTACACATGTCATGTACAAATAAAGCAAGACTCTCCATAAATACACAAATCATTGCTTACAATGGCATTTTTCCATGAGACATTGTTAAGTTCAATACTGAAAATATCATCATCATCATCATTCAGAGTCTTGTTAAAGGCAAGCAATGGCACAGTGACAAATCTGTAGTCGGTCTCGGTTTTGTAAATAATAATATTTGCTAAAATCAACTTGGTCGGGACTTCTGCTTTATCACTGAAGAAGATCTCCGCTCCAGTGGAGTCTGAATAATGAACCCTTCTCATATAGCTGTGCAACTTCAATGGAAAAATGGAGACACAAATGGTAAATTAAATCAATAGAATATGTAAGTAATCTTAACATAGACAATGGCTTACAATTAGGGGGTCAGCAACATTTAGAATTTTTGTATTGTCAAAATGTGGGTGAAAATTAAAAAATGTCAAAAAAAAATCGCCATTTTCGAGGAAATGTGCTGGAGCCAATTAGGAAGGAAAAATTAATGTAGACTTCAGTGTGTTTTTGGGCGAGTTTTTAATTTGCCTTAATCTTTTCACTGCCATGTAGACATGTGCAATTAGTTTTTTTTTTCGTTAATTACGAAATATCCAAATATTTGAATACCCTTTTAACAAATATTTTCTGAAATTTGAAAAGCCCGGAAATTCGAATTATCACAAATAACGGATGCCACATCTAAATGAATGGAGCGTAACAAACTAATAGTAATAATAAATAATAATAATAAAAATGTTTTATTACTATTATTTATTATTATTAATTTGTTATGTTCCATTCGTTTAGATTCGGCATTCGTTATTTTGGATAATTCGTAACTTCAGATAAATTTGTATTCATTACGTTCATTAACAGCCAAATTTGAAAAGGAAATTACAATTCCTATAATTTAACCACTTAAGGCCCGGACCATTATGCAGCTAAAGGACCTTGCCCCTTTTTGCGATTCGGCACTGCGTCATTTTAACTGACAATTGCGCGGTCGTGCGACGTGGCTTCTAAACAAATTTGGTGTCCTTTTTTCACACGAATAGAGCTTTCTTTTGGTGGTATTGGATCACCTCTGCGATTCTTATTTTTTGCCCTATAAACAAAAATAGAGCGACAAATTTGAAAAAAAATCTGTATTTTTTACTTTTTGCTATAATAAATATCAACAAAAAATATATAAAAAATATTTTTTTTTCCTCAGTTTAGGCCGATACGTATTCTTTTACATATATTTGGTAAAAAAAAAATCGCAATACGCGTTTATTGATTGGTTTGCGCAAAATTTATGGTGTCTACCAAATAGGGGATAGTTTTATTGCATTTTTGTTAATAATTTTTTTTCTAGTAATGGTGACAAACAGAATTTTTATCGTGACTGCGACATTATGGCGGACACATCGGATACTTTTGACACTATTTTAGGACCATTGTCATTTACTAATAAAAAAAGAAAGCAATTCGTAAAGTTTGAATATTCAAAAATTTGCAAATTCGGAAGTTTGAAAATTCGAAAATGTGAAAATTTGTAAATTCAAAAATTCAAAGATTTGTAAATTCATAAATTGGAAAGTCCAAAAAAACGAAAATTTGAAAATCTGAAATTATAACTAACAAATAATGATGTAAATATTACTTATTATTAAATTATAGGCATTGGAATTTCCTTTCCAAATTTTCTGTTAGAGAATGTAACAAAGACCAGTTTATACAAATTATCAGAAATAACGAATGCCGTATCTAAACAAATGGAACGTACCAAATGAATAACAATAAATAATAATAATAAAAAAAACTTGTATTATTATTAATATTTATTATTAATTTGTTCCATTTGTTTAGATGCGGCATTCGTTATTTTGGATAAGTCATAAATTTGTATTCGCTAGGTTCACTAACAGCCAAATTTGAAAGGAAATTCCAATACCTATCATTTAATAGTTAGTTATCATTAGTTAGTTAGGTATTCTTTAGAATTTTAAAATTTACTAATTTATGACTTTTCGAATTTACGAAATTTCAAATTTACGAATAGCACTCAAAAGGAATGACCCGAAAAAAAACCCAAAAAACAAACAAAAAACAAATGAAACGAAAACTTAAACAGACAAATTTTTCGGCAGTGCACGTTTCTACTATTTATTCCTTAGCATGGTGATGGAGCATTTTTGGATATGTTTGCACTGAATCTTTACTCTTGTATTGTTTTGGACGGACATTTTCTTTGGATCTACAGTAGCAGTTGATTCACAGATGGACTAATTTTGATACACACAATTTTTTGGAGTTAAGGTTGTTTAAAGTGGAGTTCCACCCATTTTTTTTATGATTGCCTGTGCTGCATGCCCTGATCTCATAGTGTTCAGAATGGACAATTTTTATTTGTTTTGTTGCTTGTAAATACCTTTGGGCCAGATTCAGGTACACGTAAATTTGCGCAGCGTATTCGAAATACTTTACGCTGCCGTATTTTACCAGGCTCTACATCGAATTCTGGTAGATTTTTGCCCGTACGATACGGCGGCGTAGTCTATCTCTCGCCGCGTAATCAAAATACGCGATTAGGGGGCGTGAAGCATTTAAATTAGGCGCGTCCCCGCGGCGATCGAACTGCGCATGCACCGTTCAGAAATTTCCCGCCGTGCATTGCGCGAACTAACGTCGATACCTCATTTGTTGTTTGAGTAGCGTCGTTTACGTACATTCCTATTCCCGGACGACTTACGTAAAAAATAAAAACAAACGTTGAAATTTGACGCGGGAACGACGGCCATACTTAACATAGGCTGTCTAATATTATACCAGCAAAAAGCTGGTATAGTGTTACGCAAAAAAAAGATGACTAAAGATGCCGTAAGAGATTGCGATTGAAGATCGTAATTTCGGGGATCGCCGGCAAAAGCTCATTAGCATACCCCGACGCGGAAAACGACAGGAAGTCCACCCAGTGGCCGCAATTTTATTGCAGCGTAGATCCGAAGACGTACGAACACGTAATCCAGTCGAATTGAAGCCCGCAGCCGTCTTTTCATGGTTTGAGGTTTCAGACTAGCTAAAAAACGCGCGTAATTTGAAAGTACTCCAGTCTAACACCAGTTAGACAGGAGTTACGGCTCTCTGAATCTGGCCCCTTTATTTTGTAGTCCTTCATTACTTCCTCCTCCTTATTAGCCTAGGTTATTAAAGCGGATGGTTCACCAGAAAAAAATATTAAAAGCCAGCAGCAACAAATACTGCAGCTGCTGACTTTTAATATTAGGACACTTACCTGTCCTGGAGTCCAGCGGCGTCCGCGGCAGAGGACGAGCGATCGCTCGTCACCCTGCTGCTCCCCCCCTCCATCCACGGTGAGGGAATCAGGAAGTGAAGCGCTGCGGCTTCACTGCCCGGTTCCCTACGGCGCATGCACGAGTCGCGCTGCGCCCGCCGATTGGCTCCCGCTGTGTGCTGGGAGCCGAGAGTTCCCAGCACACAACGGGGGGGCGACGAGATGTCGCCAAAAAAACAGACTTTTGCCCGAGACTGCGGGCCGTAAGTGGTTGCAGATACCTGTCTTTAGACAGGTATCTGCACCCCCCTCCCCCCTGAAAGGTGTCAATTGTGACACCGGAGGGGGGGAGGGTTCCGATCAGCAGATCTTCACTTTAGGGTGGAGATCCGCTTTAAGTCACAAAGCTATTTGCAAGGGTTTCTGGGATAGGCATCATGTTTCCCAGTAGTCCTTGCAAACCTGACTGAAACCTATTACAATGCTTGTGCAGCACTGAGCATGTGCGAGATATGCAAAGCTGAAGTCCAGGAAGTCATACAGTCTGGCTGCATGATGCCCACACTTAAGATGGCCACGGTCTATTTCTAGATTATAAACCTAACAAAACGGACCTTAGTTTACAGACTAACTTTACTAGAATACATTAAGCTTGTGTATTACAGGGGTATTTATATTTAAAAAGTGAAATTGTGGGTGGAACTCCCCTTTAACTAATTTTGTTTTATTTCAGGAATCTTTTTTTTTTCAGACTTTGTTCCACTTGTTTGTTTTTGTCATTTTTTATCACATGTTGTATTTGTCTATCAACTTTTTAGACGTCTTTCACACTGGAGTCGTGGCCACATTTGCGGAAAAAGCATTGCTTGTTTTAGCAACTCTTTACCGCTGCTTACGTGACGCTTTATGGAAGCTAGCAGGAGGGCACTTGCCCATAATAAAATCGATAATAAAGGAGAAGACCTGCGCTTAGGATGATAGAAATAGGGGTATGGGAGTATGCAACTGCAGTCCCCCCTAAATATAGCTCCCCTAGGAGAGTATAATAAGAAAAATAAACAGGATGTTGGGGGTCGTGGCGCTGTTGCTGGTAAGTTGTATTAATGAGCCGATAGTCACCCTTCCAGGTTTAAATGATAGGCTCTGTTAGGGCAACTGTCCCTTAATGTGTGATATAGAGGTGGCCACCCTGGGCAGTGTAGATCTAAGTGTACAAGAATAGTGGTGGTACCCTCTAGAAGCCACTAGAGGCGGTGGTGCTCCTGGTACTATGTGACATATGTTCTAATAGTGATCTACAATATATCAAGTCCACTAATCACATTACACATAACACAGTGTAGATATAACAGGAAAAAGCCTTATACACCAACTTCTATGTACATACAGACAACATAGTATTCAAGGCCAAAGGTCTAAAAAATATATATATATAAAATAATTAACATGCAGGAGTCCATATGGAAAAAATACAGGCTGGTAGGTAAAAGTGATGTGAGGATCAGGGTGCACCTAGCTAGGTAGGTGGTCTTTATACTGTACAACAGGTGTTGCTCGCTGTGGTCCCGGTGCTCCCCCTTATGGGTCCCCACTCACCAGAGGCAATCACCCCTGCTGGGGTAGAGTGCGTGTCAGACGGACTGCTGCTCCTTCGTACCGTGACCTTTTCTCCTGGTATGTCTCCTGGGTTCCTGAGGTATATCCTTGGTGTGGATGGTTTGGAATTTAATTGTTTCTGAGTTCCTCCAAGGCAAAGAAAAAAGCTCCCATAGAGTAGTACGTTTAAAATATAAAAAAGTTTTATTGGCACTACCAACAGGTGTGCATCAAAACATAAGCAGAAATACAAAAAATAAAAATAAAAATATAAAATATGACAGCAGACTGTGTTGCTAAACTAGCACAGCTGACAGTCAGAAAAACCACAACTAGATGAATGACGGGCTGCTATCATTCATCTAGTTGTGGTTTTTCTGACTGTCAGCTGTGCTAGTTTAGCAACACAGTCTGCTGTCATATTTTATATTTTTATTTTTTGTATTTCTGCTTATGTTTTGATGCACACCTGTTGGTAGTGCCAATAAAACTTTTTTATATTTTAAACGTACTACTCTATGGGAGCTTTTTTCTTTGCCTTGGAGGAACTCAGAAACAATTAAATTCCAAACCATCCACACCAAGGATATACCTCAGGAACCCAGGAGACATACCAGGAGAAAAGGTCACGGTACGAAGGAGCAGCAGTCCGTCTGACACGCACTCTACCCCAGCAGGGGTGATTGCCTCTGGTGAGTGGGGACCCATAAGGGGGAGCACCGGGACCACAGCGAGCAACACCTGTTGTACAGTATAAAGACCACCTACCTAGCTAGGTGCACCCTGATCCTCACATCACTTTTACCTACCAGCCTGTATTTTTGCCATATGGACTCCTGCATGTTAATTATTTTATATATATATATTTTTTAGACCTTTGGCCTTGAATACTATGTTGTCTGTATGTACATAGAAGTTGGTGTATAAGGCTTTTTCCTGTTATATCTACACTGTGTTATGTGTAATGTGATTAGTGGACTTGATATATTGTAGATCACTATTAGAACATATGTCACATAGTACCAGGAGCACCACCGCCTCTAGTGGCTTCTAGAGGGTACCACCACTATTCTTGTACACTTAGATCTACACTGCCCAGGGTGGCCACCTCTATATCACACATTAAGGGACAGTTGCCCTAACAGAGCCTATTATTTAAACCTGGAAGGGTGACTATCGGCTCATTAATACAACTTACCAGCAACAGCGCCACGACCCCCAACATCCTGTTTATTTTTCATAATAAAATCGAGCATTTTCTTGATCTCATCTTGAGTGGATGTCTTTTTTGTGATCCCGGGATCCCGGTGAGAAATTATCCAGCTATCTGGTTGTTGATCCCTACAATTGTCTTCTTGATTCCCCTACCTGCCAATCAGGATGCGGTTCTTGAGACCCGATTGGCTGAGAGGAGAAGCAATCCTATTGGCCGCGAGGAGGAGGAGACCCAGGTGAATCTGTTCCCCACCGGAGGACGCGCTTCCCGTGACCTAGATGGGGTAAGTGCGAGGTTGGTGACTGACCTTTGGTGCGTGTGATCAGACAGACCGACCGACCAACACTGGGTAGGGGGTGGATTGTTTGCTCCTCAATACTTAAGCGAGAAAATAAAACACTACACCACCCATCGCACTCTCCGATCATCTAACCAAAACCTCCTCCACATCCCCAAGTACAACTGCAAATCAAAGGGAGAACGAAGATTTGCAGTCCAAGGACCTCGGCTATGGAACGCTCTACCAACGGACACCCGCATGGAAGAAAACCATTGGGCCTTCAGGAAAAAATGTAAGACCCACCTATTCTGAAGGATTAGGACGACAACGGATGGAAAGTGCCTTGATGCGATTTAGATTGCATGTGTAGCGCAAGTTATTCACTCACTCATTCACTCAAAAGATATACCACCAGCCGTCAAAACAGATGTAATTATGTATTCTTGATGACCACTATCCAAAAAACTACTGTCCATCAAATGTACCGTATATTATGTATTCTATTTAATGTAGAGGGTACAAACTTACTAATCGTTGTGATTTATTAGTTCCTAATTTGTCTTTGCTGAGCTTCATTCTGTGCAAGGCCTGAGCCATCACATAAACGGAGGTGTACGCGTAGAAGGGCTTGGAATCCTTGATGTTACAGAACATCGGGGAGAGACGACCTTTTCCTGAACAATTTCTCCCAGAAAACTTATATATACATTCTAGGATCATATTTTTGTATGGGTTCGGAGAAAGGCAATGGAACAGTTGAAGCCAAAGGTCCTCCATGATTGGATCATTGGGGCGGGTGGATGGATTTGCACTTTCAATAAACGTATCCAGGTTTGGAATGGTTTTTGAGGGCAATATAAAAATTAAACTACAGTTAATTATGGAATAGAAATCAGGTTCCATATACTTAGAATTGGTCCATGAGTCATGTACTATCAGAGTTTTATTTTCTATAACGGCTTTTAATTCATCATACACATACAGATAGTCTAGGGAGAAAAGACCACAAATGATGATGACATCACTAGTTGACTTCTCAGCGGCGGTCAGCATCCTCTGTTTATTGATGTGCGCCTTATCTGTAAGTTTAATTATAAACTCGATGCAGATGGCGTCCTGACTCATCATTTTACTCAATTCTTGTAATTCCGTGTCCCCACTTCCGACACTTGGTGTGATCACTCCAACCCTATTCCATCCGAAATGCTTCAAACATTTTATAACGGATATGTAATGGACCTGGTCATCCTGAATAATTCGGTAAAAAGTTGGATAAACTTGTCTGTTACTCAAAAGGGGGTCAGTGACACGATAGTTGATCTGAAAGAAAAATGCTTTGAAAAGTACTAAAGATGTGTCTTTTGTTACAATTTTGTATTATATTTATATATTAGAGATAAAATGATTTTGTCAGAGGACCAATACTCACACAGCTAATAATAATTCTAATGCTAATTCCCGTGCAGTTACTGTTAATGCAGGGCCGGCCTTTGGGGTGTGCGAGTTGTGCGGCTCCACAGGGCGCCATGGGCAAACGGGGCGCTGTGTGGCCATCTAGAGACCTACTAAGGGGGGTACCACACACTGGGGGGGGGGGTGTCAGGCTGAAACCCCTCTCCACGACTGTATTACACCCGCAGTGGCAGCGCCTTAGGTTTAGGCAGCGGCACAATGGCACAGGCAGGGAGAGGCAAGCTAGCTACAGTGGCGAGAGGGTGTACAGGGGGGTACAGGGTGACACCGCTGCACCCACCATCCCCTCCTCTTGTGGCCACGGGCTGCCTGTCTGTTCGATTCCGGATGTCACACAGGCACAGCCGGTTGAAGCCGCCTTCCCCTCCTCTCTGTTTATGTGAAAACAGGGGGAGAGGACCTGCTATGCATGTGCCACCGCGCTGATCTGAGGTACTGAAGGGGGGCTGCACTGAAGGAGGGGGGCTGCACTGAAGGAGGGTGGCTACACTGAACAGGGGAGGCGACATTGAATGGGGGGGGCTGCACTGAATGGGGGTCTGTGTCACATGCAGGGGGTCCAGAGCTGCAGGGTTCTGTGTAATGTAAAGGGGTCCAGAGGTGCAGGGTGCTGTGTAATGTAAAGGGGTCCAGAGCTGCAGGGTTCTGTGTAATGTAAAGGGGTCCAGAGGTGCAGGGTGCTGTGTAATGTAAAGGGGTCCAGAGGTGCAGGGTGCTGTGTAATGTAAAGGGCTCCAGAGATACAGGGTGCTGTGTAATGTAAAGGGGTCCAGAGGTGCAGGGTGCTGTGTAATGTAAAGGGGCGCATGGGGCTGTGTAATGTAAAGGGGTCCAGAGATGCGTGGGTTGTAAAGATTCGTGTTTTTTCACCTATTCTGACACTCCGTTTCTACATGTAAATATCATAATTTTATACTATATATTTTTTTTTTTTTAGCAGAGACCCTAGAGAATTTAATGGCAGTCATTGCAACTTTTTATCTCGCACAGTATTTGCGCAGCAATTTTTCAAACAAGTTTCATGCTTAAAAGAAACAAACAGTAAAGTTAGCCCAATTTTTTTGCATAATGTGAAAAATGAAGTTACGCCAGTAAATAGATACCTAACATGTCATGCTTCAAAATTTCACACACTTGTTGAATGGCGCCAAACTTCGGTACCTAAAAATCCCCATAGTCGACACTTTATTTTTTTTACTGGTTACATGTTTTGAGTTACAGAGGAGGTCTAGGGCTAAAATTATTGCTCTCGCTCTAACGTTTGCGGCGACACCTCACATGTGTGGTTGGAACACGGTTTTCATATGTGGGCTGGTCTTACGTATGCGTTCCCTTCTGCGTGCGAGCACACGGGGACAGGGGCACTTTAAAATAAAATCTAAATATAATTGTTAATTTTACTTATTTTTATTTTGACACTTTAAAAAAAAATGTTGACCACTTTTATTCCTATTACAAGGAATGTAAACATCCCTTGTAATAGGAATATGGCATGGCAGGTCCTCTTAACAGTGAGATATGGGGAGGGGGGTCAATAAGACCTCATATCTCACCTCTAGGCTTGGAAGCCTAAAAAAAATGAAACATCACGTTTCACAGCCAAAGCAGCGCTGTTTTTTTTAATGCTGATACCGGGCGTGACGTCAAAACATCGCGCCTGGCCTCCGACGATCATAGAGACTCCAGCGGACATCTGATCCGTCGCAAATCTCTATGATCAACATCCAGGGCCGGCGGATCCTGTCACCACTCACAGGTGAGTCAGTAGAAGCACCGGAGGGCGGCGGGAGGGGGTGGGGAACGATCAAGCGGCGGAACAGCCGCTATGATCATTCCTATGGTGTAGGGAATCGCCGACTGAAAATGCCGATATCTGAATGATGCCTGTAGCCGCACCCATCATTCAGATATAGCCCCACAAAGTCCCACAAAGCCGAGGACGTCATATGACGTCCTCTGGGCCTCAAGTGGTTATGGTGAAAAAACACTTGGCAATCACGGGCCCCCCAGCCCCCCCATTTTACTTACTTGAGCCAGTTCACCTGCTTTGCGCGTCCCTGGCGTCCTCTTCTCCACGGAGTCTCTGCATTAATTCGATAGAATGATAGCAGTGCAGCCATTGGCTCCGCTGCTGTCAATCAAATGCGATGACGCGCCCACCGATGGGGCGGGGCCAAGTCATACACTCGCTGAGTGTATGACACGGGAGCGTGCCTGCAAGGTAACCCCCTCGGGAGAGGGCTTCACAGAGAGGGTTATCTATTGCAGGGAGGACCATTTTTTTTTTTATTGTGCAGCAAACAACAAATAGGACAAAATAACAGAAAAAGTCAATGTGCATAACTATTCACCCCCCCTAAAGTCAACACTTTGTAGAGCCACCTATCACAGCTCCAAGTCCCTTTGGATAAGTCTCTATGATCTTGTCACATCTTACCACAGGGATTTTTGCCCATTGCTCCTCCTTGCAAAAATTCCCCAGCTCCTTCAAGTTGGATGGTTTGCGCTTGTGAACAGCAATCTTTAAGTCTGGCAACAGATTTTCTATTGGATTGAGGTCTGGGCTTTGACTAGGCCATTCCAACACATTTGCAAGTTTCCCCTTAAACCACTCAAGTGTTGCTTTAGCAGTGTGTTTGGGGTCATTGTCCTGCTGGAAGGTGAACCTCCGTCTTAGCCTCAAATCACACACAGGGCGCTACAGGTTTTGCTCAAGAATATCCCTGTATTTAGCACCATCCATCTTTCCCTCAACTCTGACCAGTTTCCCAGTCCTGACTGCTGAAAAATATCCCCACAGCATGATGCTGCCACCACCATGTTTCACGGTAGGGATTCTGTTCTTTGGGTGATGTGTTATGTTGGGTTTGCGCCAGACATAGCGTTTTCTTTGATGCCCAAAAAGTTCAATTTTAGTCTCATCAGACCAGAGTACCTTCCTCTATACATTTTGGGAGTCTCTCACATGCCTTTTTCGCAAACTCAAAATGTGACATTTTGTTTTTTGCTGAAAGTAATGTCATTCTTCTGGCCACTCTGCCATAAAGCCCAACTCTATGGAGCATACAGCTTATTGTCCCCCTATGTACAGATACTCCAGTTTCTGCTGTGGAACTCTGCAGCTCCTCCAGGGTCACCTTAGGTCTCTGTGCTCCTCTCTGATTAATGCCCTCCTTGCCCGGTCTGGGAGTTTTGGTTTGCGGCCGTCTCTTGGCAGGTTTGCTGTTGTGTCATGTTCTTTCCATTTGGTTATGATAGATTTGATGGGGCTCCTTGGGATGATCAAAGATTTGGATATTTTTTTATAACCTAACCCTGACTTGTACTTCTCAATAACATTGTCCCCTTACTTGTTTGGAGAGTTCCTTGGTCTTCATGGCAGTGTTTGGTAAGTGGTGCCTTACGCTTACGTGTTGCAGCCTCTGGGGCCTTTCAGAAAGGTGTGTCTATGTAATGACAGGTCATGTAACACTTAGGGCCAGATTCTCATAGAATTCCGGCGGCGTAGCGTTAGCCATTTACACTACGCCGCCGCATCGTACTAGAGCAAGTGCTTTTTCCCAAAGCACTTGCTCGGTAGTTTGCGGCGGCGTAGCGTAAATGGCCCAGCGTATCCCCGCGTAAATCGAAGGGGGCGGCTTGTATTTAAATTAAGAGCGCCCCCGTGCCGATTGAACTGCGCATGCGCCTGCCGTGACTAAATCCCAGTGTGCATGCTCCAAAGGACGTCACAATTTCTCAATGTAAAAGACGTAATCGTAGCGAACGCCAGCCCCATTGAGAATCGACGTACGCAAACGACGTAAACGACGCACAACACGACGCGGTCCCGAGGCCATACTTAACATGGCATCCGACGGCACTATGTAAGGTTACCCCACATATTAGCAGGGGTAACCTTACGCGTACGAAAACAACGTAAACTACGACGGGGCGGCGTAAAAGCGTTCGGGAATCGGCGTATTAGCCTCATTTGCATAGGCAAATGAGAAAACAACATACAGGCCACCTAGCGGCTGGCGATGTCATTACATCTACGATCCGCCAGTGTAATTGTTTTACACTTGTCGGATCTTCACCTGTATCTATGCGTAAGTGATTCTATCTGGCCCTTAGATTGCACAGATGGAAGGTCATTTCACTAATTATTTGACTTCTGAAGGTAATTGGTTGCACCAGAGCTTTATATGGGCTTCATAACAAAGGGGGTGAATAAATACGTACTGTACATGCCAAATATCATTTTTTTATTTCTGAAAAATAGTTTTATGTATATATTTTTATTTTTCAAATTTTACTTCACCAACATAGACTATTGTGTTTTGACCCATCACATGGGGGGGGGGGGTGAATAGTTTTGCAAGGCACTGTATGCTAATCGCTGGATGTTCTTCAGCTTTTCAGTGACTCATGTTCCTGTGTTCCTACCCTGCTTCTGACTATTCTCTACCTGCTTACCTGCTACTGACCTTGCCCTGCCTGCCTCCCTGCTACTGATCTTGGCCTACTACTGAAGCTTGCTCTACCTGCTTCCCTGGTACTGATCTCCACCTGCTACTGAACCTTGCTCTGCCTGCCTCCCTGGTACAGACCCAGGCCTGCTACTGAACCTTGCTCTGCCTGCCTCCCTGCTACTGATCTTTGCCTGCTACTAAAGCTTGCTCTACCTGCTTCCCTGGTACTGATCTACACCTGCTACTGAACCTTGCTCTGCCTGCCTCCATGGTACTGACATTGGCCTGCTACTGACCTTGCTCTGCCTGCCTCCCCGGTACAGACCCAGGCCTGCTACTGACCTTGCTCTCCCTGCCTTCCTGATATTGACCTGAGCTCGTTTGCCTCAGCTCTAGTCTCCCAGATTCTCACAGTCTCCCAGACTCTCTTAGCTGGCCCAACTCTCTTGATTCAATGGCCTGGAATTTCTCCCTCATAAAGGGTTGTCTCAAGGATCTTGCCTTGGTCTCCAATCAATAGTAAACCTCCCTCCTGGCTGCAGCAACTGCTCAGATCTGCCTCATAATGACTATGCACAGGGAGAAGACTGAAGGGGAGGGTGGAAGAGGGATTGTAGAGAAGGGGGACCAGGAGATGGTCTTTAATACATTTGGAGCAATCACTTACCTGCGTATATTGAAAGAGACTGAGTAACTGGGCCATTGCTTGAGTTGTACGAAAACTAGTGTCCCCAATAAAACCAGCCACTTCCCTGTGCCCCATGCAGGAATAGTTAGGAACCTCCTTCCGTTCTCCAGACAATATCTGTAGGGCATATCCCAAGGTCAATTTCGGATCTCCACACGTATTAAAGATATGATAGCCCAGAGTAACATTAGGCAGAAGATTGAGGTCTTTATTAATCTCATCAACAGCAAATATCAATGCCAAAATGCTTCTGTACTCCTCAATGTTAATACTATGAACAAAGAACATGGAAAAAATAAATATGAAAATGTAAAACACATGTGATGAAAAATAACCTATAAAAAAGGAAATAGAACTAATGATAAAAGTCAACAGTGTGAGGGTAATCCATACTACAGATAAGTGATGGTTTAGTAGTTCTTTAGTGAACAGTTTGGCTATCAGAGGTTTGTGTGCAGAGTAAAGATGAAGTTCAGGTTTGTTCTCTATTGACCGTGCCCCACTGCCCGTTCTCTATGAGAAGGGGGTTGGCTGTGTAACAGCCCTACTTGAATTTGAGCTTGTGTGATGACACTGGCTTTTAGGGGTGGCACTGGTCTCTTCTCCTGTCCCCATCCATCCACAGCCATTGTTGACTTTCTCCATCATAAAGAAGGCATCTGCATTCCTCCATTACACTAATAACTTCTCAGGTGTAATAGCTAGTTCTGAACATGCTGGGCCCTGTATGACACCACTTGGGGGCCAGTATGTGAAGAACAGTAAAACAGTAAGTATGACAAGGCCCAGTATATGCTGGACAGGAGAACGGGAGGCATGACAAGGCCTAATATGTGCAGAACAGGAGGTATGAAAAGGCCCAGTATATGCAGGACAGGAGAACAGGAGGTATGACAAGGCCTAGTATATGCAGGACGGGAGAACAGGAGGTATGACAAGGCCCAGTATGTGCAGGACAGGAGAACAGGAGGTATGACAAGGCCCAGTATGTGCAGGACAGGAGAACGGGAGGTATGACAAGGCCCAGTATATGCAGGACAGGAGAACGGGAGGTTTGACAAGGCCTAATATGTGCAGAACAGGAGGTATGACAAGGCCCAGTATATGCAGGACAGGAGAACAGGAGGTATGACAAGGCCTAGTATATGCAGGATGGGAGAACAGGAGGTATGACAAGGCCTAGTATGTACAGGACAGGAGAACAGGAGGTATGACAAGGCCCAGTATGTGCAGGACAGGAGAACAGGAGGTATGACAAGGCACAGTATAGGCAGGACAGGAGAACAGGAGGTATGACAAGGCCCAGTATATGCAGGACAGGAGAACGGGAGGTATGACAAGGCCCAGTATATGCAGGACAGGAGAACAGGAGGTATGACAAGGCCTAGTATATGCAGGACAGGAGAACAGGAGGTATGACAAGGCCCAGTATGTGCAGGACAGGAGAACAGGAGGTATGACAAGGCCCAGTATGTGCAGGACAGGAGAACAGGAGGTATGACAAGGCCCAGTATGTGCAGGACAGGAGAACGGGAGGTATGACAAGGCCCAGTATATGCAGGACAGGAGAACGGGAGGTATGACAAGGCCTAGTATATGCAGGACGGGAGAACAGGAGGTATGACAAGGCCCAGTATATGCAGGACAGGAGAACAGGAGGTATGACAAGGCCCAGTATGTGCAGGACAGGAGAACAGGAGGTATGACAAGGCCCAGTATATGCAGGACAGGAGAACAGGAGGTATGATAAGGCCCAGTATATGCAGGACGGGAGAATAGGAGGTATGACAAGGCCTAGTATGTGCAGGACAGGAGAACAGGAGGTATGACAAGGCCCAGTATATGCAGGACATGAGAACAGGAGGTATGACAAGGTCTAGTATATGCAGGACAGGAGAAAGGGAGGTATGACAAGGCCTAGTATATGCAGGACAGGAGAACGGGAGGTATGACAAGGCCCAGTATATGCAGGACAGGAGAACAGGAGGTTTGACAAGGCCTAATATGTGCAGGACAGGAGAACAGGAGGTATGACAAGGCCTAGTATATGCAGGACAGGAGAACAGGAGGAATGACAAGGCCTAGTATATGCAGGACAGGAGAACGGGAGGTATGACAAGGCCTAGTATATGCAGGACAGGAGAACAGGAGGTATGACAAGGCCTAGTATATGCAGGACAGGAGAACGGGAGGTATGACAAGGCCTAATATGTGCAGAACAGGAGGTATGACAAGGCCCAGTATGTGCAGGACAGGAGAACAGGAGGTATGACAAGGCCTAGTATATTCAGGACAGGAGAACAGGAGGTATGACAAGGCCCAGTATATGCAGGACAGGAGAACAGGAGGTATGATAAGGCCCAGTATATGCAGGACGGGAGAATAGGAGGTATGACAAGGCCTAGTATGTGCAGGACAGGAGAACAGGAGGTATGACAAGGCCCAGTATATGCAGGACATGAGAACAGGAGGTATGACAAGGTCTAGTATATGTAGGACAGGAGAAAGGGAGGTATGACAAGGCCTAGTATATGCAGGACAGGAGAACGGGAGGTATGACAAGGCCCAGTATATGCAGGACAGGAGAACAGGAGGTATGATAAGGCCTAGTATATGCAGGACAGGAGAACAGGAGGTATGACAAGGCTCAGTATGTGCAGGACAGGAGAACAGGAGGTATGACAAGGCCCAGTATATGCAGGACAGGAGAACAGGAGGTATGACAGGGCCCAGAATAATTAGGACAGGAGAATGGTAGGTATGACAGGGCCCAGTATGTACAGGACCAGAGAACAGTAGGTTTGACAAGACCCAGTATGTGTAGGACAGGAGAATGGGAGGTATGACAAGACCCAGTGTGTGTAGGACAGGAGAACAGTAGGTTTTAAAAGGCCCAGTATCATAGTTGCCAACAGTCCCGATTTGCCCAAGAAATTCACAGAAATCAGTCCGATGTCATAGTCTGAATATGTCCTCGGCAAAATCTAAAAAATCCGCCTCTGTCCCGGACTTTTGGCACTGCCATCAAGTCAGTGAAGTCACAACAGCCTTCACATGTGGCGCATCCTAGACCGCTCCTCCTACCTCTTCCGGCTCCCCCAGAAGCAAAGCTGTTCAACACCTTATCCCTGTAAAACCGATCACATATTAAGTGTAATACAGGTAAGGCACTAAGTTAATTTAATTACCACCTTAATCAGCCACAGAACCTGTGTAATTATTATGTGTACAGGGACGAGGTGGTAACCTTAGGTATAACAAAGTCCAGTATGGGTGACAAAAAATATTTTGTTATTATAAATATTTGTGGGGAAAAAATGTTACTCCACCAAATTATAAGCTTTTCAGTAATGCTCAACAGTTCCAACCTTTCAAAATACCAAGGTTCAAACCCATGACCTTGAGCCATGACCTTCTACATTGGACATGAGCACTAAATATCCCACCCAAGCAACCCTTGTATGGAGAGAGGGAATGTGGATGTCTATTACATTTTCAATACATCATATACACAAAATACATAAAAAAAGTTTGGTGAGTTGATGACAACTGCGGGGCTTAATCACATTAATTCACTTTCTCTATCAGACTCGGCGGCACCGGTGGGATCCAGTGTCCATGACTAGATGTAGAGGGCGGAGGAAATATTTGTCAACTGGACGTCACTGGATCAGGAGGTTGCTGCTGGTGGGTGGTTGGTGATGACGCATGCGTTCAGAGCATGCGTGCTCCTTCATCAGGCATGTGGGGTTGTCTTTTCTTTAGGGCTGTTACTGATCAAAATGTTTGGGTTCGATTAATCGTTTTTTATTTTAATCGATTAATCGACTAATTTCGATTAATTATAACGCACATACAGATCCAACTACTTTTAGCTGATCTCCTTGCCGGCTGATTCCCAGTGCAGCTACCAACCACTGGAAAAATAGATAGAAGGATACAAAAAACACACAAGGCAGCGCTCGATCGGAATAGCATGAAAACTTTTATAATCTTCAAGTAGGTAACCAAATAAATATTGCATTGGAGATAAAAATCGATGTAGCTACATAAACTGTAAAAATGGTGCAAGTAATACTAAACAGTACCAAAAGCAGTCATAAAAACATGTAGCTAAGTATGATACTGGTATAAAAATGTGTACAACGATACCACTGCTGAATCCAGATGAGGAGAGGTTAACATCAGTCCGTCGGCATGTAGGTGTCCCATGAAGGGAACTATCACAACTCCCAGTGGTTGGCTGTAGAATCCCAGGTTGATAGAAGGAAGTGATAGAGGGAAGTCTAACAGCCCTTGTGTGTGGCAGATAGTAAGGTTCCGCCGACATGCAGATATGAAGGCACAGCAAAGGAGCCCTTCGGATGGACACAGCAAGCCCCGCCGGTGTCTGTGACGTTACTGGATCTCCGACGGAACTCCCTGAAGGCCCAGAAGCCGGTGGAGAGGCGAGTACCAATCAAAAGAATTTTAATCGATCAAAAATATTTTGATCGATCAAAAAAATTAAAGATTAATCGATTAATTAAAAGTTAATTTGCACAGCCCTACTTTTCTTGGCTCCTTAGTTGCAGTGAAGGGAACTCTTAAGGCATCAGCATACCAAGACATTTTGGATAATTTTATGCTCCCAAATTTGTGGGAACAGTTTGGGGACGGCCCCTTCCTGTTCCAACATGACTGCGCACCAGAGCACAAAGCAAGGTCCATAAAGACATGGATGAGCGAGTTTGGGGTGAAGGGACTTGACTGCCCTGATCTCAACACAATAAAAGGATTTTTAATAAACAGCTTACCTGTAAAATCCTTTTCTTGAAGTACATCACGGGACACAGAGCGCATAGCCATTACACTTGGGTTATATGGGTACCTTCAGGTGTGGACACTGGTGTAATCAATTTCACAGGAAGTTTCCTCCCTATATAACCCCCTCCCACTGGGAGTGCTTCAGTTTTGTAGCAAGCAATTCTCCCGAGGTTACACAATGTTCCCCAAAAGAGGGGTGGGAGCTCTGTGTCCCGTGATGTACTTCAAGAAAAGGATTTTACAGGTAAGCTGTTTATTAAAAATCCTTTTTTCTTTATCGTACATCACGGGACACAGAGCACATAGCCATTACACTTGGGATGTCCTAAAGCAATGCTCTATGAAGGGAGGGAGACCGTAAGGCCAAGAATAGCCAAATAAAAACATTGTCAGGAGAAAACATGGCTCCACCAACAGAAAAACAAGGGGGCGTGAACCGGGCCAGAGGATTCTATACTGCTGCCCGTAGGACCGCCTGCCCAAAAGCTGCGTCCGTACCCTTTGCAACGTCCAACTTATAAAATTTAGTAAACGTATGTACGGAAGACGAGGTTGCCGCCTTGCAAACCTGTGCCATAGAGATCTGATGGTGTGCCGCCCAGGAGGCACTCATGGCCCTCGTAGAATGGGCTTTAACTGATAAGGGAAGTGGAACGCGCTTCAGACCATATGCCTGAAAAATCAGCTGCTTAATCCACCTAGCCAAGGAAGACTTGGCAGCCGGCTGACCCTTCTTGGGGCCATCCGGAAGAACAAAAAGCACATCTGTTTTCCGAATCTTCTCTGTAGCCTTGAGATAGACCCTCATGGCTCGAACCACATCCAAAGTATGAAGCCGTCTTTCCTCTCTGGACTGGGGAGTAGGAAAGAAGGATGGTAGGACTAGGTCCTGATTCAAGTGAAAACTGGATATGACCTTAGGAAGGAAAGAAGGTTGAGGCCGCAGAACCACTCTGTCCTTATGCAGAATAAGGTATGGCTCCCTGCATGACAAGGCTGCCAGCTCGGAAACCCTTCTGGCTGAAGCCATAGCCACCAAGAAAACCAACTTTCGGGTTAGTAGCACAAGAGGGATTTCTGTCAGAGGTCCAAACGGCTGCCTTTGTAAAGCTGACAAGACCAGATTTAAATTCCAGGGGCAGAGGGGAGCTCTAATAGGGGGATTCACATGCAAGACCTCCTGCAAGAAGGTTTTCATAAGCGAATGGGTGGCCAAGGGTCTTTGAAACCATATTGATAAAGCCGACACCTGCCCCTTTAGAGTACTAAGAGCCAACCCTTTGTCAACGCCAACCTGGAGGAATCGCAAGATCCTGTCAATAAAAAACTTTCGAGGATGCCATTTTTGAGACTCGCACCACTCCACATAGGTTCTCCAGACTCTGTAATAAATATTTCTGGAGACCGGTTTCCTAGCCTGAATCAACGTAGATATGACCTGATCTGAGAGGCCTCTGCCCTTAAGAATTAGGGATTCAGCTGCCAAGCCGTCAAATTTAGCTGCTGTGAAGCAGGATGGCAGATTGGGCCCTGAGACAGCAGATCTGGGCGCAGGGGGAGCGGCCCCGGCGCCCCGACTGACATCTTCACGATGAGTGCGTACCAAGCCCTCCTGGGCCAGGCTGGGGCCACCAGGATCACAGGCCTGCGCTCCACCCGGATCCTCCGTAGAAGGCGGGGAATCATCTGCAGTGGAGGGAACGCATACAGAAGAGAAAACTGGTGCCAAGGGCAAACCAACGCATCGGTCCCGTAGGCCGAGGGATCCCTGGCTCGGGATATGAATTTGTCCAATTTTTTGTTGGATCTCGTTGCCATAATGTCCACATCTGGGACTCCGAATCTTTGGCAAATCTCTTGGAATACCTGGGGGTGAAGAGACCATTCCCCCGGGAGCAACTGTTGACGACTCAAAAAATCTGCTTGAGAATTGTCTATCCCTGGGATGAACACCGCCGAGATGCAGGGTACATGGGCTTCGGCCCATGAGAAAATCAGGTTTACTTCTCTTTGGGCTGCTGGGCTCTTCGTGCCCCCCTGGTGGTTTATGTATGCCACCGCAGTGGCGTTGTCGGACTGTATCCTTACTGGCAGACCCTGAAGGGGGAGAGTCCAGGCGATCAGGGCCAGTCGAGCAGCTCTGATATCCAAGATATTGATGGGAAGCAGTTTTTCTGCCCCCGACCACAGCCCTTGCTGGGTCTGTTCTTCTAGAACTGCCCCCCAACCTAACAGGCTGGCATCCGTGGATACTATCTTCCACGTGATGGGGCAAAAGGATTTCCCTTTTGACAAATTTTGAGAGACCAGCCACCAAGACAGGCTGCGCCGGACCTTCGGGGAGAGCACTAACGGACGATCTAACGCCTGAATGGATTTGTTCCAAGCAGAGAAAATGGCTGCCTGAAGATATCTGGTATGGATCTGGGCGTAGGGCACAGCCTCGAAGGCGGCCACCATCTTCCCCAGCAGTCGCATACATAGGCGAATAGTCGGCCTCTTCTTGCCTAAGATCATTTGAACTGCTTGAGCTATTGATCTGATCTTTGCTTGAGGTAAACTTATCCTCTGGCAGTCTGTATCTAGCCGAAGGCCTAGATATTCCAACTGCTTTGTGGGTTTCAATACCGATTTTTCTAGGTTTACAATCCACCCAAATTCCTCTAGATGCTGAACTGTGCGACCTACTGCCTGATTGAGGTTGGAAGCTGAGCTGTCGATAACCAGAAGATCGTCCAAGTATGCCAAGACTAAAATGCCTTCTGTCCTTAGGACGGCTAGCACCGGGGCTAACACCTTTGTGAATACCCGCGGAGCTGTTGCCAACCCGAAAGGGAGGACTACGAACTGGTAATGGCGGTGATCTATCATACAACGAAGAAATCTGTGATGTGCCGGGTAGATCGGCACGTGCAGATACGCATCTTTTATGTCTATAGATGCTAGAAAGTCGTCTTGATGTAGGCTGGCTGCCACCGAACGTATGGACTCCATACGAAAGGTCTGAATGTTTAGAAAGCGATTTAGGCGTTTGAGGTCCAAGATAGGCCTGACGTCGCCATTGGGCTTTGGTATTATGAAAAGGTTGGAGTAGAATCCCAGACTCCATTCCTGGGTTGGTACTTCTACAATTACTCCTTGGAGCCAGAGACGATCCAATGCTTTTACAAGAGAGGCCCTCTTTAATGGGTCGCTTGGAAGACTTGACCCCTGAAGATGAGGAGGGGGGACTTCCCGAAACTCTAGCTTGTAGTCCGTGGTTACCACGGATCTTACCCAAGAGTCTGGAATTCTGGCCTTCCACACTTCGGAGAAAAACCGAAGCCTTCCCCCCACCCAAGAGAGTGGGGGCGCCCCTTCATGAATCTGACTTGAGGACTGGTTTAACCGGCTTGCGAGGCCATGGCCTCTTGCCTGTCGTGGCTTGTCCTTGTGGGCGGCTATTAAATGCTGAACGCCCGGGAGGCCGTCGATACTGACGGGAAGTTGAAGGGGCCGAGCCTGCGAAGGCCTGTCGCTTAAATGCGGGCCCACACGATCTTTTCTTGACAGGCAAGAAAGAACTTTTACCACTTGATATGGTCTGGATATATTTATCTAGGTCTTCACCGAATAGTCTCCCACCATGAAAGGGAAATCCTGCTAAAAGCTTTTTGCAGGGTGCCTCTGCTGACCAATTTTTTAGCCACAAAAGGCGACGCATATGAACCAACAGCAGAGATAAACGGGACGCCTGTTGAACGGAGTCCTTAATAGCATCTACTGCAAAGCAGAGAGCTCTTGGGAGGTCAGCCAATTCACGAGCTTGCTGAGCCGGTATGTCCCTTAATATCGGTTTAGTCTGATCCTTTAAAGCCTGACAAACGCCAATGGCTGCCACTGCTGGCTGAACCACGGCACCTACTGTGGTAAAAGAAGCCTTCAGTAGGGTCTCCAATTTTTTGTCGACTGGATCTTTAAACACCTGGACATTTTCCACCGGACAGGTCAGGAATTTATTTACGCAGGAAATGGCTGCGTCCACGGTAGGGAGTGCCCATTTCTTTGCAAATTCTTCTTCCATAGGATAGAGAATGGTGACCCTTTTAGGAGGGATAAAAATCCTATCAGGTCGAGCCCAATCCTGAAAAATCACGCTCTCCAGAAGGGGGTGAACCGGGAAAGACGCACCACTCAATGGTGCCTTCAAGGAACCTAAAGAGGATACCGCGGGGGCTAATTGTTCTGACACTGGAAGTTTAAAAGCAGTGCGAACCATATCCATCAGAGACTGGATCCACAGACTCTCTGCTTGAGAAGCCGAAAAAAAATTCATCTATAGTGGAATCTTCAATGTCTGACCCGTCAGGGCTCAGGTCCGCTTGATCCCCCTGTGGGTCCAATTCCTCCGAAGAGAGGACCTCTGCATCCGAACACACCGTTCTAGGTGACGGGGATCTAGCCCGTTTGCCACCCGGCAAAGAGCGGGCAATTAAAGCAGTTAACCTTTTCTCTAGCCCACCCAGGGTGGATTCTAGCATTTCTTCTGTAACATAAACGGGAATGGGTTGATTGGGGGCCGCCTCTGCCCCTAGCACCCTCAATGGCTCCTGCATGATGCTGTTCGGTGGTCTATCTGGTGAGGGTGGGACCACTGGAGCCTGGCCCAAATCCTCTGACCCCGTTGGAGACCCCTTTACTTTTTTGGCACCTTTTGCAGCCTTAGCTGGTCCTGATCCCTTGGGAGCCATTGCACAACCTTGAGACACCCCTACAGCCAACACCCAACTGTTGTAGCTAGAAGTGAAAAGTTAATAAGGACAGGCTATGGTAAAAAAAAAAAAAATTGTTTTAAATTTTCATACGCCTGAGAAGGTGGCAATACCGAGGAGAGTCCTGTGAGTATTGCCACACCAATGCCCGTTAGCTGGAGTCCAAGGTTGCACCGACTCAGATACTGCCAGATCTAAGGCTGAGTCCCTTTAAGAAAAAAATCTTTTTTTTTTTTTTTTTCTGGTCAGTGTGGACTAAGTCCAGACCTGAAGATCCACAAACCACCACTGGGTGTCACTGTTAGCCAGAAATGGCTCAGCTGCGCGCTCTGTGTCCTCACTCTCCACTGCTCTCAGGAGGGAATGACCAGCCAGGAAATGCTTTTTTTGCTTTATCTGAGACCTGACGCTGCTGGCCCGCCCCCCCCCCCCCCCCCACGCTGAAACCAACATGGAGGAAGCAGAGAGCAGAGGAGAAGCCTGGACCAGCGCTAGTAACACAGACACCCGGTAAGCCACTAATCTTTGTAGTGCACACATAGAGGAAGCTGTCCCCCTAGGCTTCCTAGGAAACAGGAGTTTTGTCAGCACTTCCTCTCTATACACGTGGGGCTGCAGTATCATGCTAACAGGCAAATCTGGGGGGAGTAGCAAAATACATATCTTTAAAAGCATATATATATCTACATGTTATCTGGGTAAACATTAGTACATCCCATCCTGTCTCAAAAGACATAGTGGAGATAGTGGCTTATGCACAAGCATACCATTAGCCAACCCAGAACCCCCAGGGGGATACCTACTGTCGAACCAAGTCCCGCAGGTTCCCTCTTACCTGCTCCACGCCGCAGGGTATTGCAAAATGCAAGAGGCCCAGCCTTCCCCCATCTCCGTGGGTATTGTCTTGGACCTTCAGGGACCGGGGTCCTGTGTTAAGGAACCCACACCCCTGGACCTATATAGCATCCTGGCATCAGTAGCGTTTAGTTCTTGGAAGAGACTAAGGCACTGGAGCCCAGAATCCAGCCCTCCAAGGAGAGGCATTATAGGCAAAACCCCACTCCAGCAGGGCCCGGGTACCGTACACCTTGGCTTTGAAGCACTTCGGACGGATCCGGCTAGCTATCCTGGGTCCCGAGACCTCCGAGGGACAGCTAGACATGACCAACACCTAAGACACTGGCGAAAAAACTGAAGCACTCCCAGTGGGAGGGGGTTATATAGGGAGGAAACTTCCTGTGAAATTGATTACACCAGTGTCCACACCTGAAGGTACCCATATAACCCAAGTGTAATGGCTATGCGCTCTGTGTCCCGTGATGTACGATAAAGAAAGAACACCTTTGGGATGAATTAGAGTCGGGAGTATGAGCCAGGCCTTCCTGTTCAACATCAGTGCCTGACCTTACAAATGCTCTTCTGGAAGAATGGTCAAACATTCCCATAGACACCCTCCTAAACCTTGTGGACGGCCTTCCCAGAAGAGTTGAAGCTGTTATAGCTGCAAAGGGTGGGGCCAACTCAATATTGAACCCTACGGACTAAGACTGGAATGCCATTAAAGTTCACGTGCGTGTAAAGACAGGTGTCCCAATACTTTTGGTAAAATAGTGTGCTTGAGTTAAAAAGTCCTTTATCTTGGAGTTCAGCTTAAAGCATACAAGTACAAGTACCATATAATACAGCAATATGTAAATGTAACTTTAATACACATTATGGACCAATTTGTGAGAGCTTACATCTCCAAAAGAAACAAGCTAGAGATTAGGTACTAGGGAAGATAAAGGGAATCAAAAACAAAAACAAAAAATACATATAAATTGTGAATAATACATTTTTTTATTTACAATTTGTAAAGAAATGTACTTACAATATACACAGGGTACGAAGTACTGCGATCCCGTATAGAGAGTTGTGCTCTGTAGTTCTGGAGTGGGCAGACACGAGACCCCCAAACATGACGTCTCCCTCTTGGTAATATCTATACTCAAACACAGGATTTGTGGCAGAAAGTCTACAAAGTGAAGCTGAACTCCGAGTTCTTATAAAATATGTGATGAGGAGAAGAGTCAGCTGGTGGACAGAAGAGAAAGTCATGTTGTCTGCCGATCTCTCACCGTATTATCACCGGGGGCCCTGCTTATCCTCAGCACATCACCAGATCTTTATATACAAAATATCAGACTGTTCTAGACTTAGATCTCCGGCTGCACAACAATGGACTGGTAGCGATGATTAGCTTGGCTTTAGAAATATATTCTCTGCTACATAATTGGAATTGTGCTGAACACACTTTTGCTGTGCTCAGAATATTTCCCCTCAAATAGTGCGAACACAAAAGTCTGCTTCTGCGTTATACTGAATTAAGCAATGAGATTACAACAAGCACAGTGCTCTACACACAACCTATAGCTTACAGGGGTGAGCTTGGGTTTGGTTAAAATTTAAGTTTGGCTAAAAAACAGAAGAAACCCAATAGTACTGTCAGGGAAATGGCCGTGAAAATACTGGCAATCTTGCCAGTAGAAAAATGTCCGAAGGCTGTGTCAGGGAAATGGCCGTGGAAGTTCTGGCAATCTTGCCAGTAGAACAAATGGCCGCCAGAGGCACATCATGTGACAGATGGATCCCCCTGCTGGCCTATAAAAGGCTGCCACTGTCTGACCCAAATTGCTGGATTGTCATCAGTTTCCTGTGTCTCCTGTATCCTGTGTATCCTGAATCTCTGGCTTGACCCTTGGCTTCCGTCTGAACCTGTGACTCTGCTTATCTCCTCGCATCTCATTCCGGCTTGGCTGACTACTCTATATCTTCTGCTCCTGTGTATGACCCGGCTTGTTTTTGTAAATTCCTTTGGACTGATTCCTGTGTATGACCCTTGGCCTGGCTCCAGATTTAGTTCTTGGTTTACCTACGGTACTGCACCTGAACCCTTCCCTGCACGGCTACTGAGTCCCCTCTTCCAGCAAACCTCAGCTACCTTGCCTGCATCTACCTAGTCAGCATCAGTACTGGCAATCCGTGCACCTTTGGGCACTGCACTCCCTGTCTCATTCCCAGGGGTGCGGTGCACTTAGCCGCAAGGGGCACCCTCTCAGCAATCCGGCCTTACACCAGAGACTTTACAAGTACTGGCCCAATCACCTGCGGGGCTGGTGATCTTATGTACACAAATGAGTAGGGATGTTCATGGATAGGGTACCACAGATAATAACCATGCCCATACCCATCCTAAACATTCCCAAACACTGTATATACAAGTGACACTTGACACTGAAATATTATTAAAAAATAAATATTAAAATCTCTTTAACATTAACCATCAAAAACCAGTACCCAAATGTATCACTAGAACTGGGCTGTAGGTCTTAGGAGGCATCCTCATTTAGCTTGGGCATCACCGTTATACTCAATTATCCCCAGCCGCGCAACACCACCTCGTGTACAAACCCATTTCCCTTCACTATCTCCAGCCGCGCAACACCGGCTCAGGACAAACCCATTTCCCTTCACTATCTCCAGCCGCGCAACACCGACTCCTGGACAAACCCATTTCCCTTCACTATCTCCAGCCGTGCAACATCGACTCCTGGACAAACCCATTTCCCTTCACTATCTCCAGCTGCTCAACACCGTCTCGGGACAAACCCATTTCCCTTCACTATCTCCAGTCGCGCAACACCGGCACGGGACAAACCCATTTCCCTTCACTATCTCCAGCCGTGCAACACCGACTCCTGGACAAACCCATTTCCCTTCACTATCTCCAGCCGTGCAACACCACCTCGTGGACAAACCTATTTCCCTTTACTATCTCCAGCCGCGCAACACCGGCTCGGAACAAACCCATTTCCCTTCACTATCTCCAGCCGTGCAACACCGACTCGGGACAAACCCATTTCCCTTCACTATCTCCAGCCGCGCAACACTGGCTTGGGACAAACCCATTTCCCTTCACTATCTCCAGTCGCGCAACACCGGCTCGGGACAAACCCATTTCCCTTCACTATCTCCAGCCGCGCAACACCGACTCGGGACAAACCCATTCCATTCACTATCTTTAGCCGCGCAACACCGGCTCGGAACAAACCCATTTGCCTTCACTATCCCCAGCCACGCAACACCGGCTCGGGAAAAACCCATTTCCCTTTACTATCTCCAGTCGCGCAACACCGACTCGGGACGAACCCATTTCCCTTCACTATCTCCAGCCGCGCAACACCGGCTCGGGACAAACCCATTTCCCTTCACTATCTCCAGCCGCGCAACACTGGCTCGTGGACAAACATTATCACTCCAAATTGATAATGCCTCCACAGAACCCAACCACCACACGTCTAGGCTAATAAAATGAAAAACAATCCACAATTGAAGGGTGGGAGGGCAGAACTTCCTTCTTCTTTGGATTCACCCCCACCTTCCTGAAAAACAACCAGCCAATCCTGATAACCTTCCCCTCCTCACTCCTTGTCATTGACCCTTTCTTGTCAGTTATCACTGTCTCCCCTATCATGAAGTCCCTAGCCTAGTTTTTTTATTTGCTACAGGGCTTTTCTTGGCTAGGTTACCCCAGATGATAATCATCCCCATACCCATCCAAAACGTTCCCAAACTTTGGGCCAGATTCTCTAAGAAAATCGCTGGCGTAGCGTAAGCCATTTACACTACGCCGCCGCATCGTACTAGAGCAAGTGCCGTATTCTCTAACCATTTGCTCCGTAGTTTGCGTTGGCGTAGCGAAAATGGCCCAGCGTAAGCCCGCGTAATTCAAATGGGGCGGCTTGTATTTAAATTAAGCGCGCCACCGCGTCGAACGAACTGCGCATGCGCCGGCCGGGGAAAAAGCCCAGTGCGCATGCTCCAGCACACGTCGGAAAGCGTCGTTGAAACCGACGTCAAAATGACGTGATCGTCACTACGCAATGCCCCTATTCGCGAACGAGTTAGTAAAACGACGTAAGCGCCGGAAAAAGCCGACGCTGACCCGACGCCATAATTAACATGGCATCCGACGGCACCCGACGGCATCCGACGGTACTTCGTAAGGTTACTCCTCATAGAAGCAGGGGTAACCTTACGCGGACGAAAACGACGTACGCAACGACGGGGCGGCGTAAAAGCGATCGGGAATCGGCTTTCTAGCCTCATTTGCATATGCAAATGAGAAAACAACGTAAAGGCCACCTAGTGGCCGGAGTTGTCATTACAACTACGATCCGCAAGTGTAATGGTATTACACTTGTCGGATGTTGAAGCGTATCTATGCCAAAGTGATGCTAAGCATACAAGGCAAAAAAAACAGCGATACGACGGGGTATCTGAGCTACTCTGTCGTAGCGCCACTGAGAATCTGGCCCTTTGTATATACAAATGACACTTGACACTGAACTGGAGAAAAGTGGTAGTTTGGCCATTTTATTAACAAATAAATATTAAAATCTCTTTAACATTAACATTCAAAAAACAGTACCGGTAATGTATCACTAGAACTAGGTTGCAGGTCTTAGGAGGCATCCCATAATCCCATTCAGCTTGGGTATGAACGTTGTACTCAATTGTCCCCAGCCATGCAACAGCGACTCCAGGACAAACTCATTTCACTTCACTATCCCAAGCCGCGCAACACCAACTCAGGGACAAACATTACTGCTCCAAATTGCCAATGCCTCCACAGACCCCAAATGCCACAGTGCACAGTTGTAAAGCCATGAACTGTGGGCCCCTCCACACACCCTTCTGCACCCCTTCATGAATATCCAAGGCTCACAAATCGATACAAACATTCAAGTGGCAAGTATCCATCTTCAGCTCACAGTGTCATACCACGAAACCTCCATTATGTGAAATAAAATGACTCACCTCTTTCTTAACTTTTATACGTGCCTTGTTTTAACTTCTCTATATACCTAGCAAAGCAACAAGAAGAGCGGCCGATAATGTCAGACCACGCCACCAACGGGTTAGGGAAGGGCGTTTGCAGCCTAAGGAAGTCAAATTTTACATCCCGGGCACGATGACGACGCATGGACCTGACTCCTAGGTCATTTCCCCCATTTGTTGGGAACCTTGTTCAACCGGGCAAAATGGTGTACTTCCAGAAGGCCCCTACACCATAACATGACAGGGATACTTATCCACCTAACAGTGGACAATTCCCTTGGGAAACCCAACTGGCGACTGTTAGGTTGAACATCAGTACGCCTCGCCCCTCAATAAATGAAAGAGTCCCCCAGTATCCACACAAGGCATGGATTGGATCCTGCAAAGAAAGATGACAAGAAAAACATGGCAGAAATCAATCCACCACACCAAGACAAGAAATAATTTCACGACATGTTAAACCAAGTCAGGATGCACATAAATATTAAAGCGATCAGATTACCATCTGCCGATACCCTTCAAAATTGACTCATCCAACCCCCACCAAGCAGCTTCAGTAGCCGCTCCGATACAGAAGGAGTGGGAGGAGTAACTCCGAGCATCCAAACCCAATGCGATCAGGCAATGCCGAAATACAGATACAAACTGAAGTTTTGACAGGGCTGATCCATCAAGGTGCATAAGAAAAGAACCCTCGGAAGGACACGTCTCAACTCTCCCCCGAGCCAATGCTCACCCGAGCAAAAAGATCCTGCCACACATTCCACACCTTGGAATATGCCGACCACGTAGCCGCACTCAAGAAGTTACCTAGCAATATGGCTGCGACACCAATGCAATGTTCCACAGCTCCCATGAACAAGGCACTCCACAGCCGGTAACAACAAAAACCCAGGGAATGCCCAGGGAAAAACCAAGCCTACTTACCGAGCAGCTTGCAGAACAACCAATTAACCTGTCTAACAGTATGCGTTAAAAACAGGGGTTTTGTCCGCACGCATTTGCAAACGCATGCGTGAGCCACAGAGCCGCGCCAAGGCACCCCGTAATCTGTGGTCCTAACACTAAACAATGAGCGTCCCCACAGTGGAGGCACATGTATTCTAATGGATAGATGAGGGCAGGTGGACTAAAGGGGGAGCCACCCCTTCTTAAAGGTACAGGAGCACACCAAAAACCCAGCATGTAGCACAATGGCTGCAAAGTTGTTACTAGCTATGAATAAGCACTAAGGTTTGGTGTGAAACGTGTCAGCTTGTACCCCATTTGCTGTGGCACGTATCCTGTGTGTTTTTTGATTTTACAATAAAAGCAATTAATTTTTCCAGTGCGGCTGTCCAGAACGTTTTCCTTTCATTTTGCATCAATCTCTGCCTGGAGAGCTAACAGTTTGTCCTCAGGCAATCGACATTCCATTGCCACCGAATCTATGACAATCCCTGAGAAACTAATCTAATCCTAATTCTCAGGAATACTACCTGTACATTGAGCCGCACAAGAAAGGCAGAGGGAGATTAGGGAAGTAAGAAGGGTGCAGATCAGCTGGGAATGAAGATGGTCCAAAAGTTAGAGGTGTGTTTAAACACCCGTTTCTGTCGCCTCTGTGAGCCGCTGTGTCCCGATGTGGAGCGGAGCTGTACGATCAAGCAGCCATCTCAGTCTGCCGCTTGGCCATACCCCCTCATTGGACAGATTGATAGCAGCATTGGCTCCCACTGCTGTCAATCAAATCCAGTGACATGGGAGTGGGGGCCGAGTCCTGCTGTCTGTTCATCAATGGATGCAGCAGGTGTACTTGAGAGCATGCCAGTATGGGTACCCCCATAGAATGTGGCTTTCCATGGGGACACCTGATGAAGGGGAGGGGCCAGGAGCAACAGTGGGGTACCACAGATAAGGAGAATTGGGGCTGCTCTGTGCAAAACCCTTGCACAGAGCAGGTAAGTATAACATATTTTTTATTTTTTATTAGGAAAAAAAACTAGCCTTTAGAACACCTTTAATTCTTAAAGTGAAACATTAAAAAATATGAAATTCCTTTAAAAAACCTGCTTCTGTGATGTCCTAAACCTGCATGTGAAGTGGTGCATCTGCAGGATGTAATATAGCAAAAGTATATTTACAAAAAAAATACCTTTGAAGACAAATGACATTTCTCTATTGGATTCATTTAATGCTCTCAGATATGCCACAATTTTTTTTATGTTATTACGGCGCAACCTATCCTCAAGGTCCACCATCTTTACTTGCAGGTATCAGAGCTCTTGTGGCTGCTGCTCGAATGCAGTGACCACGTCGCTGTATGCTTTAGTGTTGTCAGAGATCTGCTTCTAAGCTATGTCTGCACGCTCCTCAATGTGGTCTATTCTCATAGTAAGATGAGAAATCGAGGAGCGGAGTTCCCGTTAAATTTGTCCTGCTGTGTCCCGATGTGGAGCGGAGCTGTACGATCAAGCAGCCATCTCCGTCTGCCGCTTGGCCACATCCCCCTCATTGGACAGATTGATAGCAGCGGGAGCCATTAGCTCCCACTGCTGTCAATCAAATCCAGTGACACAGGAGCGGCTGTCATTTCTGGCACAAAGTCATTTGGAGTGATGAGACCAAAATTTAGCTTTTTGACCACAACCATAAACGCTTCATTTGGAGAATCAACAAGGCCTATGAAATGTACACTATTCCAACTAATAGCTAAAAAGGCAACGAAAATTTGGTCAAAATTGATGGCAAGATGAATGCAGTATGTTATCAAAAAATACTGGAGGAACATTTGCGTATATTGATTGATCAGCCAGGAAGTTGCGCATGGGACAGATTTGGACTTTACAACATGACAATGATCCAAAACATAAGCCCAAGTCCACCTGTTAGGCCACAAACACGTCCAAGAACCTCGCTAGGCTAAACCCATCGTTCCACCCGACGAGGTTCCCGATGAGCGGTTGAAAAAGCTCGTTGAGCCAAAGTCTTCATTGAACAACGAGGAAAAAGAGAGCGTGCTCTCTTTTTTGGCTCGACGAGCTTCCCGACGGGACGCTCATCGGAAGTGTACACACGACCGAGAACCTCGGCAGAATATGTCTCCCAGCAAGCTTCTGGCTGGATTCTGCCGAGAAGCTTGGTCGTGTGTACGGGGCCTCATTGGCTACAGCAGAATGAAGTGAAGGTTCTGGAGTGGCCACCTCAGTCTCCTGACCTCAATATCATTGAGCCACTCCGGGGAGATCTCAAACATGCAGTTCATGCGAGACAGCCCAAGAATTTACAGGAATGGGCAGCTTTACCATCTGAGAAGGTAAGGAGCCTCATCCACAAATACCACAAAAGGCTTTAAGATGTCATTGATGTTAAAGGCAATACACGTTATTAACCACTTCAGCCCCGGAAAATTTTTGGCTGGTAATTTTTTTTTGCGATACTGCACTGCGTCGTTTTTACTGACAATTGCGCAGTCGTGCGACAATGTACCCAAACAAATTTGACGTCCTTTTTTTTCCCACAAATAGAGCTTTCTTTTGGTGCTATTTGATCAGCTCTGCAGTCTTTATTTTTTGCACTATAAACAAAAAAAGCATACATTTTTACTTTTTGCTATAATAAATATCCCACTTTTTTTATTTATTTTTTTCAAAAAAAATTTTTTTCCTCAGTTTAGGCTGATACGTATTCTTCTACATATTTTTGGTAAAAAATCGCAATAAGCTATATTGATTGGTTTATGCAAAAGTTATAGCGTCTACAAAATAGAGGGTAGTTTTATGGCATTTTAATTATTATTATTTTTTTTACTAGTAATGGCAGCGATCTGCGATTTTTATCGAGACTGTGGTATTGCGGCAGACAGATGGGACACTTTTGACACATTTTTGGGACCAGTGACAATTATACAGCGATCAGTGCTATGAAATGCACTGATTACTGTATAAATGTCACTGGCAGGAAAGGGGTTAACACTAGGGGGCGATCAAGGGGTTAACTGTTTTCCCTAGATGTGTTCTAACTGTGGGGGGGGTGGGACTGACTAGGGGAAGAGAGAGATCGTCACGATCAGTCTCCTCTCCCCTGAGAGAACCAGTATCTGAGTGTGTGTTTACACACACAGATCCCGGGTTCTCGCACTGTCACGAGCGATCGCGGGTGCGCGGTGGTCATCAGTGTTTGCATGTTCTCCCTGTGTCTGCGTGGGTTTCCTCTGGGTTCTCCGATTTCCTCCCACACTCCAAAGACATGCTGGTAGGTTATTTGGAAATTGGCCGTAGTATGAATGTGCGTCCTAAGCGCGTTGAGATCCTATGGGATCAATGACTGCGCTAGCCAGGCAGACACTGGCTGCAAAAAGCGCCTTGAGGCGATTTAGTTCGCATTTGTAGCACTATATTATTGTTACATTTTAGGTTATTAAATACTTATTTATTATATGCTTTATTAAAAAATGTATTAAAAATAGGTGTTATAAGAGCAAACATAATATCATTATGATCATCATCATCATTATTTATTTATTTTTTCTTTCAGAATATTATATTTTGAAAAAGCATACATTATGAGACATTACAATACATGTATATAGTTCAACCCGGAGGATGATGATGTAGGAATGGTATTTAATATCATATAAAATAATAAAAAGATCATCATCATTACTTTATTATAATTTTTTTATTTTTTTATCATCACTTTACTACTATCCACCTAAATTAAAGGGAACAATGAATAGTTAAAGTGAAGGAGACATAGTAAGACTTGTATGATGACAGTCTGTATTGGAAAGCAGATGGAGATCGGTAAATTCAGCGTTTGTTTCCTGGGGGAATGCGGCAGAAACTTTCATCCAATAAAATCTCAGGTTTGTTGTTCTTTGGTGACTTTTGTTCTATTGTGAACGGCGCGGTCCCACCACTGTAATCATGTGCCGGTCTTGTGGTGTCTCTAGGGGGCGCTCAGCTCAGGTGTCAGTCGTCCCGGGAGATCGGCACACAGAAGGTTTACAATCACTCTAATAATGGAGAATGAAGTCACCGGTTTTACTATTCTCTACAATCCCTGCTGCCATGTGTGAGATATTGTCACATCATTCTAAATGTGACTCTAAACTTTCATCCAATAGAAGAAACTCCGGCTCTTCCCTGAAGAAGACGTCTAATAATACTTTACTAAAGAACTGCTTTCCAGTATCAGCAATACAGAGAAATAAAAGTTATAAAGTTTAGTCGTTTCTTTTGCTGAATAATTTACTTATACAAATGTAACATTCAGATACAATTTTTCTGAAAGGTCTAATAGTTTTATGCAAAGTAGATGTTTAATTACATTAACCACTTAAGACCCGGACCAATACGCTGGTAAATGACCCAAGGTGTTTTTGCGATTCGGCACTGCGTCGCTTTAACAGACAATTGCGCGGTCGTGCGACGTGGCTCCCAAACAAAATTTGCGTCCTTTTTTTCCCACAAATAGAGCTTTCTTTTGGTGTTATTTGATCACCTCTGCGATTTTTATTTTTTGCGCTATATACAAAAATAGAGCGACATTTTTGAAAAAAAAACACTATTTTTTACTTTTTGTTAAAAAAAAAATCAAATAAACTAAATTTTAGTCAAACATTTAGGCCAAAATTTATTTAGCACATGTCTTTAGTAAAAAAAAAAATCGCAATAAAAAAAAATAGCTACCTAGCGGGAACAGCGACACTAATACAGCGATCAGAAAAATGATCGCTTAGTGACGCTGGCAATAGGGAGTGAAAGGGTTAACTAGGTCGGTGATCAGGGGGTTAAAACTTTATTAGGGGGGGCTATCCTGAACCTAACACTAACTGATTTTACACTGCCTGTCACACTGACACTAAATGCAGTGATTAGATCACTGCATTCACTGACACTGTGACAGGGGGGTGGGGGGGGGGGCGATCACAAGGGGTTAATGTGCCTATGTGAGTGTGTGTCAGTGTTGTGTTGGTGCACACTTACTTGTGATGTCTTCTCTCATCAGCAGCGGTGGGAAACACCGCTGCGATGAGAGGTGACATCATTTCCTCCTTCCTGTGTAAACACAGGAGGAGGAAGTTACACGAAGGGGGAGCGCTCCCATTGGCTGGGAGCGATCGCGGGGGGGCGGGTAAACGCCGACATCCGCCCGCTCGTCCCGGATCGCTCCCGGAGCCAGGGGGACCCCCGCACGCCGCGGAGGGGGTCCCGATGGGACCCCCGAACCGCACTTAGGCGGGGACGTAAATTTACGCCCTTGTGCCTGTACGAGCCATTCTGTGGCCGTATATGTGCGTGCGGGGGTCCTTAAGTGGTTAAAACCCTTATTAGCTACAGTATATTATGATGATAAGAACAATAATAATCATAAAATAATAATAACAATAACAGCAACAACAATAATTATTAACCACTTGAAAACCGCGCTATAGACGAAAGACGTCCACAGCGCGGCTCTCAACTGCCGGGTGGACGTCCCTGGACGTCCTGCTGTTTACATTCCCCCCGTGTGCCGCCGAGGGCGCGCAGCGGGGAAAAACTGTGCCCGCCGTGTTACCTGATGCCCGTGCCTGGCAGCCGCGATGTCCTCCAGGTACTCGCGATCGGCAATTACAGAGGCAGGACGAAATGAACACAACTTCACCTGATTTACTATAATTCCCTATAATGGGATTGATTTACTAGTAAATCAATCCCATGGCATGAAGTGTACACCGAACAAATATGCCATGTAAAAATTGCATTTACCCAGAATTACCCAGCATTTCATTTTTTTTCTTTCAATCTTCTTTTATTTGATTTTTAAGCAGAAAAAGTAACACAAACCTGGGAGGCACTCCCTCTGGTTTGAAATCAACACATCATACAGCAAGGATATCAACAAATATTCAAATTCACAATGTCATTTCCAGGGAGAAAAAACCCCAAATAAAAACAGTTTGTATATTCCTTATCTCATCATAACTCTTCTTTCCCTCCCTCAACAGCCCAGAGTCTGCTCAATTAATACCCCTTTTAAATCTTGAGTTCCATTCCTACACTCCTTTGGGTAACTTAGCCCCCGTCCCCCCGGGTATCCTGTCTCCCCGTGGGGCTGGAGCAATTGGTCCTACCCTTGTTCTGTTCCTCTCTGCTTTACCACCCCCACCACCCCCTCCCCCCCCCCCAATCCACAATCAGCATCTCCCTCCCCGTCGCACCCCCCGATGCCAGCTCCATCCATCAGTTTGCATCTATCAAGGCCTTCCCCTCCTCCGTATATCTAAACACGTTCCACTCCGTCCACGTTTCCAAATACACCTTGGGCCAGATTCAGGTAGATGAGAGTATCTTTCCTCTGGAGTAACGCTTCTCATTTACGTTACTCTGAAGACCCTTTCAGCGCAAGTCCTGTAATTCACATAGCAGTTGCGCGTAAACTTGCGCCAGAGTAACGATAATGCGCTGGCGTAACCCGACGCAAGTGGAAGTGGGTGTGATCATATGTAAATGATGGGCGGAGCCCAGCGCAGAGGCTTACGTTCAGCGCATCATCCACGGAGCATGCGCAGTGAGTGCGGCTCCACTCGCCCCCCTTGTGCGCATGCTCACAACTTCCGTCGGCACCACTTCCTGGGAAACGTCAGCGCAATGCGTTCCGCTGGGCGCTTAAAAGCGCTGGCGGAAACGCCATTCCGGCGCAAAAGTAGTTCCGCTTCCCCCCACCCCAGGGAAGATACTTTTGTGCTGTGATGGCTGCTCCCGCTACCCCCAGAGAGAGGAGGAACCTCAACTTTAATTCACAGGAGGTCTCAGTGATCATTTCGGCAATGGAGAGGGATAATGAATTTCTCCATGGCAAAAAAAGCCGGAAGACCAGCCGGGAAAGGAAGCAGGGCATCCTGGAGTCGATTGCTGCCAGGGTCAATGTCCTGGGCTACTCCACCCGGACTGCTGGGGACATACAAAAAAAAATAAATGACCTGCGGCGCAAGGTGAGGGACAAGGTGGCCTCCATCAGGAGGTATAAGAGGGGCACAGGTGGTGGTCCCCCATGTCCTGTCACCCTGACCGCAGAGGAGGAGGTGGTTGCTCGCTGCCTGGAGAGGGAGCAGGTGGAGGGGGTCGCAGGCTATGACTCCGTGGAGGAAGGCACAAGGACAGGTAAGTGTTTTATAATCCCCTATTTGTTGTTTTGCATTTGGGGGGGGGGGGGGGGTACATGTGCCAAGTGTGTGGGACCACCAACATGTGTCTGCTTTGTGTCATCCACAGATGACGGAGCTGGGCCATCATCTGTCAGCGTGCATTCCACCCCATCCCCCCCACGCCATCGTGTGCCCGAGCCACTGGGTGGTGAAGAGGTTGTGGAGGAGGAGAGTGGCCACACCACACCTGCCGAGGTGGTTGTAGAGGATCCTGCTGTATCAGAGCAGGACTTTACCTTAGTGTTGTCTGTCTCCTCCCCTTCTCCTGGGCCGTCTGTCGTCCCCTCCCCCATCCTTGGAAGCCCCTCAAGGGCGACTCCTTCCCCCCGAGGACATCCATCTTCTGGCCCCAGGAAGGCGACCCAGAAGACCAGGGGGGTGTCTGATGGTATACAGGACCAGTTGGCGAGGGATCACGCCAGGCAGACGGAACAGATGGGGGCCATAGCGGTGCACTTGGAGAAAGTGGCTGACAGCCTGGGCTCCGTTGCCAACCTCAGCAACGCAGTGCAGGATGTCAGCTGCAACTGCGCTGCAGTGGTCACCACTTTGGGGGAGGTGCAGGGGGATATTCGGCACCTTACTGCAGCCGTCCAGGCCAACAGTGCTGCCATCCGGGACCAGGGGAGGCTGAGTCGGCGGGACCAGCACTACCAGGTCACCCGTCAGCTCCGGATGCAGGCCCAGACCAACTCCTACCTTGGACGGATAGCCAGGGCCTTGGAGGGCACGCAGGCCACACCTGCCAGGAGTGGCCCACCTGGGGATCAGCCACCTCCAGATGCCCCCCCACCCCCACCCACTCCATCCAGGCAGCTGCGGAGCCAGAGAGGGGCCCCCAGAAGAAGCCCCCGGCATCCCCGATGAGGCCTTTTTTTTTTGGTTGTTTTATATTTTTGATTTGGACATACTCAGGTCATGAGTTTATTTTTTCTTTTTCTCAGGTTATGAGATTTTGTTTCTTTTCATTATCAGGATATGATATTATTAATTTATTTTTGAACTGCACACGGTCAGGAGTGCAGGGGACAGTGTGAATGGTGTGTGAATGTGAGAGGGTGGCACTCCTGACAGTAAGGGGTGTCACCCTCGGCCGTGGTGGTGAAGTTAACCCCACGGCTGAATGAATGACGTGTGAAAGGTGTGTGAATGGACAGTGACATCATTGGGGCCTTGACGCTGGCGTTACTGCTCCCAACTCCTACATGCTGGACTTGGGCTAATCCAATGCGATGTGCATGTGGTGTGTGTGATCTAGGGACATCAGTGGTGTACACGCGTGCACTGTCTGTGTGATTAATGTTTTGGTTTAGTGTCCAAAGATGCCTACGGCGAGGACCCTCCTGACTGCTCTTCCATCAGCAGACTGGGTGTCCTCTGGCAGGGGGGGGCTGTGTGGGTCGGGGGTCAGGTCATCACGTATGTCAATCTGCAGGCCTTTTCTCATAGCAAAGTAGTGCAGAATGCTACATGCAGCGATGATCTGACACACAAAGGTAGGGGAATACAATAGGGTCCCCCCGGACTTATCCAGGCAGCGGAAACGGGACTTCAGGAGCCCAAATGTTTGCTCCACCACTGCACGGGTTTTGATGTGTGCTTCATTGTATTTTCTCTCTCCTCTGGTTTGGGGGTTCCGGAAAGGAGTCATTAGATGGGGTCCCAGTGCATATGCAGAGTCACCTGTAAGGTAAAAGACAGGAGAATGTTAGTCATGCATGTGCGATTTCTGTTGTGCATCACGGGAGGGGATAGTCATGCCTGCCACCCATGTCACTCACCAACCAGCCAGCTGTCCCCATACATGTTCTGGTTAAATTCTGCTGGGATGGGGCTCTGATTGTATATGTAGCTGTCATGGCTGGACCCGGGGTGTTTGGCACGGACGTGCCATATGAGGCGTTGGGCATCGACTATCACCTGTACGTTGATGGAATGCCAATGCTTCCGATTGCGGTAAATGTGCTCTGTGGCACTGGGGGGCTGTAGGGCCACATGTGTGCAATCAATGGCCCCCACAGTGCGTGGGAATCTGGCAATGTTGTAGAAATCTGCCATTGCCTTCTGCCGCAGGTCCTCAGTGGTGGGTCTGATGAACTGGTTGGACATGCGTCTGAGGATTGCAGGGACAACCTGGTGCACACATCTGCTTATGGAGGATTGTGACATCCCAGCCACCACTCCACTTGTACGCTGGAATGATCCACTGGCAAGGAAATGGAGTGTTGCCAGGACCTTCACCAGTGGCTGCACTGCTTGTGAGCGGTGTGTCTTGCTGGTGATGTCACCCTGCAGGGTTGTGGTTAGTTCAAGTATTGCATCAGGGCTGAATCTGAAGAGGCGATACACCTCCTCCTCCCCCATGCCAAAGAGGTTCATACGAGTGCGGTATATCCTCTCACGTGCCCGCCTTCTTGGTTCCGGGGGACCCATCAGTAGTTCTAGGACCACAATTGCCCCTGGCATGTTGGCACACAGAGGTGTTGTCCTTGCAAGTGGGGGTGCTCAGCAAGCTCCTATCGTCGGTAACGCTGCTGTAGCTGCTCTCCTGCTGACCTGTGACCGTCTGGAGTAAAGATAAAGCAGCCTTTTGTAGAAATAACTTTGCGCCGGACGGACCAGATACGCGCGGCGCATGTAGCCAGCGTATGGTGCTAATCCGTTCGTGAATTGGGAAAAATACCTCATTTGCATATTTGCAGGGGAAATCAATGGGCGCGACTGATGCGCCCAGCGAAAATAAGCGCTGACGATACTCTGGCGTCGGAACGTTCCGCCGGTCGCAAATGACCCGTTATTGGGCGCATCTAGTTTGCTGGGTACGGGCACATAGAAACGACGGCGCATCATCACAGTTACGCGGCGCATATCCAAATACTCCAGCGCAAGTGTTCGTGAATCTGGCCCCTTCTGTTTTTGCTTTGAAGTCCATACCAAGTCCTCCATTTTGTTCAAGTCTTCTACCTGGTTAAGCCACATCCTTAGGCCCCGTACACACGTCCGAGAACCTCGTCGGGCTAAACTCATCATTCCGCCCGACGAGGTTCCCGATGATCGGTCGGAAAAGCTCGTCGAGCCAAAGTCCTCATTGAACAACGAGGAAAAAGAGAGCGTGCTCTCTTTTTTGGCTCGACGAGCTTCCCGACGGGACGCTCGTCGGAAGTGTACACACGATCGAGCTTCTCGCCAGAATATGTCTCCCAGCGAGCTTCTCGCCGGATTCTGCCGAGAAGCTCGGTCGTGTGTACGCCGCCTTTCAGTTGGTGGCTGTGACTGTTTCCACATCCCTGGGATACAAGCCCGGGCTGCATTTAAGAAATAACAGACTACAGATTTTCTATATCGCCTAACCGACATCTCCATATCCTGCAGCAGATAGAAGGACCACTCTTCTGGTAGTTCCTCACTGAATTTTTGCACTATTTCCCGGACCATTGTCCAAAAACTTAAAATCTTAGGACAGGCCCAAAGGATGTGCATTAGGGTTTCTTCTTTCTTCCCGCACCTCCAACATCTGTCTGACATATCTGGGTAACACCTATTTAGTACTACCAGGGTGCGATACCACTGAGGCCGCGTACACACAATCAGACATGTCCGATGAAACAGGTCCGACGGACCGTTTTCATCGGACATGTCTGAAGGGAGCTTTTGGTCTGATGTGTGTACACACCATCGGACCAAAATCCCCCTCGGACCAGAACGTGGTGACGTAGAACACACACCGACGTGCTGAAAAAAGGAAGTTCAATGCTTCCACGCATGCGTCGAATCAATTTGATGCATGCGCAGGATTTTGGTCCGATGGTTGGGCGTACTAACCATCTGACATGTCCGACGGACAGGTTTCCAGCGGACAAGTTTCTAAGCATGCTTAGAAACTTTTGTCCGCTGGAAAACTGATCTGCGGACCAGTTTCAGCGGACATGTTCGATCGTGTGTACGCGGCCTGAGATAAAATCTTCAAATTCATCTCTTGTGTCTACACACAGATGAATCAAATATATTCCGGAGTATCTTATTCTTTTGTTCTTCTGTAAAGGGTCTTACCAGCTCAACCTCCCATTTATTAAAGAAGGGTATTTGAGAGCCCTCTGCAGGTGCGTTCAATAGCTCGCTAATTCTTGAGAGGGAATGCCGAAGCATCCCACTCCCACTACAGTACCTCTCGAACGTTGTCAATCTGCGCTCGTATTTAGCTGGGGACTTAAAAGTATCCAAAAAATGTCGCAGCTCTAGGGCCCTCCAGAAATCCAATTGGTAGGGCAACACACCCGTTAACATCTCCTGCATAGTATTCCATGTTCCCTCCTTCAGAAAGTGAGATGCTTGAAACAGACCCTGTTCTATTAGTCCACTAAATGATCCCTTCAACAATCCTGGTTCAAACTGCGGGTTCCCCAAGATTGGAAAAATTTGGTGAGTCCACTGTTGACAGTTTCCCCTTCACAAATAACCTGTGGGCCATTTGAAGAGTAGGGCCTATCAGCGGGTGCTTTTCAATGTCTGTTGGTAACTCCCTGTAGCACCATCCCGCTCGGTGCAGCATACTGCCACATTGGTCCTACTCTAGCCCCGGCCATATCTTTTCTCCAGTCCACAATAGTGCCGCCTGATAGTATCTATAAATATCTGGGGCCGACAATCCTCCATCTCGTTTGGCTAATGATATTGTACGGCCCTTGATTCTTGGACGTTTATTTGCCCATATAAACCTATTAAAGAGGGATTGTGTTTGCTTGAAAAAAGATTTCGGTATTGCAATAGGGAGTGTTTGAAAGAGATACAGAAATTTCGGTAGTATATTCATTTTAATAATGTTAGATCTCTCAAACCACGAATGGAACCCCTTCTGCCATCCATCCAGGAGGACCTGTGCTTTCGCCTATAATGGTACAAAAGTTTAAAAACTTGTGTTAGGTCCGCCGGGATGGAGGTACCCAGATATGTAAGAGATGTGTCAGACCATTTAAATTTATACTTAGATTTCAGTATTTTCGATTCTTTCTCCGGGAGCGCCACTCCCATCGCTTCTGATTTGTCATAATTTATTTTGAAGTTTGACACATCTCCATACGTCTTTAGTTCTTGTACCAAATTGGGAAGGTATTCCATCGGGCTGGTCAGCAGGGCCGCCATCGGGAATTATGGGGCCCCTTACACAGCTTCAGACATGGAGGCAGAGAACCGGGGGGGGGGGGGTGCTGCCGCCTGAAAATTAGAAGTGGGGGGGGCTGCTGCGAATTGAGAAGCGGGGGGGGGCCCTTTACAAAAAAATAGAAGAAATAAAGACAAATATAAATTAAAAAAAGGGGGTAGCCATCCGGGGCCCTGGGGACCTCTGAGCCCTTTAATAAAAAAGAAAAAAAAATGTATATATAATTTTTTTTTTTTTTTTTTAAAGGGGGGGGGGGTTACCATCTGGGGCCCTGGGGACCTTCGGGCCCTGTAATAATAAAAAAAAATATTATATATATAAAAAAAAAAAAAAATTTATAAAAAGAAATTACAAAAAAAGGGCCCTGGGGATCTCCGGACCCCTAATAAAAAATAAAATAAAAATATATTAAAAATATATATATATTTTTATAAAAAGAAAAGAAGGAAGGTTGCCATTCAGGGCCCTGGGGGCCCCTGGGGACCTCCGTACCTCTAAAAAAAATAAAGAAAAAATGGCCCTTTAATAAAAAATAAAATAAATATATATTAAGATTTTTTTTTATTATTTTTTTTAAAGGGGGTTGCCATCCGGGCCCCTGGGGACCTTCGGGCCCCTTACAGGTGTAATGCCTGTACCCCCCTGATGTTGGCCCTGCTGGTCAAACTATACATCACGTCTTCCGCATATGCTGAGATCTTGTATTCTGTACCTCCCAGAGACACTCCCTTAAGACCTGGATTTGATCGAATCCTACTTAGTAGGGGTTCCACAGATAATGCAAATAAAAGAGGAGATAGGGGGCAACCCTGTCTTGTCCCGTTTGACAATTTAAAAGGTGACGACAGTATTCCGTTCACTCTAACCTGGGCCGTCGGGTGAATATAGTTGCTTGCGATCCATTGCAGCATCTTTTTACCGACAGTCAAACCTATTGGAAGCCTAGGAGGAGGGAAGGAGACACATGCCCTGATCCCCACCCAATGCCAGCTGCAGCTGAATGTCCAGCATTTCATTTTTTATGGCTTTGGAAAACTAGTAGAATTATCACACAACCTAAAGTGATATTAAAAGCTGATTTATTTTAAATACTGTGACAGGAAGTCAGGTAAATCTGTGTGTGTTGTCACAGACGGAAGATATTTTTCTGCCTTGTGTAGACAATACACCAATTACTATTGGGCGTCAGCTGCAGAGATGGCCAGAGAGGTTTGGGGAGTTAGAAACCTTCAGCTGTTCAGAATTAAGCAATTAGAGCCCCTATAAAGACAGCCTAAGGATAACGACTGATTGCTGGATCCAGAGGCTTTGGGAGTGAAGGAGCAGTCACAAGCACTTCTGAAGATGTGAGGTGCTGATGGATATTTCTGTGTGAGAAATATCAAAGAGACTTTTTTTGTTGTTTTCTGCTGTAGGACCAGCAGTGTCTGCCCAGCAGTAGGCTGTGCCAGACTCCATAGGTAGGTTCCTGTGTTGGGAAGGTAGACGCCCCAAGTGGCAAGGGTTTATTTTATGTTTTGTTTTGTTTATGCTGTTTTGATGCTTGTACGTGTATCCCGCAAGATGGAAAAATAAACCATATAATTTGTTTTCAGTCATCCTCAAGTGCCTTTTTGTACAGTTCATCGTGTAGAGAACCCATCCAGGGGGTCACACACACCCGCTACCGAGTTAATCCCTCACAATACCAAACATGTCATACTCAAGGGTGGTCCATCCATTGTGGGCGCACGGGCACCACCTCTCCTATTCACCACCGCCACCCTCCCTATCCATGGACCCAGCTCCATTCAGGACACAGGGCGCAAGAGTTCCTATGGCGGGGGGGGGGGTTTGAAGCACCTGACTGGAGCCAGAGGCTCTAGAAGGCTTCGAAATAGGGTGGGTTTGGGACGCAGAGAATTGCGTCTGGAGCCCATCCAGGTGTGTTTTGCGACAGCGAATCAATATTCGCCCTTGCAACATGGATCCTACTCCCAGCAAATCGGGAAGCTGGTCTGCTACCTGTCTGAAAGGACAGTAAAACCTATTGGATGCCTAGGAGGAGGGAAGGAGACACACGGCAGAAGCGAGGAGGAGAAGACACAGGAGCCGCTGCCCAATGCCTGCTGCAGCCTAATGTCCATTGATGCCCTGATCCCCACCCAATGCCAGCTGCAGCCTAATGTCCATTGATGCCCTGATCCCCACCCAATGCCAGCTGCAGCCTAATGTCCATTGATGCCCTGATCCCCGCCCAATGCCAGCTGCAGCCTAATGTCCATTGATGCCCTGATCCCCGCCCAATGCCAGCTGCAGCCTAATGTCCATTGATGCCCTGGTCCCCGCCCAATGCCAGCTGCAGCCTAATGTCCATTGATGCCCTGATCCCCGCCCAATGCCAGCTGCAGCCTAATGTCCATTGATGCCCTGATCCCCACCCAATGCCAGCTGCAGCCTAATGTCCAATAAAAATACAAAACGATCCCACTAATAGCGCTACCACATGATACAATAACACACAAAGTATTGTGATAACTATAGCGAAAAACCTTTTGTGCAGCTGTCAACCAATGACAGTGCGCCTATATACAATGGAAATACGATTCGAGGCTTCTGTGGGCATCAGAGGGCATCCTTATTATCTTTAATGCCCTCTGATGCCTACAGAAGCATCGAATAGTATTTCCATTGTATATAGGTGCACTGTCATTATCTACAGTGACGCCTGTGCAAGCCTCTACATTGCTAGGATTTCTCATCTCCGATTGGCCTGCAAGTGTCCCATCACCATAGGAGGTCGGTGTCCGGACACCGCATCCTCCCTCCTTCCTGGTGACGCTGTGGATCTCCCGCCCCTCTGTGCCTGGATTGACGCGGCTGCGTCATACTAACAACAGCGCTGCGTCTGGGTTTCCCCTGTCGCTTTACCTTACCGCTGTGAGAGGAACCTGATCCCCATTGGCTGACGGTGGTCATCTGATCTCCCTTGCACTTCCTTTAACATCTATACCCCTGCAACATCACGGCGGTGGCGCCGGTTCCTGTGCATATCCATCCCTCTCTCTCATAAGATCTAATCTGTTTACAGAGTGCCTTGCAGCTTCCCTGTATGGATCAGTGAGGGCTTCACTGTGGAGGTATTGTACATTTCTCTGTATCACTATCTACCCATTGGTTGGAAGTGCACTTTGCTATTCCCCCCCAGTGTGACCTTTCAATTCTACTTAATCATTCCATCATTGGATCACTTCTGTGGACTCATTGTGGACTGTGATTTGATTTTACCATTTTTTAACTTATGTCATTTATTATTGCCATATTGTATTTTACTTCAGCCTATGTTAATCTTTTGTATTTTATACAAATTCAGACTATAAAGTCACAATATCTATTTACCTTTTTGTGTGCTGCATTTTTGTTTGTCTAGCCTAATGTCCATTGATGCCCTGATCCCCGCCCAATGCCAGCTGCAGCCTAATGTCCATTGATGCCCTGATCCCCGCCCAATGCCAGCTACAGCCTAATGTCCATTGATGCCCTGATCCCCGCCCAATGCCAGCTGCAGCCTAATGTCCATTGATGCCCTGATCCCCGCCCAATGCCAGCTGCAGCCTAATGTCCATTGATGCCCTGATCCCCGCCCAATGCCAGCTACAGCCTAATGTCCATTGATGCCCTGATCCCCGCCCAATGCCAGCTGCAGCCTAATGTCCATTGATGCCCTGATCTCCGCCCAATGCCAGCTACAGCCTAATGTCCATTGATGCCCTGATCCCCGCCCAATGCCAGCTGCAGCCTAATGTCCATTGATGCCCTGATCTCCGCGCAACGCCAGCTGCAGCCTAATGTCCATTGATGCCCTGATCCCCGCCCAATGCCAGCTGCAGCCTAATGTCCATTGATGCCCTGATCTCCGCCCAACGCCAGCTGCAGCCTAATGTCCATTGATGCCCTGATCCCCGCCCAATGCCAGCTGCAGCCTAATGTCCATTGATGCCCTGATCCCCGCCCAATGCCAGCTGCAGCCTAATGTCCATTGATGCCCTGATCCCCGCCCAATGCCAGCTGCAGCCTAATGTCCATTGATGCCCTGGTCCCCGCCCAATGCCAGCTGCAGCCTAATGTCCATTGATGCCCTGATCCCCGCCCAATGCCAGCTGCAGCCTAATGTCCATTGATGCCCTGATCCCCGCCCAATGCCAGCTGCAGCCTAATGCCCATTAATGCCCTGATCCCCGCCCAATGCCAGCTACAGCCTAATGTCCATTGATGCCCTGATCCCCGCCCAATGCCAGCTGCAGCCTAATGCCCATTAATGCCCTGATCCCCGCCCAATGCCAGCTGCAGCCTAATGTCCATTGATGCCCTGGTCCCCGCCCAATGCCAGCTGCAGCCTAATGTCCATTGATGCCCTGATCCCCGCCCAATGCCAGCTGCAGCCTAATGTCCATTGATGCCCTGATCCCCGCCCAATGCCAGCTGCAGCCTAATGTCCATTGATGCCTTGATCCCCGCCCAATGCCAGCTGCAGCCTAATGTCCATTGATGCCCTGATCCCCGCCCAATGCCAGCTGCAGCCTAATGTCCATTGATGCCCTAAACCAAATTGTTATGTTCAAAACAGGGTCTCTGTCTCAGCTTGGCTGTGCTGTGGGCTTATCCTGTTGTGCCGGGGTGTCTTTCTCACCCCTGTGCAGTAGGTGGCAGCAGTTGAGTCAAGGTTTGGGTGCTCTTCCCCAGCAGCCAAGCAGGAGGGTTGAGCCTCGTTGTGCATGCTGGGGGAGGGTATTTATGGGGCAGACGCCATTGGTTCTTGGTTCTTCTTAGTCCAGCATGGCCGGGGCGTGCGTGCCACGCGGTGTTCCTGGTTCCGGGGCCATGTTGGCCTGGAAAATCTGAGCAGCGTTGGGGACCCAGTGAGTGACTGGGTTCGCACCTTTGAGGATCCCAAGCTGTATTGCTGTTCGGTGGGGAGTCCATCTGAGGAGCGCCATTGAGAGGCTGGCGATCCAAAAGGGCCTGGATAAGCCACCGGGGATCGAGGTAGCCGGACACTGAAGGATTGATCCCCTGTCAGTCGGTACCTGGGCGACATTAAGAAGGAGATCCAGGCTTGCATCTGTAACTACAATCAGAGAGGGTCTGTGGCAGAGGTGTCTCCCTGAAGTTCACCAAGGAGGGTCTGTGGCAGAGACTTTATCCTACAAATGTTTGAGTGATACTCCGGCTGCCAGGTCAGTGAGAGGGGCCTGTCCGGGTACACTATTCCCACTCAAGCAGGAAAGGCACAGAGAAGTGTTACACTTGGGAACAGGACTGTTTCCCTATTACTACGCCTGAATTCTCCTTCTTCCTTCAACTTTACTTTCCTCACCACAAGTTTATTGTTTTTACCCAGCTGGGTAATAAAGAGCACAGCAAAGAGCACCTGTTGCGGACATTCCTTAACTTCCACTAAATGCATCATGCACCCCTAGAAATTCGGAAGAGCCACAAGGTAAATGTGCCACCCAAACAGCCAGCAGCTCCTCCGGGTGTAGTGCTACACACATCTATCCTGGGAGATATTGAGGATAAATATCACACTGTCCCATTTTAAGTAATCCAAGACATATTTTCTCAGTCACCCTGGGCCAGGTTGGACACAGGGTGGCTTAGACATAAGAGGTGCATGGGGAGCTGAAACAAGGGTTTCCCAACCTTTCCAAGGGATTCTGGGTTCCCGTCACAGATCCTATGGCTCCTGCTGCTGTCTTAGCCAATGAGGAGGCAGAGGCCAGGGAGAGCCTCTGCTCTTGTGCACAATGTTGAATCGAGATGGGGCTAAGGTAAGTATTGAAGGGGCCGAGGGGGCCGCTGCACACAGAAGGTTTTTGTTACCTTTATGCATAAATTATGCAGGTTAAGGACCTGGCCCCTTTTTGCAATTCGGCACTGCGTCGCTTTAACTGACAATTGCGCGGCCGTGCGACGTGGCTCCCAAACAAAATTTTCGTCCTTTTTTTCCCCACAAATAGAGCTTCTTTTGGTGGTATTTGATCACCTCTGCGTTTTTTATTTTTTGCGCTATAAACAAAAATTGAGCGACAATTAAAAAAAAAAAAATCAATATTTTTAACTTTTTGCTGTAATAAATATCCCCCAAAAATATATAAAAAAAAAAAAATTCTCAGTTTAGGCCGATACGTATTCTTCTACCTATTTTTGGCAAAAAAATCGCAATAAGCGTTTATCGGTTGGTTTGCGCAAAATTTCTAGCGTTTACAAAATAGGGGATCGTTTTAAGGCATTTTTATTAATAATTTTCTTTTTACTACTAATGGCGGCGATCAGCGATTTTGTTCGTGACTGCGACATTATGGCGGACACTTCGGACACTTTTGACACAATTTTTGGGACCATTGGCATTTTCACAGCGAAAAGTGCTAAGTGCTAAGTGCACTGATTACTAGGGGTGCAACCTATGAATGAATGAATGAATGAAAACTTATATAGCGCAGCACATGAGAACTTAATCGCCTCTGGGCGCTTGTTGTTCCTGTCTTCTTTGGTATCAAAAGAGATGAGTCTTGATCTTTCTCCTGAACGCTAACTGGTTCTCCTCCAACCGAATGCTGGTTGGTAAAGAGTTCCATAGTCTGGGACCTTGGACCGCAAATCTCCTTTTTCCTTTGGACTTGTAGCTGACCCCTTGAGAGGCGATCGGGCAAACCCTGGATCAAGTTCAAATGGTATTGAGGAAGGGGGAATGGGGCTAGGGTGTTGCAAGATGGCTAACACTCCGGCTGCAAGAGCCAGGGTGGTGACCTCGAGGGGGGGGGGATTGCCAACTGGTAGTTATTGAGTGAGGAGAGGGTGGTAGGTGACCCAGTTACAAGGGAGTAGCCAGCTGGTATCTGAAGGGGAGGTGCGGAGGGCCACTCGGTCGCGGCGATGAACGGTGGAGGGGGCCCTACCTATCTAAATCCCGTGGGCCACACGTCCTACTCCTAGGAAGCGTGCGCCGGTAGCTACCGGGATGCAGTTCTAGCCCTAAGGAAGAGGGGGGTGCTTCAGGTGTCAGGGGGGGATTGATGTGCAGCTGGCAGGTGGATGGTGTATCAGGGGGGGGAGGGGGGCCGCAAGCTGTGGAAATACCAAACCAAAGCCGGGGGCTATGCGGCTAGATTACTGTGAGTGGGCGATTCAGGGGGTGGCTGGTGGTGGCTGGGGGTTCTGCAGGTGTCCGGGGGGGTTTGTGGTGGTTCTAGTAGATGAATGGAGCGGCGCGCCGCTAGGCCGCGGGTGAAGCCGCGGCCTTTCCTAAGTGCGGCGGCCGCAAATACTTCCAGAGGTGGCGCGAAGGCCTCCGCCGCAGCTTATCCTAAAAAGGACGGCCGCCAACGGTGCTCGGGGGAGTGGGAGAGCCCTGTAGATTAGGGGCTTACCTTTCTGAAGGCAGAGAGCGGTGGATCCAGGGGGAGAACCAGGAGAGAATGGTGGGAGACGCCAGGGGAGAGCGAGTGGTACAGCCCTGGATGTCAGAAGCCGTCTGGAGCTGTGTCCAGACACAGCCAGCATGTGGCTACGAATGGTACTGCAGGCATGAGAAGGCAAAACTGGTGACCGATCCGCGATCAGAACGGGTCGACCTGTTCGGATCGGCACAGTATGCGATCCGCGCCCGCACCACCGCCGGGGCCTTAGGAAAGGCCGCGGCTTCGGCCTAGCTCCGGAGCGGTCGGCCATCTTGGTACACCCGGCGGCGGTGCGCGCTGACGTCATCACCCCTCCCTTTGCTTGTGGATTTTCTATTCTGCAAGAGCGCGCGCCTCAACAAGTACAGTGAGTTGGATGTTGGACTGGCAGTGGCTATTATATATTAGTGATTATGGGGGCGATGTTGGACTGGCTATTATTACTAGTGTGGGGGCAATGTTGGACTGGCTATAATTACTAGTGTGGGGGCAATGTTGGACTGGCTATAATTACTAGTGTGGGGGCAATGTTGGACTGGCTATAATTACTAATGTGGGGGCAATGTTTGACTGGCTATAATTACTAGTGTGGGGGGCTGGGGCAATGTTGGACTGGCTATAATTACAAGTGTGGGGGCAATGTTGGACTGGCTATTATTACTAGTGTGGGGGCAATGTTGGACTGGCTATAATTACAAGTGTGGGGGCAATGTTGGACTGGCTATAATTACTAGTGTGGGGGCAATGTTGGACTGGCTATAATTACTAGTGTGGGGGCAATGTTGGACTGGCTATAATTACTAGTGTGGGGGCAATGTTGGACTGGCTATAATTACTAGTGTGGGGGGCTGGGGCAATGTTGGACTGGCTATTATTACTAGTGTGGGGGCAATGTTGCACTGGCTATAATTACTAGTGTGGGGGGCTGGGGCAATGTTGGACTGGTTATTATTACTAGTGTGGGGGCAATGTTGGACTGTTTATAATTACTAGTGTGGGGGCAATGTTGGACTGTTTATAATTACTAGTGTGGGGGCAATGTTGGACTGGCTATAATTACTAGTGTGGGGGCGATGTTAGACTGGCTATAATTACTAGTGTGGGGGGCTGGGGCAGTGTTGGACTGGAACAGTGATGGTGATGACGAGTGGGGGGACAATGGTGGACATTACAGTGACGAGTGGGGGGGCAAGTTATGTTTGTTGTGTGTGTGTGTTTTTTTTTTTTATTGATCCAAAAAATGATCCGATCTGTGACTCCTGATCCGAGGAACGATTCGAACCGTGAGTTTTTTTGATCCGTTGCACCCCTACTGATTACTGTGAAAAAGACAAGGGTAGCAAAGGAGTTGACCACTAGGTGGTGCTGTAGGGGTTAAGTGTGACCTTGTGTGTGTTTCGAACTGTAGGGGTGGATGTGTGACGTGACTGATCGCCGTTCCCTATATCAGGGAACAGACGATCACTGACACTGCCACAGTGAAGAACGAGGAAGGTTTGTTTACACTCACCTCTCCCCGTTCTTCAGCTCCTGTGACCGATCATAGGACACCGGCGGCGATCGGGTCCGCAGGTCCCGCGGGCGCGGTCACGGAGCTTCGGACCGGGTCGCGCGCACACGCGCGCGACCCACAGCTGGGCTCTTAAAAGGGACGTATATATATGTCCATGTGCCATTCCGCAGACGTATATCGTCGTGCGGCGGTCCTTAAGTGGTTAAACTGAACCAGATGTAAAATATAGGAATAGATCAACTTTATTAGTCCAATATAGATGTTATTTTCTGAAATTGATGTTACCATTATGAAATCAGTTCTTTGTTCGGCAGCTGAGTCTGTAGATGTAAATTAATCTCACTTCATGTATATAAAGTGCTGGTGACTCCGTCTCTCCTCCTGTACTGAGGATGTGAGGAGCTGCCGGTGACCACACTGTGTGAAGCCATAATCTGCTGTCTGCCATGGATTGGTCTCCCGTCCACTCCGCCTGTTACCTTCTGATTGTCCCCCTTCTAGTCATATATAATGGAGTGAGGATATCCTGGAGCTCAGACTCCCAATGTAGACTCAATGCCTCAAAGTTGATGTTTGAGTATGAGTATTACCGAGAGGGAGACGTCATTATCGGAGGATTGATCTCGGCTCACTCCAGTGCCAGATTATATGATAAACGTCCATTATCCTTTTTCTGTCATGAGTAAGTCTTTGTTGTTTGTTTTTGCTTTCCACATACGAGGGGACGTGTCGAGGTGTCTTTATTAGTGTTGCTCACGAATATTCGCATTGCGAATATTCGCTACGAATATTGCATATTCGAGTATTCGCGAATAACACGAATATCGCGGCGAATATTCGCTATTTCGAATATTCGTATTTTTTCAATTTTTTTTTTTAGAACAGATCACATCCTAGAGATCCCCCATCGACGTCTAAAAGCATTGCTGGTAGGATTAGAGACCCTGGGCCGAGTAGCTGCAGCGCTCATTTTATATTGCCGAAAAATCGCAATGCGATTATTCGGCAATAGCGATATCGCGCGATTATTTTGTATTGTAATATATCACGAATATTCTGAGCCAATCAGAGTGCTCCATTCCGCATTTCTCGAATATTCGCAATTATTTTATATTGTAATATATCACGAATATTCTGAGCCAATCAGAGTGCTCCATTCCGCATTTCTCGAATATTCGCAATTATTGTGTATTGTAATATATCACGAATATTCTGAGCCAATCAGAGTGCTCCTTCCGCATTTCTCGAATATTCGCAAATATTTTGTATTGTAATATATCACAAATATTCTGAGCCAATCAGAGTGCTCCTTCCGCATTTGCCGAATATTCGCAATTATTGTGTATTGTAATATATCACGAATATTCTGAGCCAATCAGAGTGCTCCATTCCGCATTTCTCGAAATTTCGCATTCGCAATAAGCGAAATTTCGCAATCATTTCATTTCCAAAAAATATCACGAATATTCGTATTTAGCGAATATATCTCGAATATTCTACTATATATTCGAGATATATCGCGAAATCGAATATGGCATATTCTGCTCAACACTAGTCTTTATACCGGGCAGAGATCAGGGTCTCACCGGGGGCCGGAGGCTGTGATTGCCCCACCTCAGGAAGCAGAGCCGGTGTTATGCCCCGTACAAATTTTTTCCATTTTTCAGCAGGAAAACGGCAGAAATTTGTCTTGCATACACGCGGTCACAATAATTTTGTCTGAAATTCCGAACGTCGAGAACGCATTGACGTACAACACGTGGCCCGCATTTCACGTCTCTCCCCAGTGTAACATGCAGGGGGTCCAGAACTGTTAGGGGGTGTCTGTGTAACAAACTGTGGGGGGGCTGTGTAACGTAAGGGGTCCAGAGGCGCAGGATGCTGTGAAATGTAAAGGGGTTCAGAGGTGCAGGGTGCTGTGTAATGTAAAGGGGCCCAGAGGTGCAGGGGGCTGTGTAATGTAAAGGGGTTCAGAGGTGCAGGGTGCTGTGTAATGTAAAAGGGCCCAGAGGTGCGGTGCTGTGTAATGTAAAGGGGTCTAGAAGCGCAGGATGCTGTGTAATGTAAAGGGGTCCAGAGGTGCAGGGGGCTGTGTAATGTAAAAGAGCCCAAAGGTGCAGGGTGCTGTGTAATGTAAAGGGGTCCAGAGGTGCAAGGTGCTGTGTAATGTAAAGGGGCCCAGATGTGCAGGGTGCTGTGTAATGTAAAGGGGTCCGTGGTGCAGGGTGCTGTGTAATGTAAAGGGGTCCAGAGGTGCAGGGGGCTGTGTAACGTAAAGGGGCCCAGGGGTGCAGGGTGCTGTGGAATGTAAAAGAGCCCAGAGGTGCAGGGGGCTGTGTAATGTAAAGGGGCCCAGAGGTGCATGCTGCTGTGTAATGTAAAAGAGCCCAAAGGTGCAGGCTGCTGTGTAATGTAAAGAGGTCTGTGGTGCAGGGGGCTGTGTAATGTAAAGGGGTCCAGAGGTGCAGGGGGCTGTGTAATGTAAAAGAGCCCAAAGGTGCAGGGTGCTGTGTAATGTAAAGGGGTCCAGAGGTGCAAGGTGCTGTGTAATGTAAAGGGGCCCAGATGTGCAGGGTGCTGTGTAATGTAAAGGGGTCCGTGGTGCAGGGTGCTGTGTAATGTAAAGGGGTCCAGAGGTGCAGGGGGCTGTGTAACGTAAAGGGGCCCAGGGGTGCAGGGTGCTGTAGAATGTAAAAGAGCCCAGAGGTGCAGGGGGCTGTGTAATGTAAAGGGGCCCAGAGGTGCAGGCTGCTGTGTAATGTAAAAGAGCCCAAAGGTGCAGGGTGCTGTGTAATGTAAAGGGGTCCAGAGGTGCAAGGTGCTGTGTAATGTAAAGAGGTCTGTGGTGCAGGGGGCTGTGTAATGTAAAGGGGCCCAGAGGTGCAAGGTGCTGTGTAATGTAAAGGGGTCCAGAGGTGCAGGGTGCTGTGTAATGTAAAGGGGCCCAGATGTGCAGGGTGCTGTGTAATGTAAAGGGGCCCAGATGTGCAGGGTGCTGTGTAATGTAAAGGGGTCCAGAGGTGCAGGGTGCTGTGTAATGTAAAGGGGTCCAGAGGTGCAAGATGCTGTGTAATGTAAAGGGGTCCAGAGGTGCAGGGTGCTGTGTAATGTAAAGGGGTCCAGATGTGCAGGGTGCTGTGTAATGTAAAGGGGTCCAGAGGTGCAAGATGCTGTGTAATGTAAAGGGGTCCAGAGGTGCAGGGTGCTGTGTAATGTAAAGGGGTCCAGAGGTGCAGGGTGCTGTGTAATGTAAAGGGGTCCAGAGGTGCAGGGTGCTGTGTAATGTAAAGAGGTCCAGAGGTGCAGGGTGCTGTGTAATGTAAAGGGGTCCAGATGTGCAGGGTGCTGTGTAATGTAAAGGGGTTCAGAGGTGCAGGGTGCTGTGTAATGTAAAGGGGTCCAGATGTGCAAGATGCTGTGTAATGTAAAGGGGTCCAGAGGTGCAGGGTGCTGTGTAATGTAAAGGAGGCCAGAGGTAAGATGCTGTGTAATGTAAAGGGGTCCAGAGGTGCAGGGTGCTGTGTAATGTAAAGGAGCCCAGAGGTGCAGGGTGCTGTGTAATGTAAAAGAGCCCAGAGGTACAGGGTGCTATGTAATGTAAAGGGGTCCAGAGGTGCAGGGTGCTGTGTAATGTAAAGGGGTCCAGAGGTGCAGGGTGCTGTGTAATGCAAAGGGGTCCAGAGGTGCAGGGTGCTGTGTAATGTAAAGGGGTTCAGAGGTGCAGGGTGCTGTGTAATGTAAAGGGGTCCAGAGGTGCAGGGTGCTGTGTAATGTAAAGGGGTCCAGAGGTGCAGGGTGCTGTGTAATGTAAAGGGGCCCAGAGGTGCAGGATGCTGTGTAATGTAAAAGAGCCCAAAGGTGTAGGGTGCTGTGTAATGTAAAGGGGTCCAGAGGTATAAGGTGCTGGAACCCCACATCCCATCATTAACCGCAGCCGCGAAGCGCCGCCGCCGCTGCGCCCCCATACGACGAGCCAAGATCAATGAAGTTCAATAGGCGGCTCTTCTGCTTGATTCTGAGCATGCAGTGTTTTTTTTTTGCGTGTCGTAATTGCATACAGATGAGCGCGATTAGTGACAGGAATTTTTCCTGTCACGAAAATTGAGATCCTGCTCTCAATCTTTCTCTTGGCCGGAATTCTGACAGAAAAAGTGCGATGGAGCATACACACGGTCAGAGTTTGCGACAAAAAGCTTACATCACACTTTGCAATGTCCCCACCGCCCTCCGGTGCTTCTACTGACTCGGCGAGTCGGAGATAAGATCCGCCGAACCCAGTTCTTGATCATAGAGATTTCTGGTGGACCAGATGGTCGCCGGAGTCTCTATGATCGCTGGAGGCCGGGCGCGATGTTATGACGTCACGCCCGGCCTCTGCATTAAAAAAAAACGGCGCTTCTTCGCCTGGGAAGCGGTGATTGCTTTTGTTTTTTTATTTCAGGCTTCCCAGCCTAGAGGTGAGATGTGAGGTCTTATTGACCCCCCCCCCCCGCAACCCCCCCCGCGCCCCGTCGTATCTCACTGTAAAGAGGACCTGTCACGTCTTATTCTTATTACAAGGGATGTTTACATTTCAAAGTGTCAAAATAAAAAAATGTAAGTAAAATTAACAATGAAAACAATTTTTTTTTTAAAGTGCCCCTGTCCCCGGTAGTTTGCACGCAGAAGCGAACGCATACGTAAGTCCCGCCCACATATGAAAGCGATCTTCAAACCACACATGTGAGGTGTCACCGTGAACGTTAGAGCGAGAGCAATAATTCTACCCCTAGACCTCCTCTGTAACTCAAAACATGTAACCTGTAAAAAAAAATTAAGCGTCGCCTATGGGGATTTTTAAGTACCGAAGTTTGGCGCCATTCCACGAGCGTGTGCAATTTTGAAGCGTGACATGTTAGGTATCTATTTACTCTGCGTAACTTCATCTTTCACATTATACAAAAAACATTGGGCTAACTTTGCTGTATTTTTTTTAAGTATGGGCACCCCCCTGAATCTGGGGACAGACGTGGTACGGGGACAGTGTCCTCAATCTGGGGACTGTCCCCGGAAACTTGGGATGTCTGGTCACCCTATCAGGAGTCTCCAAACTACGGCCCGCTCTTTACATGAAGACTGCGGTCATCCAACACTCACCAGAGGTCTCACTGCGGAGCTCTCGATCTTCAGCCAGTCTAGTTCGTTCAGCTGCCGTTAAATATTAGATATATTTTCAATTCCTAGGTTTTTTTATTCATCTCATAGTCACTTGCTCAGTGTTGCTGATTTATCTGCATAGGATGAATTGATGAGACACACACATTACCACCATCTTTATTTACTTCAGTTTACACGTACAGTACAGACCAAAAGTTTGGACACACCTTCTCATTCAAAGAGTTTTCTTTTTTTTTCATGACTATGAAAATTGTAGATTCACACTGAAGGCGTCAAAACTATGAGGCTGGGTTCACACTAGTGCGGTGTGAATTTCAGCTCTGTAATCTCTGCAGATAGATAAGAGAAGTGTTCAGCAGATCCATTGCGTTTTAACTGCGAATTTGGAGACCTGGGAGAAGTTCCGGGTGAGAGGAGAGTGGGGGGGAAATGTATTGAGCTGAATGAGAGAAATTCCTGAAGAGAAATGAACACATCTGCGAATCAGCTGCGTACCCATAGAAGATAATGGGACTGAATTCGCACCTGAGCCGCACCGCAAGACATAAAATCCACACACGTTTTTACTGCAATGCGCAGTGCGAATGCATCGCACATATGTGAACCAGCCTCATTGAAAACAATGTATTTAGAAATGTTCTGCGTATTAGATGCGGTTTAAGCCGCAACCAATTCGCATAGGTGTGAACCCGGCCTGAATGTAACACATGTGGAATTATATACATAACAAAAAAGTGTGAAAAAACTGAAAATATGTCCTATTCTCGGTCCTTTTGCTTTGATTACTAGTGTTGCTCACGAATATTCGCATTGCGAATATTCGCTACGAATATTGCATATTCGAGTATTCGCGAATAACGCGAATATCGCGGCGAATATTCGCTATTTCGAATATTCGAATGTTTTCAATTTTTTTTTAGAACAGATCACATCCTAGAGATCCCCATCGACGTCTAAAAGCATTGCTGGTATGATTAGAGACCTTGGGCCGAGTAGCTGCAGCGCTCATTTTATATTGCCGAAAAATCGCAATGCGATTATTCGGCAATAGCGATATCGTGCGATTATTTTATATTGTAATATATCACGAATATTCTGAGCCAATCAGAGTGCTCCTTCCGCATTTCTCGAAATTTCGCAATTATTTTGTATTGTAATATATCACGAATATTCTGAGCCAATCAGAGTGCTCCATTCCGCATTTCTCGAATATTCGCAATTATTTTATATTGTAATATATCACGAATATTCTGAGCCAATCAGAGTGCTCCTTCCGCATTTCTCGAATATTCGCAATTATTGTGTATTGTAATATATCACGAATATTCTGAGCCAATCAGAGTGCTCCTTCCGCATTTGCCGAATATTCGCAATTATTGGGTATTGTAATATATCACGAATATTCTGAGCCAATCAGAGTGCTCCTTCCGCATTTCTCGAATATTCGCAATTATTTTATATTGTAATATATCACGAATATTCTGAGCCAATCAGAGTGCTCCATTCCGCATTTCTCGAATATTCGCATTCGCAATTTGCAATTCGCAATCGCATTCGCATTCGCGATAGCGAAAATTCGCAATCATTTCATTTCCAAAAATATCACGAATATTCGTATTTAGCGAATATATGTCGAATATTCGACTATATATTCGAGATATATCGCAAATTCGAATATGGCATATTCTGCTCAACACTATTGATTACTGCTTTGCACACTCTCGGCATTCTCCTGTCACCTGAAATGGTCTTCCAACAGTCTTGAAGGAGTTCCCAGAGATGCTTCGCACTTGTTGGCCCTTTTGCCTTCACTCTGCGGTCCAGCTCACCCCAAACCATCTGGATTGGGTTCAGGTCCGGTGACTGTGGAGGCCAGGTCATCTGGCGCAGCACCCCACCACTCTCCTTCTTGGTCAAATAGCCCTTCCCCCGCCTGGAGGTGTGTTTGGGGTCATTGTCCTGTTGAAAAATAAATGATGGTCCAACTAAACGCAAACCGGATGGAATAGCATGCCGCTGCAAGATGCTGTGGTAGCCATGCTGGTTCAGTATAAATCCCCAACAGTGTCACCAGCAAAGCACCCCCACACCATCACACCTCCTCCACCGCCATGCTTCACAGTGGGAACCAGGCATGTAGAGTCCATCCGTTCACCTTTTCTGCGTCGCACAAAGACACGGTGGTTGGAACCAAAGATCTCAAGTTCGGACTCATCAGACCAAAGCACAGATTTCCACTGGTCTAATGTCCATTCCTTGTGTTCTTTAGCCCAAACAAGTCTCTTCTGCTTGTTGCCTTTCTTTAGCAGAGGTTTCCTAGCAGATATTCTACCATGAAGGCCGGATTCACACCGGAGTCTCCTCTTATCAGTTCTTCTAGAGATGTGTCTGCTGCAAAAGGACCTAGAATATGACATATTTTCAGTTGTGTCACACTTTTTTGTTATGTATATAATTCCACATGTGTTACATTCATAGTTTTGATGCCTTCAGTGTGACTCTACAATTTTCACAGTCATGAAAATAAAGAAAACTCTCGGAATGAGAAGGTGTGTCTAAACTTTTGGTCTGTACTGTACATTTTCAAAGCCTGACAGCTAAACGTCCAGTACCTGTACAGCAGGCATGTCCAAAGTCCGGCCTGCGGGCCAACCACTGCCCGCGTTCCAGTTTTGAACGACCCGCCGGGTTATTTAGACATGTATATCTTTTGTGTCCCCCCGACGATCTCGCAGCGCCGGGGCCACAAAAGATGTATTTGCCTTGGAACAGGACAGAGAGGAGGCGGGACGAGCACCGCCGCCATACACACACATGAGAATTTCCTGCTTACGGGCAGCCTCTGTAATAGGAAGTCCTGCGCTGCCATTGGACGACTGTTCTGTCCATCAAAGGAGGCGGGACTTTCTATTCTCCTGTAATTTTTGTCACTCGTGAGTACATTCCTGGCAAATGGTGCTGCATTCCTGGCAATAATGAGTGCATTCCTGGCAATGGTGCTGCATTCCTGGCAAATTGTGCTGCATTCCTGGCAATGGTGCTGCATTCCTGGCAAATCATGCTGCATTCCTGGCAAATCATGCTGCATTCCTGGTAATGGTGAGTCCATTCCTGGCAATGGTGCTGCATTCCTGCCAATGGTGAGTCCATTCCTGGCAATGGTGCTGCATTCCTGGCAAATCGTGCTGCATTCCTGGCAATGGTGCTGTATTCCTGCCAATGGTGCTGCATTCCTGGCAAATCATGCTGCATTCCTGGCAATGGTGAGTCCATTCCTGGCAATGGTGCTGCATTCCTGGCAATGGTGCTGCATTCCTGGCAAATCGTGCTGCATTCCTGGCAAATCGTGCTGCATTCCTGGCAATGGTGCTGCATTCCTGCCAATGGTGCTGCATTCCTGCCAATGGTGAGTCCATTCCTGGCAATGGTGCTGCATTCTTGGCAATGGTGCTCCATTTCTGGCAATGGTACTGCATTCCTGGCAATTGCGGGTGCATTCCTGGCAATGGCGGGTGCATTCCTGGCAATGGCGGGTGCATTCCTGGCAATGGTGGGTGCATTCCTGGCAATGGTTGGTGCATTCCTGGTAATGGCGGATGCATTCCTGGCAATGCTGGGTCTGCAGATGGGCACTGACCCTTATTTTGCTTCACAGTTCTTTATAAAAAAAAAAAAAATCCAGGCCAATAGGCCAATAAATACGGTATATTCAAATAATAGGCCCAAGCTCATCTCTTTACTCACACACAGCCACAACGGCAAGAGAATTCTTGTTGGGCAGTGTATTAGTTGGTCGGAGGAACAGACTTAGATCGAATTTTTATGGTTCAAAGAATGTCTGGCAAAATGGTCGGCCCTCACGCACGTTCACTTCATCAAATCTGGCCTTCTTTGAATAAAGTTTGGACACCCCTGCTGTACAGAAATGAAAATGCTTGGAAAAGGACGAACCCATGCTCTCCATGTGCTGAAACCATTCCATTGCCATTTGTAATAGTTTTTTTTATTTCCCACAGCTTTAAAATTGGAGAGTATAAAAGTATCCTGGCAATGATCTTTGCTGTTGATGAAATTAACAAGGACCCCGATCTTCTACCCAACGTTACTTTGGGTTATCATATATTTGATACTTGTGGATATCCAGAGAGAACCTTGGGATGTGTCCTGCAGATATTGTCTGGGAAAAAGCCTGAGGCTCCTAATTATTCCTGTAGGAGACACGGGGAAGTGGCCGGTTTTATTGGTGACTCCAGTTTACATACAAGTCAAGCCATGGCCCAGTTACTTAGTCTGTATCAGTACACACAGGTAAGTGGTCAGTTCACTATATATTGCAGGTAGGTGCTCCCCTCCTTCATTAATTAACCACAAAACCACCCCAACCAGGCACATAAAAGTTGTATTGGAACCACAATTATGGGTCACAGTCTACAGACGATCGGACATTCAGACAACAAAACCATGGATTTTTTTCCAAAAGACGTTGGCTTAAACTTGTCTTGCATACACACGGCCACACAATTGTCGTCAGAAATTCTGATCGCCAAGAACGCGGTGACGTACAACACGTAGGACGGCACTATTAAAGGAAAGTTCAATACCAGTCGTGTTAGTAAAAGTTTGGTGAGAGAGACGGTTCGCGCTTTTCAGCTTCGTGCTTTTCAGTCCGTTACAGCGTGACGAAGTGCTATCTCCGGTACGAACGCTAGTTTTACCAGACCGACTCGTAACTTGATTCAGAGCATGCCTGGAATTTTGTGCGTCGGAATTTACGAGAACGGAATTTACGAGAACGTATTTTGTTGTCGGAAGTTCCGACAGCAAATGTCTGATGGAGCCTACACACGGTCGGAATTTCCGACAACAAGCTCCCAACGAACATTTGTTGTCGGAAATTCCGAGCGTGTGTACGCGGCATTAGAAGTAATAAAAAACACTAAAGCCTCGTACACACGACCGGTTTTCCCAGCAGGAAAACTGCCAGGAGAGCTTTTGGCCGGGAAAACCGGATGCGTGTAGGCTTCCTTGCGGTTTTCCCGTCAGGAAAACAGCCGGGAATCTCGTCGGGAAAATAGAGAACCTGCCCCCTAATTTCCCATCGGGATTCCCTGCATTTTTTTTTTCGCCAGATCTATTACATTTCTATGGGAAACACTGCGAGGCAGTGCCGTTGGAGCATACACACGGCCGGGCCAAAGCTCCATGGCAGTTTTCCTGCCGGGTTCTCAGCTTTCCCCTCGGTTTTCTCGGCGGACTTTTTACCACCGAGAAAACCAAGCGTGTGTACAGGGCTTTAGAATATTCTTTACTGTTACATAGTTGCATAGTTAATCTGTTAAAAAAAAGACACAAGTCTATCTAGTTCAACCAAAAAATAATAATACAGTCCCATATACACAATCCTTCACCCACAGTTGATCCAGAGAAAGGCGAAAAGGAAGGAATCCAGAGGAAGGCAAAAAAAAACAGCAGAGCATGAGATCCAATTTGCTACAGGAAGGGAAAAAATTCCTTCCTGATGCCCCGAGAGGCAACCGGATTTTCCCTGGATCAACTTTACCTATAAATGTCAGTACTCAGTTATATTATGTACATTTAGGAAAGTATCCAGGCCTCTCTTAAAGCAATCTACTGAGCTGGCCAGAACCACCTCTGGAGGGAGTCTGTCCCACATTCTCACAGCTCTTACTGTGAAGAAACCTTTCCATATTTGGAGGGTGAAATCTCTTTTCCTCTAGACGTAAAGAGCGCCCCCTTGTCTTTTGTGTTGACCATAAAGTGAATAACTCAACACCTCTTGGACCTCTTATATATTTGTACATGTTGATCATATCCCCCCTTATTCTCCTCTTCTCAGGAGTGAATAAATTCAGTTTCTCTAATCTTTCCTCATAGCTGAGCTCCTCCATGCCTCTTATCAATTTGGTTGCCCTTCTCTGCACTTTCTCCAGTTCCCCGATATCCTTTTTGAGAACTGGAGCCCAAAACTGAACTGCATATTCCAGGTGAGGTCTTACTAATAATTTGTACAGGGGGGCAAAATGGTATCTCTCTCTCTCTGGAGTCCATACCTCTCTTATACAAGAAAGGACTTTGCTTGCTGTAAATTTAGTTTTTTAGGCAAGCTATTGCAGCCGGATTCAGCAGCTTCTTGATAATGAATGTGTGGGATTCCAGCCTCCTATCATATGATTCTGCACTGTATTACCTTTCTCCTGTTCTCCAATGTATGGAGGGGTGGTTGGAAGTGGCTTACTGAGGGGGCAGTCCTGCAACCAGAAAGCACACCGGATTTCATTGCAGAGATTTCACCTTACTTTGTATATAATCACAGGGACAGTTAGGATCTATAAATCATAGATCCTAACCCCTTCCCATGCGATCCAAAATGAACTAAGTTATACCTATTTTACATTAAAAAAAAACGACTTCTGTTAGCCACAAGGTTACATTCTGTGATGTGTTTCTAATGATTATTACTTTACCTCTCCTTTTCCTGGGTAGAAACTGAGGAGAAGAAAGCATTTAGTACCTTTGCTTTCTCCTTATCATTTGTAACCAACTTCCCCTGATCATCCGTTATGGGACCAATGTGCTCTGACCTTGCTTTTTTTACGGTGAATATATTTTAATATTACGGGGGGAAATTTTTTTTTTACTCTCTGTCTCTTTTGTCAATTTTAGCTGCCCTGATTGCATTCTTACACTTCTTATTGCATTCCTTGTAGGTTTGGAATGCTGACAATGCCCCCTCTGCCTTATATTTTTTAAAGGCCATTTTTTCTTTTTAATATATATTTTTATGTTACCCACTTAAGGACCTTGCCTGTTTTTGAGACTCGGTGTTTACAAGTTTAAAACAGTTTTTTTTTTTTTTTTGCTACACCCTACAGCAGTGGTCTCCAAACTGCTTGCCTTTATCTGGCCCTTGGGGAAGTATCCCTCCCACTGATACGAGACACTAGTCTGACATCTGACACCGATAGTGGAGCACCATTTCTCCCACTGACACCACTAATGGGGCACTATTCCTCCCTATGATACAAACGATGGGGCACTATTTCTCCCCCTAATATCATATGTAAAGTCCCACTGATGCCAGGAAAATTTCCACCACCGCTTTCTAAAGTCCGGCACTCCAAGAGTCAGAAGGACAATAAACCGGCCCTTTGTTTAAAATGTTTGGAGACCCCTGCCCTAGAGAATAAAATGGCGGTCATTGCAATACTTTTTGTCACACCGTATTTGCGCAACGATCTTTCAAGCGCACTTTTTTTTATGAAAAAGACCAAAAACTTGGGGAAAAATTTTTTTTTTTTACTTTGTTTCTGTCAGTAAAATTTGTAACTAAGTAATTTTTTCGCCTTCACTAATGTGCACTGATGAGGCGGCACTGATGGGCACTAATAGTCTGAGCTGGTGGGCATTGATGAGGTGGCACTGATGAGGCAGCACTTATGGGCACTGATTAGGTGGCACTGAAGTGGAGGCACTAATATGCCGCACTTATAGGTGGCACTAATATGTGGCATTGATGGCCACCATTAGGCGGCAATAATGGGCACTGTTAGGCGGCACTGGTGGGCACTAATGGGTGCCACTGATGGGTGACACTGATGGGCATAGATTGACAGCAGTGCTGTCATTGATGGGCAGCACTGATAGGTGTCACTGATATCCAGCACTAACTGGCATTGCTAATAGGCATTGATTGGTGGCACTTGTGGGCAGTGGTGGGCACTGATTGGTGCCACTTAGGGGTGCAACGGATCAAAAAACTCACGGATCGGATCGATCCTCGGATCGGGAGTCACGGATCGGATCATTTTTGGATCAGCAAAAAAAAAATATATATCCCCCACTGTAATATCCACATCTCTCTCCCCCCGTAGTACAGGCAGACAGTGACCCCCCCCCTAGTACAGCACAGTGACCCCCCCCCCCCCCCACAGTACAGGTACAGTGACCCCATCTTAGTACAGCACAGTGACCCCCCCAGTACGGCACAGTGACCCCCCCTAGTACGGCACAGTGACCCCCCATAGTACGGCACAGTGACCCCCCCCTAGTACAGCACAGTGACCCCCATAGTACAGCACAGTGACCCCGCCCCCTAGTACAGCACAGTGACCCCCCCTAGTACAGCACAGTGACCCCCCCTAGTACAGCACAGTGACCCCCCTAGTACAGCACAGTGACCCCCATAGTACAGCACAGTGACCCCCATAGTACAGCACAGTCAGCCCCATAGTACTTGCAGTTTCCCGTTAGCGGCGTGTGTGTGCGCCTCGAGCGCGGGCTCCTCCTCTGTTTACACCAACAGAGGAGGAGCCCGCGCTCAAGGCGCACACACGCCGCCGGGTGTACCAAGATGGCCGCGGCTCCGGAGCTAGGCCGAAACCGCGGCCTTTCCCAATTCTATGCCCGGAATGGCGATCCGCGGATCGCATAGCGATCCGATCCGAAGGGGGTGACCCGTTTGGATCACGGACTGCCAGTGATCCGTTGCACCCCTAGTGCCACTGGTGGGCACTGATTGCTGGCACTGGTAAGCAATGGTGGGCACTGATTGGTGACACTTAAGTTTTTATACTGTAATCATGGCACTGATGATCACTGCCCTGATTACATTCCTACATGTCCCTCTGTGAGGAGATGTGAGGAGATGCTGCTGATTATCTCTCCTCGCCACACACTCTGTGAGGCGTGTTTACATGTGACCGCCTGTGATTGGACACAGCCGATCACATGGTAAAAGAGCCGCGGATGTGGCTCTTTACAGAGATCAGGGTCACGAAAGCGGCCATTCTGGAACAACGTCATAAGACGTTCACCCAAAACGAGAGCCGCACCGATTCCCCGTCATGTGACGGTGGGCGGGCGAAAAGCAGTTAACAAGACACGTGACCACTCATTAAAATTAGAAGAAAAGAGGTTTAATCTTAAACTGCGTAGAGGGTTCTTCACTGTGAAGCCCCGTACACACGGTCGGACTTTTGCCCAACCAACATCAAAATCCGACACTTTTCGCATTTGTCCGACCGTGTGTACGTTCCATCGGACCAACTTTTTTGGCTTTCATCGGACAAAAAGTTGGGTCTGCGAACGGACCAACTTTCAGGCAACAAAAGTCCGATGGTGCAAAGTCCGATCGTGTGTACAGCAAACCATCGGACTTTTGGACAAATTACAAATGCGCATTCTCAGAACCAATGTTAAAATCAACCAACAATAGCAGAAGTTAACCAAAGGGTGGCAGTAAAGAGCAGAAAAGAGCAGAACAACCACGTGATGATGGGAAAGTTTTAGAAAAGTTTGCAGAAAAGTCCGAGCGTGTGTATGCTATGGGTGTGATCAGACAAATCAATTAGGACAAAAATCCAAGGGAAGTTTTGTTGGATGTCCGACCGTGTGTACGGGGCTTTAGAGCGTCAGGGATGTGGAATTCCCTTCCACAGGCGGTGGTCTCATCGGGGGACATCGATGGTTTCAAGAAACTTTTAGATAAGCACCTGAACGACCACAACATACAGGGATATACAATGTGTAACCCAAATTGGAAAGGGTTAAAGCCGTTTAGGATATTCCATTCCCGCACACAAGGCAGCTACCGGCACTCCACAGTCAGGCGAACGTGACCCATAAACATTCCCCCCCATTAATGAGACACACAGCTCTGTTTGAGGTTCAAAACAGGAAATGCCTTTAATGAGAAATACAGGCCTCTGAGGCCTTGTACACACAATGTAATTTATCCACTGTAAACGGTCCCCGGACCGTTTACAGCGCATATTTACGCCGGGCTGTTTTGATCTGATGGCTGTACACACCATCGGATCAAATTCCCCGCCAGCGGACAGCGCGGTGACGTGGCGGTGACGTTGACGCCGCCATGTCACCGCACCAGGAAGAAAACAACTTCCACGCATGCGTCGCATCCATAAGACGCTTGCGCGGGAGGATATGTCCGCTGGTGAGTGTACTGACCAGCGGACCTATCCGACGGGCAGCTCTCCGGCGGAAAAGTTTCAAAGCATGCTTTGAAACTTTTCCGCCTGAGACATCCGGCCAAAACTGTCCGTTTGCCCCTACAGACGAGCAGATTTATCGGCTGAAATGGTCCGTCGGACCATTTTCAGCGGATAAATTCCCTCGTGTGTACAAGGCCTTATATACAATTTAGGATACCACAGGAGATATGGCCCGGATCCACCCACAACATCACACAATGGTTACCTAATGAGCCCCCCCAATACACATCATCCTCAATACATCTTTTAGTAGACATCCTGACTCCGGGGCCTGACCTAATTTACATGAGCTAATTAACTACAGCTGATGACTCAGACACCTGACCTTTAGGCTGTCTGTTAACTTACAATACACATTAGCACAGTAGCAGACTTAATTACCACAATAGACAATAGAATGCAATCACAGCAAGCTTTATAGTACATAACAGCCAACACACAATATATATACAATGTATACCGCATTAAATCTGACTAGCACAGACCATAGTGTGGTTCTCATTCACCCCGTGCCCCTATCAGAGACACGTGGTGATCTACACATAAGAGGCGTCGGGGAAGCTGAAACAGGAGTATCTCATACTTTCTAAGAGCTTCTGGGTTCTTCCTGTTACACAATGTAATACTGTTATAAAAACACGCACATAGGTTGGACTTGATGGACTTGTGTCTTTTTTCAACCTCACCTACTATGTAACATCTTGCCGGGATTTTAAATAGGGATTCCTGAAATGTAGTGTATGAGGGGGTGTTGGGGCAGTTTTGCGTGCTAGGATATTTGTAACCATATTGGATCTGTTGACAACTCCTTTTACTTTACAGATTAATTATCAAGTGACTGACCCTCTCCTGAGTGACAGAAAATCGTATCCAACTCTATACCGGATGACATCAAATAATCAGGTTTTTTACGCTGCCATCATAAAATGTTTGCAACATTTCGGGTGGAACTTTGTCGGGTTGGTGGCACCAGCCGATGGCAGTAGCGATAAGGAGATAGAAGAACTGAGTAAGATGATGAGCCGCCATGGCATCTGCATCGAGTATGTGATAAAACTTGATAGTTACCAGCATGAAATGGCAAACAACAGGAAATATACTGAGAAACCAACAGCTAAGGTTGTAATCATATTAGGCCTTTCAATCAATTTTCTCTTTTTATTTCACGACCTGCAAGTTATTAAAGAAAACATTACTTTGGTTCTCCAAGAGTCCCCGGAGACTATAAGTCGTGGATTAGGGCTTTACTTTTCAGCAGTAAACTGCAGCTTAATTTTTCATTGGCCCCAGAAATTAATCCCGGGGCTGAATTCTTTCATTAATGGAGTCACTTCATTTACCCGTCCAACTGACCCCATACAGGAAGAGCTCTTGTTTTACATATTCAACTGTCTAATGAGGTGCCCCATCAATAAGTTTATTTTTCGAAGAATCATCGATGATACTCCAGTGAACTGTACTGGAGAACTCAGTATTTGGTCAGCCTTTTCCAGAATGGAGGACGGAAAACCTTCCCTTGCCTACACAGGGGTGTATGTTCTGAGTAACGCCCTGCATAGCTTGATGGAAGTTAAGTCTTGGAGTTTTGGAATAAGTCAAGTAGTAAGTTGGATTTTTATTATTAGAGATGAGGGAATTGATCTGCCAAGTAGCCTAATAGCTAGTGTTGGGGACAGTGGGACAGGACCGATCCTAGGGTCACCGATGCCTGGGTGCAGAAATATTGCTAGCGCACCCACATGGGCATGGTCATCTTACTAAACCCTCCCCTTTACAAATGTTTCTATGGCTACGACTCAAAGTACCAGCTTGCCTGTCTCCAAATCATCCAAAACATGGCAGCTTGACTGGTAACAGGGAAAAAAAATGTGGGAACCGATCACCCCATCCCTGAGATCCCATCATTGACTGCCCATAAAGGACCGAGTCACTTTCAAGGCCTTATGCCTAACGCACAAATGTGTACACGGAAGCGCGCCCCTATATTTAAGTAAGAAAATAAAACAAAACCCAAATCGAGTTCTTCGATCAACTAACCAAAAATGATTACAAATTCCCAAAGCCCGATATAAGACCAAAGGAGAACATCGTTTTTCAGTTCAAGGACCTCGACTATGGAACACTTTACCAACTAATATCTGAATGGAAATTGATCACCTGTGAAACAAAAACGTGTCCACCTCCCCCATCTATTTCTGGCAAATTGATCACCTGCCCTTCAGAAAAAAACTAAAGACCCATCTATTCTGAGGGTTAAACAGAAGGAAAATGGATGCCAAGCGCCTTGAGGCGCTATATATGTAATTCACTCACTCACTCAAACACAGAGATGCTCCCCTAAGAGTAATTAGTGTCCCCCATCAGAGCCCCCCACACCAGGTTTCCCCCATCAGAGCCCCCCACAGCAGGTGTCCCCCAATCAGAGCCCCCCCACAGCAGGTGTCCCCCATCAGAGCCCCCCACATCAGGTGTCCCCATAGATCAGTACCTGCCCAATAGATCCCTGTAGCTCGGGCACGCTGGGAGCAGAAGCACATTAGAGGGGGCGGGGCATCGTTTCGTGGCATATTTGGTTACTAGGAGGGTGGCAGTAGGACAGGACCGATCCTAGGGTCACAGACGCCTGAGTGCAGAAATATTGCTGGAGCCCCCACATGGGCGTGGTCATCTTACTAACTCCTCCCCTTTACAAATGTTTCTATGGCTACGACTCAAACACAGAGATGCTCCCCTAAGAAGTCTCCATTAGTGTCCCCCATCAAAGTCCCTCCCAGCAGGTGTCCCCCATCAGAGTCCCCCACAGCAACTGTCCCCCATCAGAGCTCCCCACAGCAACTGTCCCCCATCAGAGCCCCCCGCAGCAGGTGTCCCCCATCAGAGCCCCCCCACAGCAGGTGTCCCCCATCAGAGCTCCCCACAGCAACTGTCCCCCATCAGAGCCCCCCACAGCAGGTGTCCCCCATCAGAACCCCCCCCACAGCAGGTGTCCCCCATCAGAGCCCCCCACAGCAGGTCTCCCCCATCAGAGCCCCCCACAGCAACTGTCCCCCATCAGAGCCCCCCCATAGCAGGTGTCCTCCATCAGAGCCCCCCACAGCAGGTGTCCCCCACATCAGAGCCCCCCCACAGCAGGTGTCCCCCATCAGAGCCCCCCACATCAGGTGTCCCCATAGATCAGTACCTGCCCAATAGATCCCTGTAGCTCGGGCACGCTGGGAGCAGAAGCACATTAGAGGGGGCGGGGCATCGTTTCGTGGCATCTTTGGTTACTAGGAGGGTGGCAGTAGGACAGGACCGATCCTAGGGTCACAGACGCCTGAGTGCAGAAATATTGCTGGAGCCCCCACATGGGCGTGGTCATCTTACTAACTCCTCCCCTTTACAAATGTTTCTATGGCTACGACTCAAACACAGAGATGCTCCCCTAAGAAGTCTCCATTAGTGTCCCCCATCAAAGTCCCTCCCAGCAGGTGTCCCCCATCAGAGCCCCCCCACAGCAGGTGTCCCCCATCAGAGCTCCCCACAGCAACTGTCCCCCATCAGAGCCCCCCACAGCAGGTGTCCCCCATCAGAATCCCCCCCACAGCAGGTGTCCCCCATCAGAGCCCCCCCACAGCAGGTCTCCCCCATCAGAGCCCCCCACAGCAACTGTCCCCCATCAGAGCCCCCCCATAGCAGGTGTCCCCCATCAGAGCCCCCCACAGCAGGTGTCCCCCACATCAGAGCCCCCCCACAGCAGGTGTCCCCCATCAGAGCCCCCCACATCAGGTGTCCCCATAGATCAGTACCTGCCCAATAGATCCCTGTAGCTCGGGCACGCTGGGAGCAGAAGCACATTAGAGGGGGCGGGGCATCGTTTCGTGGCATCTTTGGTTACTAGGAGGGTGGCACTCGGAGAGCATTTCTGGGAGTGCACGGGATGATTGGAAGCAGCTCCGGCCAACCCAGAAGCCTCTCATCACACCATCTATGGGAGAAGAGCCGACACACGCAGAGGGGGCGGGGCAGACAGGAGACTGCTTCACACGCACCAGACAGAATTCATTAGTGGAGCCTAGTACCAGAAAGTGTTCCGGTACTAGGCTCCACTGCGGTACCCTACCCAGATTCTGGGGACAGCGGGAGGTATGTGCTCTTGTCAGTTGCCTGCGGAGAGAGCAAGCGAGATGGGGAACAACAGCCCCCGCTACATTCACTCCACCTCTGGACATAGACAAGGAGGAGGGAGGTGAGCACTTTGGAGCTTTGGCGCCCCCACCTCTGCGGCACCTGGGTGCCGCCCTCTGCCTGATGCACAAATGTGAACACGGAAGCGGCCCCCAATATTTAAGTGAGAAAATAAAATACCACAACCCCAAACGCGTTCTTCGATCAACTAACCAAAAACTACTACAAATCCCCAAGGCCCGCTACAAGACCAAAGGAGATCGCAGATTTACAGTCCAAGGACCTCAACTGTGGAACGCATTACCAACTAATATCCAAATAAAAATTGATCACCAGGTCTTCAGAAAAAAACTCAAGACCCACCTATTCTGAAGGATAAATAGAAGGAAAATGAATGCCAAGCACCTTGAGGCGATTCAGTTTGTATTTGTAGCGCTATACAAGTTATTCACTCACTCATGGGGATGAGGCTCGGCACTAAAATATGAGGCTACAGAATCTTGAAGCCTAAAGCTCAAACAGCTTGGCAACCATGCCGAGACTCATTCTTGCTTGTGCTTAGAAAGATAAGAGTATAGCAAGTGCTAGAAAGAGCACACACAATATAGGAAATTCAGACTTAGAGACAGGGCTGCCATCAGGAAGGACAGCCCATACACGTATAGGTTGGTGGGCATCCCAAGGGGCCCGGCCACCTGGCCGGGCCAAGAGAAGGCAGGGGCGGCAGTGTTGCCAACCGTCCGTATTTTTATGGACAGTTTGAAAAAACAGGCACTTTTTTCCACCCGTTCGTAAATGTCTGTGGTTGCAGGAATGTGCCAGTAAAAATAGCCGAGATTGGTTCGGCTTGGAACTGCACATAGAGATTGGAGGCAGGGGGTAATTGGAGGCAGGGGGTGATGGTGGCTGCAGTGGCACCACAGAGGGGGATGGAGGCAGGGGGGAGATTGCAGGCAGGAGGTGTAAGTGGCAGGGGGTGATTGGAGGCAGGGGTGTTGGTGGCACCACAGGGGGGGATGGTGGCACCGCAGAGGGTGGGGAATGGATACAGGGGTTGTTGGTGGCACCGCATAGGGGTGTGGAGGCAGGGGACGGTGGAGGCAGGGGGTGATTGGTGGCAGGGGACCTGGGGCAGATTGGAGGCAGGGGGAGATTGGAGGCAGAGGGGGATTGTGGCACCGCAGAGGGGTGTGGAGGCAGGGGACAATGGAGGCAGGGGGCAAGTTAATATCACCAACCATTCCAATTTTATTAAGGTGTATCCATATAAATGGCCCACCCAGGTGTATCCATTGTAGCAGAGCATCCCAGAGAGAGCATGGGGAAGTCCAGTTCGGGGTTTATACCTCTCCCAGGCTCCTCTCTTACACGTTCAGGGATCTCTGATCCCTGATCCAGTTCAGATGTTGGCCCTCTTCCCCAGGCCAATTTAAGCTCACCTGTGCAGACAGCATTTGCTCTGTCCTGGGAAACAGATAGGGCCAGATTCAGGTAGAAGTTACGCGGCTTATCTCTAGATAAGCCGCGTAACTTCTAACCTACGACGGCGTATCTGTTTTCTGTATTCAGAAAACAAGATACGCCGGGATTGAGTTAAGATACGAGCGGCATCATAATCATAATCATATTAGGCCTTTCAATCAATTTTCTCTTTTTATTTCACGACCTGCAAATTATTAAAGAAAACATTACTTTGGTTCTCCAAGAGTCCCCGGAGACTATAAGTCGTGGATTAGGGCTTTACTTTTCAGCAGTAAACTGCAGCTTAATTTTTCATTGGCCCCAGAAATTAATCCCGGGGCTGAATTCTTTCATTAATGGAGTCACTTCATTTACCCGTCCAACTGACCCCATACAGGAAGAGCTCTTGTTTTACATATTCAACTGTCTAATGAGGTGCCCCATCAATAAGTTTATTTTTCGAAGAATCATCGACGATACTCCAGTGAACTGTACTGGAGAACTCAGTATTTGGTCAGCCTTTTCCAGAATGGAGGACGGAAAACCTTCCCTTGCCTACACAGGGGTGTATGTTTTGGTTAACGCCCTGCATAGCTTGATGGAAGTTAAGTCTGGGAGTTTTGGAATAAGTCAAGTAGTAAGTTGGATTTTTATTATTAGAGATGAGGGAATTGATCTGCCAAGTAGCCTAATAGCTAGTGTTGGGGACAGTGGGACAGGACCGATCCTAGGGTCACCGATGCCTGGGTGCAGAAATATTGCTAGCGCACCCACATGGGCATGGTCATCTTACTAAACCCTCCCCTTTACAAATGTTTCTATGGCTACGACTCAAAGTACCAGCTTGCCTGTCTCCAAATCATCCAAAACATGGCAGCTTGACTGGTAACAGGGAAAAAAAATGTGGGAACCGATCACCCCATCCCTGAGATCCCATCATTGACTGCCCATAAAGGACCGAGTCACTTTCAAGGCCTTATGCCTAACGCACAAATGTGTACACGGAAGCGCGCCCCTATATTTAAGTAAGAAAATAAAACAAAACCCAAATCGAGTTCTTCGATCAACTAACCAAAAATGATTACAAATTCCCAAAGCCCGATATAAGACCAAAGGAGAACATCGTTTTTCAGTTCAAGGACCTCGACTATGGAACACTTTACCAACTAATATCTGAATGGAAATTGATCACCTGTGAAACAAAAACGTGTCCACCTCCCCCATCTATTTCTGGCAAATTGATCACCTGCCCTTCAGAAAAAAACTAAAGACCCATCTATTCTGAGGGTTAAACAGAAGGAAAATGGATGCCAAGCGCCTTGAGGCGCTATATATGTAATTCACTCACTCACTCAAACACAGAGATGCTCCCCTAAGAGTAATTAGTGTCCCCCATCAGAGCCCCCCACACCAGGTTTCCCCCATCAGAGCCCCCCACAGCAGGTGTCCCCCAATCAGAGCCCCCCCACAGCAGGTGTCCCCCATCAGAGCCCCCCACATCAGGTGTCCCCATAGATCAGTACCTGCCCAATAGATCCCTGTAGCTCGGGCACGCTGGGAGCAGAAGCACATTAGAGGGGGCGGGGCATCGTTTCGTGGCATATTTGGTTACTAGGAGGGTGGCAGTAGGACAGGACCGATCCTAGGGTCACAGACGCCTGAGTGCAGAAATATTGCTGGAGCCCCCACATGGGCGTGGTCATCTTACTAACTCCTCCCCTTTACAAATGTTTCTATGGCTACGACTCAAACACAGAGATGCTCCCCTAAGAAGTCTCCATTAGTGTCCCCCATCAAAGTCCCTCCCAGCAGGTGTCCCCCATCAGAGTCCCCCACAGCAACTGTCCCCCATCAGAGCTCCCCACAGCAACTGTCCCCCATCAGAGCCCCCCGCAGCAGGTGTCCCCCATCAGAGCCCCCCCACAGCAGGTGTCCCCCATCAGAGCTCCCCACAGCAACTGTCCCCCATCAGAGCCCCCCACAGCAGGTGTCCCCCATCAGAACCCCCCCCACAGCAGGTGTCCCCCATCAGAGCCCCCCCACAGCAACTGTCCCCCATCAGAGCCCCCCCATAGCAGGTGTCCCCCATCAGAGCCCCCCACAGCAGGTGTCCCCCACATCAGAGCCCCCCCACAGCAGGTGTCCCCCATCAGAGCCCCCCACATCAGGTGTCCCCATAGATCAGTACCTGCCCAATAGATCCCTGTAGCTCGGGCACGCTGGGAGCAGAAGCACATTAGAGGGGGCGGGGCATCGTTTCGTGGCATCTTTGGTTACTAGGAGGGTGGCACTCGGAGAGCATTTCTGGGAGTGCACGGGATGATTGGAAGCAGCTCCGGCCAACCCAGAAGCCTCTCATCACACCATCTATGGGAGAAGAGCCGACACACGCAGAGGGGGCGGGGCAGACAGGAGACTGCTTCACACGCACCAGACAGAATTCATTAGTGGAGCCTAGTACCAGAAAGTGTTCCGGTACTAGGCTCCACTGCGGTACCCTACCCAGATTCTGGGGACAGCGGGAGGTATGTGCTCTTGTCAGTTGCCTGCGGAGAGAGCAAGCGAGATGGGGAACAACAGCCCCCGCTACATTCACTCCACCTCTGGACATAGACAAGGAGGAGGGAGGTGAGCACTTTGGAGCTTTGGCGCCCCCACCTCTGCGGCACCTGGGTGCCGCCCTCTGCCTGATGCACAAATGTGAACACGGAAGCGGCCCCCAATATTTAAGTGAGAAAATAAAATACCACAACCCCAAACGCGTTCTTCGATCAACTAACCAAAAACTACTACAAATCCCCAAGGCCCGCTACAAGACCAAAGGAGATCGCAGATTTACAGTCCAAGGACCTCAACTGTGGAACGCATTACCAACTAATATCCAAATAAAAATTGATCACCAGGTCTTCAGAAAAAAACTCAAGACCCACCTATTCTGAAGGATAAATAGAAGGAAAATGAATGCCAAGCACCTTGAGGCGATTCAGTTTGTATTGGTAGCGCTATACAAGTTATTCACTCACTCATGGGGATGAGGCTCGGCACTAAAATATGAGGCTACAGAATCTTGAAGCCTAAAGCTCAAACAGCTTGGCAACCATGCCGAGACTCATTCTTGCTTGTGCTTAGAAAGATAAGAGTATAGCAAGTGCTAGAAAGAGCACACACAATATAGGAAATTCAGACTTAGAGACAGGGCTGCCATCAGGAAGGACAGCCCATACACGTATAGGTTGGTGGGCATCCCAAGGGGCCCGGCCACCTGGCCGGGCCAAGAGAAGGCAGGGGCGGCAGTGTTGCCAACCGTCCGTATTTTTATGGACAGTTTGAAAAAACAGGCACTTTTTTCCACCCGTTCGTAAATGTCTGTGGTTGCAGGAATGTGCCAGTAAAAATAGCCGAGATCGGTTCGGCTTGGAACTGCACATAGAGATTGGAGGCAGGGGGTAATTGGAGGCAGGGGGTGATGGTGGCTGCAGTGGCACCACAGAGGGGGATGGAGGCAGGGGGGAGATTGCAGGCAGGAGGTGTAAGTGGCAGGGGGTGATTGGAGGCAGGGGTGTTGGTGGCACCACAGGGGGGGATGGTGGCACCGCAGAGGGTGGGGAATGGATACAGGGGTTGTTGGTGGCACCGCATAGGGGTGTGGAGGCAGGGGACGGTGGAGGCAGGGGGTGATTGGTGGCAGGGGACCTGGGGCAGATTGGAGGCAGGGGGAGATTGGAGGCAGAGGGGGATTGTGGCACCGCAGAGGGGTGTGGAGGCAGGGGACAATGGAGGCAGGGGGCAAGTTAATATCACCAACCATTCCAATTTTATTAAGGTGTATCCATATAAATGGCCCACCCAGGTGTATCCATTGTAGCAGAGCATCCCAGAGAGAGCATGGGGAAGTCCAGTTCGGGGTTTATACCTCTCCCAGGCTCCTCTCTTACACGTTCAGGGATCTCTGATCCCTGATCCAGTTCAGATGTTGGCCCTCTTCCCCAGGCCAATTTAAGCTCACCTGTGCAGACAGCATTTGCTCTGTCCTGGGAAACAGATAGGGCCAGATTCAGGTAGAAGTTACGCGGCTTATCTCTAGATAAGCCGCGTAACTTCTAACCTACGACGGCGTATCTGTTTTCTGTATTCAGAAAACAAGATACGCCGGGATTGAGTTAAGATACGAGCGGCATCATTGTATTTCGCCGTCGTATCGGAACTGCAATTTTAAAATGGCCGCTAGGGGCGTTCCCGCTGATTTACGCCGAGAATATGTAAATCAGCGAGATACGGCAATTCACGAACGTACGCGAGCCCGACGCAGTCACTTTACGACGTTTACGTAAGGGTTTTCCCGGCGTAAAGATAAAGCAACAAAAAGCAGGCGCATCCGTATGGCCGTCATGACCACGTCGAATTGGAAACGTTTTACGCCGTTTGCGTAACTCGTCCGTGAATGGGGATTGACGTCATTGACGTTCACTTCGAAACCACCGTCATAATTTGGAGCATGCGCACTGGGATACATTGACAGCCGGCGCATGCGCAGTACGTTCGCTGCGGGATCACGCCTATTTTAAATACTACACGCCCCCTACCCGCCCAATTTGAATTCCGCCGGCCCATTTTCGCTACGCCGTCGCAACTTTAGGAGCAAGTGCTTTGTGAATACAGTACTTTCTCCTAAGGTTTCGGCGGAGTAACGTAAATGAGCAACGTTACGACGGAATAAAGAACCGCTCGCCATCCTATATCTGGCCCATAGTGTGGATCTGTGAGAGCAGGGAGGTTGGTGGAAATCTGGTGAGAAGTTTGTGTTTAAGCTGACAAGCGGTAGGCTTGTTTAGTTTGATAGTTAGGGCCTGCATATATACCGTGTAGTTAGAGCCGAGACACGGCTAGGTTTTTGTTTAACTATTATTTTGTTCTGTTTGTTTTCTGCACACTGTACAGCACCTGTAAATAGACTTTGTATAGCACCAATAAACATCCAACTGTTGTTCACTTGTCTTATGGACTTGGTATCTGTGCCTGCTCATCCCAGGGAGCTTTTGTACCTGCTACCTATCCCCTAGCTTACACCATATAAATGGCCCACACTGTAGATCGCTGAGTAATGTGATTTTTGAAGCAGGACAGTCTGACTCCTATCTAATTCTCTCCCTCAGAAGAGCAGCAGCAGCAGCAGCCTTTCTGTACCCTCGCTAAAGCAGAGTGACAAGCTGTGCTGTGTGCCTCTAGCTTATATAGAGGCTGGGTCACATGCTGGGTCACATGCTGCACTGGGCCATCACAGCTATTCCATTAGTAGGCATGGCTGTGATGGCTTCTAGGTCACACGAGTAAAACAAATGGCGATTGGCTGCCTTGCAGCGTGCCATTAAATTGCCGAACCCCGAACCCAAACTTTACAGTTCGGGTTCGTTCAACCTTAGTCATGAACCAACACAATTAGACACAGCAACAAGGGTGGGGGATGGGGGAGGAGGGATGTTTTTTTTTCACCTCAGAGAACTGTCAGGAGACTTAATCAATTTTGCAGCGTTCATGCGCTATCTCCGTCCTGGTTCGCATCATAGTTGGAAATATTTCTATATATATATCATTTTTTAAATATAAATATGATGTGTGTATATAAATATCGACTAGTAAAAATAGAAAATTACAAAACCCATTCCATTCAAATAGCTACAAAACACCCAAAAACTCGAATTAAGCCAGTGGTGGAAAAATACCCATACCTAAACCCTCCCGCATAAAGACCCGCCCCCCCCCCCCTGACCTCTCCCCCCCCCCCATCTCTCCGAACTTCCATCCCTTATCTTATTCAGCTATTGCCTGTTACATTCCCTGCTCTATATCATCTTATCTAGGTAAATCTGTGATAGCTTATATTCTACCCAAACCTGCCATTTTGATTTAAATCCCTTTTCCCCTTCCTCCCCCATGAACCTAAGCTGTTCGATATAGTAGATGTCATTTAGTTTACAGAGACAGTCCCTCACTGTTGGACTCTCGGGGTCTTTCCACTGTTTGGGGATCAAGCTCTTTGCTGCATTCAAAATATGAGGAAGTAGGGTGCTCATGTATTGCTTAATAGACATCTTTGTCTCATGAAACAGACACACCCACGAGTTAACTGGAACCTAATTTCCTGTGATTTCTTGGATCAACGATACCACGCTAAGCCAATATATTTTCATTTTTGGACACGTCCACCAAAGGTGTGACATGGTTCCGATTCTGGAAAAATTTGGAGGTCCCCCCCTTGAATATGATGTACTATGTCCAGGGTTATGTACCATCGTGATAGACATTTAAAATTCATTTCTATCATCGCACAGTTGGTTGATGTAACATGTACCATCTTTAGTACTTTGCAAATATCTTTATCAAACTCAGTATCCCCTGTTACCAGTTCCACTTCCCATTTTTTAATATACAACGGGGATCCCTTGATTTTTAATCCCATCAGTATTTTATAGATCTGAGAGGTCCTACCCCTGCAACCAGGCGCTGAGCACAATCGCTCCAAAGGGAGCAGATTTTCCTCTGTACTGATCGGGTGGGGGAGGGAATCTACGAAATGCTTCAGCTGAAAATACCTCCACCAATTCAGCTCAAACATTTCGTTATGTACACTGAGATCATAATAGGTACCAATTTCACCTTCTTTCAGTATATCCCTTAATTTCAAATCTGTATTTTTAATCCAGCTCCCAGACAGACTCACTTTTCCCCGGTGCAAAGTAATTTGTATCATGGAGTGAATTAAATGGGGAATTGTATCCCCATTTTTCCTTTTGGTGTACCCTATCCCATATTGACATTGATGTTTGTGTAATCATGTGCATATGTTCTTTGGGCTGTCTAAATTGTGCCGGATTTCCAAATCTCCTTCCCTAACGTAATTTTATTTATACTATTTTCCAAGTTAACCCACATTTTTTCTTTATTACCTTTAACCCAATCAATCACCTGTGTCATGTGAATTGCCATATAATATGCCTTAATATCAGGTAATCCTAAACCTCCCTGTGTCTTGTCTCTGGTTAATATAGACAAGCTTATCCGTGTTTTTTTTGCCAGATCAATCCCTTTAATAGTTTTTTTTAATGTTTTGAAATATACTTCTGGGAATTAAATCGGTAACATTTGTAATTTATAAAGAATTTTGGGAAGAGTTAAAGTGGTTGTAAACCCACTTGTTTTACTTTTACCTACAGGTAAGCCTATAATAAGGCTTACCTGTTGATTGCAGCGGCGCATGCCCAGGAGGGACCGGCCGCCGTCATCGCCGCTCCAGCCAATCACAGCGCTGGAGCGGCGATACCCGGAAGACACGCTGAGTCAAGATGATATCTCGCTCGGCGTGGACCAGGTAAGTTCTACACACCTCGTTCCGAGGTAAGTATTTCATAATGAGCTAATATACGGTGCATATTAGCTCATTATGACTTTTGCCTTGCAGGAGAAAAAAAAATAAAAAAATTTTAAGCGGGTGTACAACCGCTTTAACATTTTGAAACTATTTATTCTCCCTAATATAGACCTTTGTCTAGATGTTATTTTATTTAGATCTGTTTTAATATCGTTCAATAATGGGATAAAATGATGGTCATAAATTAACTCAAGTAATGGTGTAATATTAATTCCTAGATATTTTAAATCGGTATCTCTCCAAGTAAATGGGAAGTCATGTTTATACCTATTTGCATCCTGTGCTTTCACACTTATATTCAGAATTTCCGATTTTAAGGGATTCATTTTAAAATTTTATAATTCCCCATATAGTTTAAGGGTTTTTAGAAGATTGGGGAGACTGATAGTTGGATTAGTTATATTTAACAGGATGTCATCGGCGTATGCCGCAAGTTTGTGTTCCTCATCATCTGTCCGTATACCTGCTATGTCGGGGTTGTTTCTAATCCTTACCAATAAGGGTTCTAAAGACAAGATGAACAATAGGGGGGACAGGGGACATCCCTGTCGAGTCCCATTGAACATCTCAAAAGGTCTTGAGAGGGTCCCATTTACCTTAACTCCGGCAGTTGGGTGGTTATACAGAGCTTTTATCCAGCCTAACATCTTCGGGCCCACCCTGTAAAATTCTAGCGAGGTCTGCATAAAGCCCCAGTCTACTCTGTCAAATGCTTTTTCGGTGTCTATTGACAGAAGTAGGCCTGGGGACTTACTGTCTATTATTTTCTGTATCAGTAATAGTGTCTTAATACTGTTATCTCTACTTTCCCTGCCTGGGACGAACCCCACTTGATCAGTATGGACCAAGTCATTCATTATATTCTTCATTCTACTAGCTAAAATTTTAGCGAACAACTTCACGTCCGTATTTAATAGGGATATAGGTCTATAACTGGAACACAATAATGGGCATTTGCCTACTTAAGGGATAATCGTGATCGCGGCTTCCAGTGCCTTTCGACGAATCTCCCAGTTAGTGCTGATGCCATTCATGTAAGAACACATCTTCGGAACTAAAATCTTGTTAAATTTCATATAATATGCAGTTGTTAGCACATCAGGACCAGGGCTTTTTCCTGTGGGGGACTCCTTTAAAATATTCAAAATCTCCAGTTCTGTAATAGGGTCATCTAGGGAGCTAAGTTTATCTACAGATATTTTATTTTCAAAACCCATTTCCCCTAAGAAATTTTTAATACCCTCTAGTCTCCTATTCATCTTCTCTGGGGGATCGTTTTGAGATAGCGAGTACAACTTCCCATAATATTCCTGAAATACTTTCGCAATTTCAGGGGTTGTATATACTTTACCCCCGTTGCACGTTTGTATACTATCAATGAAGTTTCCCCTACGTTCAATTTTTAGCCCTTTAGCTATATATTTACTCGACAGGTCGCCCCATTGATACCTCTCTTTCTTTATTTTCTGCCACGCTATTCTATTTTCTTGTTCCTCAAGATCTCTTAATTCCTCCCTTTTCAAAATAACTGAACATCCGGCAGAAGCATCGCCTGTATTTTTGTGACTCTGTTCAAGATCGTGAATTATGTTCTATAACTCATCTCGTTTCCTCCTACTTTCTTTTTTTTTTGCTGTTCCTATTGCATTAAATATTCCCCTAATGTAGGCCTTATGAGCCTCCCAGACTAATGCTTCTGACGCATGTTTTAAGCCATTTTCTTTAAAATACAATTCTAATTCTTTATTTATTCTGTCTACTACCTCATCGTCTTGCATTAGATCTTCATTTAGTCTCCAAATTCTATTATTCTTTTGTATTCCCTCTATTTTTAGATTAATTGATACAGGGGCATGATCAGATAGAGTTACTATTCCAATATCTGAACTTTTAACTGCGTCCAAAGATCCATGGTCTACTAAAAATAGGTTGATTCTCGAGTATGACCCGTGGACAGCAGAACCGAATGAGTAATCGCGTGCTTTCGGGTGTTGTATTCTCCATACATCCATCAGTTGATGTTGGTGTAATTGCTTTTTAAGTGAATTCAGCTGTGTGATCCCAGCCCGCTGTACATGCGACGTACAGTCGACATCTGGGTTTAAGCAAAAATTCATATCTCCAGCCATAATTACCCTACCCGTCTTAAAATCCATAAACCTCTCTATTATCCCTTTAAGGAATTTAGTTGGGTTTTGATTGGGACCATAGACATTAGCAATAGTATAATCGATATCGTTTATTTTGCCCTTGAGGAAAAGATAGCGTCCCTCTGGGTCTACCATTCTCTCCCCTAGGGCAAATTTTACCTCTCTAGCTAAACCAATAGCAACCCCTTTTGCACGTTTAATCGGTGAGTCCCCATAAAACCATAACGAATATTCTTGTGAGTGTATTTTAAGGGTTGAATCCTGCGAGATATGTGTTTCTTGTAATAATACAATATCTGCTTTAAGATATTTTAATTGCCTCAGGATGATACCCCTTTTTATGGAATTATTCAGCCCATGTACATTATACGATAAGATTTTTAAAGTTCCTATATTATCTATCTAATAATCTCCTTCCACACTCCCATTATTTTATTGTGCATCCCGAGTTGATTTAAATAGATAGTTACTATATTTCGACAGGTTTTAATATTAATGATATAGAACATATAAGCCCCTCTAATGTGATGTTACTGAAAGTTCAGAGAGTACCCCAACCTATTCCTGCCCCCCCTCCGCCCAACACCCCTACCTCCCACATCACACTGCTACCTTCAACTAAACTACCCACCCAAACCTTCCACTCGCCACCCCACACCCTAACCCTCTCATGATGGGGGTTTGCAGCCTCAAAGGCTCAAGGATCCGTGGCCCTCCTTCTGCGTCTGGCCCTCCGGTTCTCCCCCCAGAGGTTGAGCTCTAAAGTGGGCCCCTCCAAGGACGGCTGCCGCCTCCCTCTTATCCCCGGTATTCCCACCCTCACCTCCCCCGTTACACATACCATTCAGTGATTGATTACTGTTGACCCCTAACCGTTTCCTCCTCCCCCCGTGCCCAATCTTAGATTCTACTCCCCCCCTACCTCCCATATTCTACAATAATTCCCTTTATTCATCTCTGTAACGGTCACCACCGTTTACGACCTTCCATCCAACCACGACAAGCTTATCCGACACACTGCAACAATCCTGCATACATGATACATTCCATTTCCCAGAATAAAGACGAAACACAAGCTCAGTTCTCTCTGGTTTCCAAAATGAATGAACACTTTATTGGTTTCTTAGCTTGCTTATATATCTAGTACAGCATGTTAAAGTTAATCACAGGACAATGCAATCTCCACCCCCCTAATCATACACTGGGGCTAATTCTCTAGCAGACATTTCGGCACCGACCCTGATGAGACACATCACATTCCTATATCAATAGAATTCAATTAAAATACAATTAAAATACAATTGACATGCTAATTCAATACATCTGAAGAGAGACGTTAACACAGGGCTTTAAACAGTTTTATCACACAATGAAAAGGTCTTTGGAGCAGACCTGGATTAACACCTCTACACAATGAAATGTCTTTCACAAGCCGGGTCACTTAGCATTTTAAAAGCAGATGTTTTTGCATTGAATAAGCCTACAGCTTGTAATGTACCTCTCCTGTGTAACAGATGTCAAGTAGGAACACCTTAATATCTCAGTATCCTGCCATATGAAGTATCAATAATGTCCCATCTCATGTAATACATGAAGTATGATTTTATTAGCCACCCTACGCCCAAAAGGGCACATGGTGGACCCAGGAGTCATTAGTGCCACTGGCACAAGAGTATCTCTCATCCTTCCAAAGTCTCTGGTTGTCACGGTTCATTTCGTTACAATCTCCTATTATCTTTCTTTTAATTTGATTGTATGATTATTATGATTATTTTCCTCTTTTATTTCCTATGATAAGAGGGGGGGGGAAGAAGGGATGTAGCATTACGTTACATTATCTCAATGCCAGCTTGTCTCCAGTCTCTTCTGGGCCATAATCTGTGGGTAAGAGGCCCACCCACAGTCCCTTCCAAAACACACAGTGACAGTGGGTTCTGTCACACTCATCCTTTTTTTTTTTTAACAACAAGGTTGGTCTTTATTGGGAAAAAAAAACCATAAGAATGGTACATGACAATTTAGTCTGGGTAAGAGCAGTACAATACATAGATTACATACAGAGGGGAAAAAATTAAAATAATAATAAAAAAATAAAAAAGAAAATTTAAAAAAAAAATTATATATATTTATATATACATATACATACATACATATACATATAAGGCCCACAATAATAAGGCACACTTCTCTATTGTGAAAGAAGGCGGTTATATCAAACAGGTAGGATAGCAGGTAATTTCTCAACAACCAATACCGCAGGCGTCAGAGCGAACGCCCTGGGGAAGGGGAGGAGGAGGGGGGGGGGGGGGGGGGGGGGGGGGGGGGGGGGGGGGAGGGGAGGGGAGGGAGGGGGGGAAGCCCACCCACGACGCCAAGGACAATTCTCCCATGTACATCTCAGGGGTTAGCAACATATGAGGGATCGGTCCAGGGCCGCCAAACCCTCTCATACTTCATAGGACACCCTCTACTTATATACGTCAACTTATACAATGGAAGCACTGCGTTTACCGCCCTTTCCCAGGAGCCCACAGTGGGGGGTAAAGGGGAGATCCATTTCAGCAGAATCTCCTTTTTAGCATAAAAGAACAACAAAGAAATCAGCGTCTTGGTATATCTAGGCCGCAGCTCATCATCCTGTACACCCAACAGGGCCAATTCCGCCGACAAGGGTAATTCCAGTTGGAGGCGGAAATTGATAGTCTCTCCCACCGCAGCCCAGAACCTCGCCAGCTTCGGGCAGGTCCAGAACATGTGTAAAAAGGTGCTATCAGACGAGTGACATCGGGGGCAATTTGGTGAACGGAGCGGATAAATTCTGTGCAGTCTCTGAGGCGTAAAATAAACCCTGTGCAGAAATTTCGTTTGAATCAGCTTATCCCTAGAGGAGATGACCACCTTAGAGCTAGCCTCAAAACACTCCTCCCAGGTTTCTCTGTCCAACTCAGGGAAATCCCCCCTCCATTTATCCCACAAGGCTTCCATCTTTGGGGAATCCCTGTCACACTCATCCTTAGTCGGCATATGCGCACAAGCAACATTTGTTCCTTGTGCTGCTTCTTTCTTCTCCAATCAGAACTCGGCTGTACTGGGGCTGCTAGAAGTCAGATTCAGGAACCTACGCTCTTTGCATTTAGAAAAACACATTCAATGTTGTATTGATGGCTACAGAGCTGCATTATGTGTATCTACTGTGTTCAACTATAAGAACTCTTGTAACTGTTTTATATTTGTTTCCATTCTCCTTGGAAAGTTGCACCGCTTTGTGAGAAACATTCATTACACCGACCCAACCGGAGAAGAAATCTTCTTTAACAACGGTGGGGAAGTCCAATCCGGGATGACTTTATCCAATTTGATCATTCATGGAACTGGAGAAAGTTATGAATCTGCTTTCCAACCGCTGGCCAGCTTTGATGACAGTAAAGCCATCGATGAAATATTCAACATAAACCCAGAAGACATCGCCTGGAAGGGCGGCAGGGTAAGAAATGAAATACAGCTTTAACCACTTGCCGACCAGCGCGCGCACTTTTACATCGGCAGAATGGTACGGACAGGCAAATGGGCGTTCAGGTATGTCGCTTTAAATTTGCGGCTGCGTGGGTGTGCGTGCGCCGTTGCCGCAAGCTCCGTGACCCACGGGATCTGTGGACTCGATGTCCGCAGGTGTCCCGCAATCGTGTCATGGTGCGGCAGAACGGGGAGATGCCTGTGTAAACAAAGCATCTCCCTGTTCTGCCTAGTGACAGGACACTGATTGGCTGCTCCCTCTCATCGGGAGCAGTGATCAGTGTCGTGTCACAGTAAGCCATGCCCCCCAGACAGTTAGAATCACTTTCTAGGACACACTTAAAGGGTCACTAAAGGAAAAAAAAATGTTGCTGAAATGACTGTTTACAGGGTATAGAGACATCAAAGTTAACTGATTCCTTTTAAAAATGATTAAAAATAGATAAAAATCAATTATATAACGTGCCTCTAGTTTCACTTTCGTTTTTAAACTGGTTTCATGTTTATGTGAAGTAGAGAGAGACACAGAACAAAAACAAACAAATCCAGGGCAGTGTTTTGTTTTTAAAATGAATCTGATTGGTTCTGAGGAGTTTTAGACACACAGCTTGGACCATAGTGAAAAGCTGCCATGAGATTTTTCATAAGGAGCCAGACAAGCAGGAAGTGTGGAGATCAGAGAAGTATTACAGCTACTTTAAAGCAAAAACGAACAATGAGGATATGAAACCAGGACTGCAGTAAGGTAAAGGAAGCTATTTAGCAAAAAAAAAAAAAAAAATCCTTTAGTGATCCTTTAACCCCTTCCTAGCCCCCTAGTGGTTAACCCCTTCACTGCCAGTGTCATTTACACAGTAATCAGTGCATTTTTATAGCACTGATCGCTGTATAAATGTGAATGGTCCCAAAATAGCGTCAAAAGTGTCCGATGTGTCCGCCATAATGTCACAGTCACAATAAACGGTCACACCAAATTCCGACCGTCCAAAACATGGTGACGTACAACAATACGACGAGCCTAGAAAAATGAAGTTCGATGCTTCCGAGCATGCGTCAAATTGTTTTCGAGCATGCGTGTTTTTTCTTCGTCGGAGTTTCATACAGACAAAAAAAAAGAGAACATGTTCTCTTTCTAATTCCGTCAGAATTTCCGACAGAAAAAGTCACATGCGGTCGGAAAATATCCGATGAAAAAATTCCGTCTGACTTTTTCCATCGGAAGTTCCGATCATGTGCAGAAGGCATTACACATAGGAGGGGCCGGAGGAGTTTCCAGAGCTCTCCAAGGTAAGCTGGGTTCCACAAGCCCCCCACCCAAAGTGACTTCTATCACAGCACCTAATAAAATAATTAGGGTTGTCCCGATACCACTTTGTTAGGACCGAGTACAAGTACCGATACTTTTTTTCACGTAGTCGTCGATACCGAATACCGATACTTTTTTTAAATGTCCCCCACAAATGCAGCCATGTCCCCCACAAATGCAGCCATGTCCCCACACAAATGCAGCCATGTCCCTACACAAATGCAGCCATGTCCCCACACAAATGCAGCCATGTCCCCCACATATGCAGCCATGTCCCCCACAAATGCAGCCATGTCCCCACACAAATGCAGCCATGTCCCCACACAAATGCAGCCATGTCCCCCACATATGCAGCCATGTCTCCCACATATGCAGCCATGTCCCCCACATATGCAGCCATGTCCCCCCACATATGCAGCCATGTCCCCCCACATATGCAGCCATGTCCCCCCACATATGCAGCCATGTCCCCCCACATATGCAGCCATGTCCCCCCACATATGCAGCCATGTCCCCCACATATGCAGCCATGTCCCCCACAAATTCAGCCATGTCCCCCACATATGCAGCCATGTCCCCATATATGCAGCCATGTCTCCCACATATGCAGCCATTTCCCCCACATATGCAGCCATGTCCCCCCACAAATGCAGCCATGTCCCCCACAAATGCAGCCATGTCCCCCACAAATGCAGCCATGTCCCCCACATATGCAGCCATGTCCCCCCACATATGCAGCCAAATCACCCATATATGCAGCCATGCCCCCCCTACCTAGCCACCGCCGCCACCTGGGGAACATCACAGCATTAATTTGAATAGCTGTAGTGTTCCCGCCCGTATAGACACTCCCCCTTGCTCGGGATTGGACAGATCATGATCACCCATCCAATCCCGAGCAAGGGTGAGTGTCTATACGGGCGGGAACACTACAGCTATTCAAATGAAAGCTGTGATGTTCCCGCACGATGTTTAAGCCATGCGGCGGCGGCGTTCGATGCGGCGGAGTTCGATGCGGCGGGGGGGACGGAAAAAGTATTCTATTCTGGTATCGGGGGTATTTGCGAGAGTACAAGTACTCCCGCAAATACTCAGTATCGGTCCCGATACCGATACTGGTATCGGTATCGGGACAACCCTAAAAATAATAATAATCTTCCAACATGTCCAAAGGGTATCTAAAAATAATGTTTCACAATAATGTCTCAGGATGTTCAAAAAATAAGGTCCCACAAAGTAAATGTCCCTTGACGATCTCTTTCCTCTGATCCATGCCAATCTAAAACCATGAAACAACAAGCAGGTGAAAATGTAAAGTATATAATATAAATGTAAAGCTTCTCTATGGTGAGCATTTTAGTAACAGCCCAGGAAATTCTGATAGGGTCTCTTAAATATGTGACTGTACACCTGACTGTGATTGTATTTACCAGATGCCGATATCCCGATGTAATGACAGATGTCCTCCTGGATACAGAAAAGCTCCCAAGAGGAGTGTCCATGTCTGCTGCTATGACTGCCTCCCATGTTCCGAGGGGGCGGTGTCCAATGTAACAGGTAGGAGTGGCCAAAAAAGAGTAAAGAAAAATACAACTGTAATTGTCACGTATGTATTTAGAAAGAATTGTTGAATTTAAATAGCAACTTGAGGAGGATATGATAATATGACAGGGAGGCTGCTGGGGCCCCCTGGAGCTAGGGGTGATGTTGCGATTGTGACCCCTGCAACCCCTTATGCTATGCCCATGCACCAACCTCTGCTCTACTGACACCATCCACTGATTTACTGATATATACATGTAGCACTACCCCCGGAGGAGCTGCTGGTTGTTTTGGGTGGCACATTTACCTGGTGGCTCTTCCGAATTCCTAGGGGTGCATGATGCATTTAGTAGAAGTAAAGGAATGTCCGTAACAGGTGCTCTTTGCTGTGCTCTTTATTACCCAGGCAGGTAAAAAAAGTAAACTTGTGGTGAGGAAAGTAAAGTTGAAGGAAGAGAATAGCAAATTCAGGTGTAGTAATAGAGAAACAGTCTTGCTCCCAAACATAACACTTCTCTGCGCCACTCCTCTTTGAGTTGGTTTAGTGTACCCGGACAGGCCTCTCTCACTGATCTGGCACCCGGAGTATCACTCGAACCTTTGTAGGATAAAGTCTCTGCCGCAGACCCTCCTTGGTGAACTTCAGGGAGACACCTCTGCCACAGGCCCTCTCTGATTGTAGTTATGGAGGCATTCCTCCTTAGGTAAATTACGCCTAGGTCTCCTCCTTAATGTCGCCCAGGTACCAACTGACAGGTGATCAATCCTGCAGTGTCCGGTTACCTTGATCCCCGGTGGTTTGTCCAGGACCTTTTGGATCGCCAACCTCTCAATGGCGCTCCTCAGATGGACTCCCCACCGAACAGCAATACAGCTTGGGATCCTCAAAGTTGGGAACCCAGTCGCTCACTGGATCCCCGTCGCTGCTCAGATGTTCCAGGACAACATGGCCCCAAAACCAGGAACATCGCGTGGCACGCACGCCCCGGCCAGGTAGGCCATAACGCCGGGGGAACCATGATGTGGCTACCCAAAAGGTGGGTGCCAGAGTGAACGAAAGAGAACCCAGAACCAATGGAGCCTGCCCCATAAATACCCTCCCTCAGCATGCACAGCAAGGTCAAACCCTCCTCGACTCCACTGCTGCCACCTACTGCACAGGGGTGGGAAGAACACCCCAACACAACAGAATGAGCCCACAGCACAGGCAAGCTGAGACAGAGACCCCGTTTTGCACATAACAATTCGGATCAGAGCTTAACTACACTCTGATCTCCCTCTAAATTTAGATAGCACTGGTGCCTAAAGTAACCAGGGGCTACATACATATCTATACACACGTGCATGTTTGCGCACACCCTAATGCACCTACACACCCCCCCCCCCCCACCTCCAGCCGGTGTGAAAATGTTAAAGATGTACTGAATATTTATTTTTTTGTTTTTATTGGTTTTATTGCAGATAGTGACAGCTGTTTTCCATGTCCCGATGAAGAGTGGCCCGATGACAAAAAAATGAGATGTGTATCCAAAACCTTCGATTTTTTGTCCTATAAAAATGATGTGATGTCTCTGATATTTTCATTGATATCTTTAACGTTCTCAGCCGTGACATTTTTTGTATTGGGAAACTTTATTTATTACCGGGACACTCCAATGGTGAAAGCCAATAACCGGACTGTGAGCTTCATCCTCCTGACCTCCATCTTGCTGAGCTTCATCTGCGTCTTCTTCTTCCTCGGTCGTCCTGTGGATATAACCTGCATGCTGAGACAAATATCATTTGGGATCTTCTTCTCCATCGCTGTCTCTTCTGTTCTGGCCAAGACTATCATTGTGTACATTGCCTTCAAGGCCACCAAACCTGGGAGTACCTGGAAAAAATGGGTCACTGTCAAAGCATCCAATTCTTTGGTCCTGATCTGTTCTTCTGTCCAAGTTCTGATCTGTGTTGTTTGGCTGTCAGTGTCTCCTCCCTACCAAGAGTATGACATGGACTCCTATCCTGGGAAGATCCTCATTCAGTGTAATGAAGGGTCAGTTATCGGGTTCTACTCTATGTTGGGTTATATGGGGTTTCTGGCAGCTGTGAGTTTTGTTCTGGCTTTCATGGTGAGGACATTACCGGACAGTTTTAATGAGGCCAAGTACATCACCTTCAGCATGCTGGTGTTCTGCAGTGTCTGGATTGCCATGATCCCGGCCTATCTGAGCACCAGAGGGAAATACATGGTGGCTGTGGAGATATTCGCCATACTGACCTCCAGTGCTGGATTGTTAGGATGTATATTCTTCCCAAAATGTTACATTATAATTTTCAAACCTGAGCTGAACAACAGGAGAAAAAACACCCTGCAGAAAATAATTATGAGAACATAATACTTAAGAGGTGTGTAAAGGAAATGTTTTTTTTTTATCTTAATAGCTTTCTTTACCTTAATGCAGTGCTGTTTTCATGTCCTCATTGTTCGTTTTTGTTCTGAAGTTGCTGTAATCCTTCTCTGTTCTGGACACTTCCTGGTTGTCTGTTTCCTTATAACCACAGTCCTGGGAGCTTTCTCTCTGTGGTCACCAATCAAGGAGGTGTGATTACTGTGTGTCTAAAACCCCTCAGCACCAATCACTTTTGTTTTCCAAACCATCACTGCCCTCTATTGGCTCTGTGGCTCTGTACATCAGAGAGACAGGAACAGCATGCAAAAAACGAAACTGAAACTGTAGGCACATTATATGATTGATTTTTATCCATTTTAAATCGTTTTTAAAAGGAATCAGTTAACTATTATGTCTCTATACCCTGTAAACAGTAATTTCAGCAAAAAAAAATTCCTTTACAACTCCTTTAATAGAGAAATCATAAATATGTGTCAGGAAAACACTTTTGAATAATGAGTTTTATTAAAAAGTATAATTAATGTTCAATCGGTTGTAATCGGTTGTACTCATTTTTGTTAAAGCTATTTCAAGCTATGACCATGAAATGTTATATAGACCATGTGATAATGGCTTCCCTGCTTTTCCACATTGGTAGCAATGCTGCTGTAAGGTTGCTGGTTCAACTAGACCCGGGCTTTAACCACTTAATACCCGACGGCCATCAAATGACGGCGGGCGGAATACTCTATTGTTCTGACAGGACTGTCATTTAAAGCTGCGTCAGGTTGCTGGGAGCACAATGCGTGTGCCCGGCGGCCGCGATGGCCGTCGGGCACTTGCGATTGCCAAGTAACTGAGCGGGGACGTGGAGCTCTGTGTGTAAACACAGAGCTCCACGTCCTGTCAGGGAGAGAGGAGACAGATCTGTGTCCCTTGTACATAGGGACACAATCGGTCACCTCCCCCAGTCACCCCCCTCCCCCTACAGTTAGAACACTGACTAGGACACACATTTAACCCCTTCCCCGCCAGTCACATTTATACAGTAACAGTGCATATTAGTAGCACTGTTCACTGTATAAATGTGAATGGTCCCAAAAATGTGTCAAAAGTGTCCGATGTGTCTCCGCTATAATGTCGCAGTCCCCCAAAAAAAAAAAAAAAAATCGCAGATCGCCGCCATTCCTAGTAAAAAAAATAAAATCATAATTATGTCCACTATTTTGTAGGCAATATAACTTTTGCGCAAACCAGTCACTATACGGTTATTGCTATTTTATATTTTAATTTTTTTTACCAAAAATATGTAGAAGAATACGTATCGGCCTAAACTGAGACACATTTTTTATTTTTATTTTTTAAATGGGATATTTATTATAGCAAAAAGCAAAAAATATTGTGTATTTTTTTCAAAATGTACGCTCTTTTTTTGTTTTATAGCCCAAAAAAATTTTTTTCCCCTCCTGTAGCAAATTGGATCATCGCTCTGCTGTTTTTTGTTTTTTTTTGCCTTCCTCTGGATCAACTGTGGGTATGGAGTTGGGTGTATGTGATTGTACTGTGTTTTATTTTGTTTGTTTATTTTTTTATGGTTGAACTGGATAGACTTGTGTCTTTTTTCAACCTGACTAACTATGTAAATAAAGCTCTATTTGTGGGGGGAAAAAAGGACGGCAATTTTGTCATGTCACACTACCGCGCAATTGTCGGTTAAAGCGACGCAGTGCCGGAAGCTAACATTTCGTCTGGGCAGGATGGGGGTGTAGGTGCACGGTAGGCAAGTGGTTAAAGCGGAGCTCCAACCGCGATTTTTTTTTTTTTTAAAGTCAGCAGCTACTAACAGTGTAGCTGCTGACTTTAAATAAGGACACTTACCTTGTCCTACTTGCCCGCGCTGATGGGCCCCCCCATGCCGTTCCCACGATCGCTCCGGGTCCCGCGCCGCCATTCACACTATGGGAAACAGGCAGTGAAGCCGTACGGCTTCACTGCCCATTTCCTACTGCGCCTGCGTGAGTCTCACGCTGGCTTGTGAATGGGCGGCTGCTCTCTGAGAACACACACAGTTCCCAGAAAGCAGCGCGCCCCATTCACAAGCAGAAGAACAAGAAGAAAAGACACCGTTGAGTGGAAGAGGCAGATTACGGACTTCCGCATAGCAACAGGTATTTCGGGTGAGTATTTTTTTTTTTTTTTCAGTTTTTTGTTTTTGTTTTAACCACTTAAGACCCGGACCAAAATGCAGGTAAAGGACCTTGCCCCTTTTTGCGATTCGGCACTGCTTCGTTTTAACTGACAATTGTGCGGTCGTGCGACGTGGCTCCCAAACAAAATTGGCGTCCTTTTTTCCCCACAAATAGAGCTTTCTTTTGGTGGTATTTGATCACCTCTGCGGTTTTTATTTTTTGCGCTATTAACAAAAATAGAGCGACAATTTAAAAAAAAATGCAATATTGTTTACTTTTTGCTATAATAAATATCCCCCAAATATATATAAAAAAACTATTTTTTTCCTCAGTTTAGGCCGATACGTATTCTTCTACGTATTTTTGGTAATAAAAATCGCAATAAGCGTTTATCGGTTGGTTTTCGCAAAATTTATAGCGTTTACAAAATAAGGAAAAGTTTTATTGCATTTTTATTAATTTTTTTTTTTTTACTACTAATAGCGGCGATCAGTGATTTTTTTCGTGACTGCGACAATACGGCGGACACTTCGGACAATTTTGACACATTTTTGGGACAATTGTCATTTTCACAGCAGAAAATGCATTTAAATTGCATTGTTTACTGTGGAAATGACAGTTGCAGTTTGAGAGTTAACCACAAGGGGGCGCTGTAGGGGATGTGTGACCTAATGTGTTTGTTTACAACTGTAGGGGGGTGTGGCTGTAGGTGTGACATCATCGATCGCGTCCCCCTATTACAGGGATGACGCGATCGATGCTGCGGCCACAGAGAAGCACGGGGAAGCCGTGTTTACACACGGCTCTCCCCGTTCTTCCGCTCCAGGGACGGATCGCCGCACTCCAGCGGCGATCGGGTCCGCGAATCCCGCGGTCCCGGTCCTGGAGCTTCGGACCGGGTCGCGGGCGCGCGCCTGCGACCCACGGCTGGGTACTAAAATCAACGTATATATATACGTTGATGTGCCCAGCCGTGCCATTCTGCCGACGTAAATGTGCAGTAGGCGGTCCTTAAGTGGTTAAACAACATGGGAAAATGTTGTTTTCCTGGGTGGAGCTCCGCTTTAAGGACTATCTGGATGTATGGAACTCCCCCAATGCATTGGGCCAGTGAAAACATCCACACACAGATATGGTATGTCCAAAACTAGACTTAATTTCTCATGCGTACTTGTTCAAAAACAAATCATACAGGAAAGGAACGCCCTTGTCCCAGCCAATCATATCTAAGTTATTAGGTCATACAAGTAATATTCGTCACAATTATACATTGTGTGTAAAATATAACAATCTGTATACTGGGTACCTGACCGATTCTGCTTTCTACTGCAGCTTCGCTAATGTTATGTTCTTTGCCTAGGACACAATAACATTGGTAAGGTTCCTGGCTTTTGTGTAACTGAACCTAGAAGCTCAAGGATACATCTTCATACAAGCATTAAGCCTTATAATGCATTGATAGAATGGGGGAACTCTAACCTTCCAATGCATTGATATTTATGGGGGAACTCATCACTACAATCGCTCACTCATACACAGATTAGGCTTAAATCGGAGCTCCACCTTAAAGTGGAACTCGCGCTGATCGGATCCCTCCCCCCTCCGGTGTCACATTTGACACCTTTCAGGGGGAGGGGGGGTGCAGATACCTGTCTAAAGACAGGTATTTGCACCCACTTCCGGCCCAGCATTCTCGGGCAGAATGCAGGCATTTCGTCACCCCTGTTGTGTGCTGGGAACACACAGCGGGAGCCAATCGGCGGGCGCAGCGCGACTCGCGCATGCGTCGTAGGGAACCAGGCAGTGAAGCCGGAGCGCCTCACTTCCTGGTTCCCTCACCGTGGATGGCGGGGGGGCAGCAGAGTGACCAGCGAACGCTCGTCCTCTGCTGCGGACGGCGCTGGACTCCAGGACAGGTAAGTGTCCTAATATTAAAAGTCAGCAGCTGCAGTATTTGTAGCTGATGGCTTTTAATATTTTTTTTTGAGCGCACATTCGCTTTAATAAGCGTTTAAAGTGTTATGTTCCTTTAAGGCCGCGTACACACGATCGAACATGACCGCTGAAACTAGTCCACAGACCAGTTTCAGCGGACAGATTTGATCGTGTGTGTGGCCTACCGGACAGGTTTCCAGCGGACAAAAGTTTTAAAACATGCTTTAAAACTTGGACATGTCCGCTGGTTAGTACGCCTAACCAGCGGACCGAAATCCCCCGCATGCGTCGAATGGATTAGACGCATGCATGGAAAGCATTTTACTTCCTGGTTTGCGGACGTCGCGGCGTCAACGTCACCGCCACCTCACCGCGCTGTCTATCCGCTGGGATTTTGGTTTGATCGTGTGTACACTCCATCAGACCAAAATATCCCAGGAGACATGTCCGATGTCATCGGACATGTCTCCTCGTGTGTACGCGGCCTTAGATGCGATGTTTGCAAAACCCTTTGTGGTTTTTTTGGGGGGCAAAATGCCAAGTGGCAATATTTTTCACGGAGATACCCTAATATGTGGCTGTGAATGTGCAAGAATCCGTTTTTTCAAAACAAACTTCCTGCTATGACATATACCTATTTGGCATACTATTTTTATTATAGGGGGGGGGTGTTTGTGTGGGGGTGGGTGGTGGGCGATTCCTGTGGCTTGCACTAGGGCGATTTTGAACTTGGCAACCTTTTTCTCCCATCTGCTCTGACCCTAGCGTGTTCAAATCAGTGCTCTGCCATTTCCAACCCATCTCTTTCAAAAAAAAACGGAATGCTACATACTAGGGCTGTGCAAATTAACTTTTAATTAATCGATTAATCTTTAATTTTTTTGATCGATCACAATCTTTTTGATCGATTAAAATTCTTTTGATTTGTACTCATCTCTCCACTGGCTTCTGGGCCTTTAGGGAGTTCCTTTGGAAATCTGGTAACGTCACGGACACCGGCGGGGCTTGCCGTGTGCATCTGAAGGGCTCCTTTGCTGTGCCTTCATATCTGCATGGGGGTGGGACCTTACTATCTGCCACACGCAAGGGTAGTTACACTTCCCTCTATCACTTCCCTCTATCACCCTGGGATTCTACAACCATCCACTGGGAGTTGTGATAGTTCCCTTTCTAGGGTATCTACATGCCGATTGACTGATGTTAACCCCTCCTGACCTGGATTCAGCAGTGGTATCGTTGTACACATTTTTATACCAGTATCATACTTGGCTACATGTTTTTATGACTACTTTTGGTACTATTTGGTATTACTTGCACCATCGATTTTTTTCTCCAGTGCAATATTTATTTTGTTACCTACTTGAAGACTATAAAAGTTTTAATGCTATTCCCATCGAGCGCTGCCTCTGTGTGTGTTTTTTGTATCCTGCTATCCATTTTTTCCACTGGGAATCAGCCTGCAAAGAGATCAGCTAAAAGTAGTTGGATCTGTATGTGCGTTATAATTAATCGAAATTAGTCGATTAATCGATTAAAAAAAGAAACGATTAATCATACACAAAAATTTTGATCAGTAACAGCCCTAATATATACATATATAATGTTTACCTAGCAAGTGCACAAGTTGCTTTTATATTCCGGCATGCTCAACCAAATCCTCTTTTCCTTCACAAGTATGAAAGGAGCCACTGATAACAGATTTAAATGACATTAATCGTTTTGTCATTGTGGCCACTTGGTCTGTTAAAAGAGGAGTTCACTTTGTGGTCTGGGGTGTCCATGGACCCTTACTGTCAGCATTTGTAAGTTTTCACACTTTTTTTTTCTTATTCCTACCTAGCCCAGAGTTTTTTTTTACTACTACTTCTTAAACTGTTGAGGTCTAACAAAAAATTACAGATCCTACATAAAAACGGATCGGTCTCAGACCCGCTGCACGAGTCCATACATTTTTGTTTTGTTTTCTATCTGCAGGCTATGGCTGTGGGGAGGAAGGTTTTTACTTCCTTAAACAAATAACCTCTACCGATTGTATATTTCTACTTATAATATCTTTAATCAATTAAAACTTTTACAAAACCCAGGGTCTTTACTATGTGCTTCCAAAGCACTATATATATATATATATATATATATATATATATATATATATATATATATATATATATATATATATATATTAGGGCTGTGCAAATTAACTTTTAATTCATCGATTAATCTTTAATTTTTTTGATCGATCAAAATATTTTTGATCGATTATTTTTTTTTGGATTGGTACTCACCTCTTCGCCGGCTTCTGGGCCTCCAGGAAGTTCCGTCGGAGATCTGGTAACGTCACGGACACCGGCGGGGGTTGCCGTGTCCATCTGAAGGGCTCCTTTGCTGTGCCTTCATATCTGCATGGTGGCGTGACCTTACTATCTGCCACAAGCAAGGGCTGTTACACTTCCCTCTAGCTCTTCCTTTTATCAACCTGGGATTTTACAACCATCCACTGGGAGTTGTGATAGTTCCCTTCACGGGACATCTACATGCCGACGGACTGATGTTAACCTCTACTAATCTCGATTCAGCAGTGGTATCGTTGTACACATTTTTATACCAGTATCATACATGGCTACATATTTTTATGGCTGTTTTTGCTACCATTTGGTATTACTCGCACCATTTTTACAGTTTATGTAGCTACATCGATTTTATCTCCAGTGCAATATTTATTTTGTTACCTACTTGAAGATTATAAAAGTTTTAATGCTATTCCCATCGAGCGCTGCCTTTGTGTGTGTTTTGTATCCTGCTGTTGGTCGCTGCACTGGGAATCGGCCTGCAAGGAGATCAGCTAAAAGTAGTTGGATCTGTATGTGTGTTATAATTAATCGAAATTAGTCGATTAATCGATTAAAATTAAAAACGATTAATCAAACACAAAAATTTTGATCAGTAACAGCCCTAATATATATATATATATATATATATATATATATGTGTGTGTGTGTGTGTGTGTAGCGCCCCCTTACTTTCAGTACGGGCACTACGCTAAAGTTAATGGGTGAATGGGAGAGTTATTTTGCTCCCATTCCTAATTTGTCAAATTTCGGGCTGCTGCTATTTCGGAACTGTCCTGTAGGTCAGTCTGCAACCCAGGGGTGTGAATACACCCCTGGGCGACAGTTGGCGCTAGAGGGGTTCCGACAGAGCCACTTTTCCCCAGCAGCCAATTGGAGGAGTTTTTCCCTCGCTTTAAGCGTTAAACCTTCCTGGAAAACTGTTGGTACGTGTAGGTTGAACCTCAATACCTGGACCTGCGGTTTACCTTCACGAAATAAGGGACCCTTACCGATCCTTGAATGATGCCCACCCTGCACACTTGATATTAAATATGTGTAACTTCCGTAATAACAAAACAGTACACCCACAACCCATTCAGAACATCTATGAGACATTAATAATGTCCTTATACTCTAAAATATGTCTGATTACTGTAATAGAAAACCAACACTTACACTCTGGGCACTTACCAGACACCAACAATATTCTCATACCTCCATACAAAATTATACTTGTACCTCTAAGCCAGGGGTGCCCAACCTTTTGAAGAGCGAGGGCCACTTAAGCAACTTGGTAACCAGTCGAGGGCCACAATGAGCGTAGCGGGCGGATAACAGGTCACGGCTACTCTATAGGCCCTCTGATCCGCCCAGATGAAAGGTGACGAGTTCCCTTCTGTTTTTCGGATTGGAGATAGGTGGGCGTAAACGGACATCTGACACTCTATAGCGGTGAATTGAGGGTCCCATTTGGTCAAGCTGATCGTGTGAAAGTGGCCTAAGACTGCATTCACACTGATGTGCTGTGGTTTACCCACACCACGGGCGCAGCGTAGTGCCCCTGTGTCTATCCTACGTGTTAGCTGAACTTTCCCATAGACTCTGCCTGTGGCAAAAGCTGGCGCTGTAGAGGACGCATCAGCTAATGGGGCTCTGCTCCGCAGCCGCTTTCTTCCTCTACCACCATTCACAACACTGATGCTACGGTATGGCGGGTGGGCAACCTGTGATCTGTGCTTGTCAACCCACCATTCCCGAGCAGGAGGTCGCGGGCCACATCAGAGGGCCCCGCGGGCCACTGGTTGGCCACCCCTGCTCTAAGTGATAGAAAAATAAGCAAAATCAAATTATTATATCTATTTTGTGTATACACCTTTAAATTTAAGTTTCCCTTAATAGCCACCTAGGACCTAAGCAATAAACCAGTTAAGCAGTAATCACGTTTGGATGTCATATATACATATTCATGTATATACTTTTAATCATATAACAACCTTTAAGAACATATAAACAAGGGCCAGGATCAAGAAAGAAATCACGATTATATAATCTCTTAGGCCGCGTACACACGATCGGTTCAAACCAATGAAAACGGACTGAGGTTCCAAACCGATCGTGTGTAGGCCCCATCGGTCCGTTATCCTTCGGTCAAAAAACAGAGAACTTGCTTTAAAGTTGAACCAATGGACGGCTAACCGATAGGTCAAAACCGATTGTTAGTATGCAAAAGCATCGGTTAAAAAGCCGCACATGCTCAGAATCAAGTCGACGCATTCTTGGAAGCATTGAACTTTGTTATTTTCAGCACTTCGTTGTGTTTTACGTCACCGCGTTCTGACACGATCGGATCATTAACCGATGGTGTGTAGGCACATCAGACCATCAGTCAGCTTCATCGGTGAACTGATGAAAACGGTCCTTCGGACCGTTCTCATCGGATGGACCGATCGTGTGTACGTGGCCTTAGAGATCCATACATCCGTCCTTTAGCCCAGGTTCACACTGGGTACGATTTAGTTCGATTTAGTTCTCAAATCGGCGGCAATTGCCAGCAATGACACCGTCCTAATCGGTGCGACGCCGCATCTGCGGCGCTGCACCGATTTCAAAAAGTAGTTCCTGTACTACTTTTTGCGATTTCAGGATGCGATTTACATTGACATCTGTGCAGAACCCTGCACAGATGTCTCCTAAATCGCGCCGAAATCGGGACTGACAGAGAGAGTGAAATCGCGCGATTTCACTCCCACAGCCCAGTGTGAACCAGGGCTGATTGTGGGAGACAAAAATAGCGCTCTGACTCCCTACTCTAGTCCGGCCATCCAAGCGGGACAATATACTGTATTTATCGGCGTAGAACACGCACAGGGGTACAAAGCACACCCTAACTTTAAGAGGGACGTTTCAGGAAAAAAAACCTTTCCACAGCCCCCTGCGTATAACACGTAGGCACAGTTTACCCCTCTATTTTCAGGGTAAAAAAAATTAGTGTTATTCGCCAACAAATACAGTATCTCTTAGCCGCCGTACACACGGCCGAGGTTCTCGCTGAAAACCAGCGAGAACCTCGCTGGAATGCACATTCCAGCGAGGACCTCGGCCGTGTGTACGGTCTCGGCGAGCTTCCCATCGGGAAGCCCGTCGAGCAGAAATAGAGAGCACGCTCTCTATTTCCTCGACGGCCCGCCTGGATGAATGGCTGGTTGCCATTCCCGACGGGCGGGTCGCCGATTTCGACGGCCGGCAGGGAACCTCGACGGGCGGAACGATGTGTTCTGCCCGTCGAGATTCCCTGCCGTGTGTACGCGGCCTTAAACTAAGTCCGGCCATCCAAGCGGGAAAAATATCTCTAATCCACACAACCATTACATCTACCACAGGGAAGGCCAACCTAGCCCCCTGGGCATAAAATAAAAAAACATTTAAATTAAAATATGAGTGCGATCAATCGCTAACAGAGTAAGTCAATATTCTTTGCAAATGCTGGGCCAGATTCTCAGAAGCGTTACGACGGAGTATCTCAGATACCCCGTCGTATCGCCTTTTTTTTGTCCTCGTATCTATGCGCGTGATGCTGAGCATCACTTTTGCATAGATACGCTTCTACATCCGACAAGTGTAAAAGCATTACAATTTCGGATCGTAGGTGTAATGACAACTCCGGCCACTAGGTGGCCTTTACGTTGTTTTTTCATTTGCATATGCAAATGAGGCTAGTACGGCGATTCCCGAACGCTTTTACGCCGCCCCGTCGTCGCATACGTCGTTTACGAACTCGTAAGGTTACCCCAGCTTCTATGTGGAGTAACCTTACGAAGTTCCGTCGGGTGCCATGTTAAGTATGGCGTCGGGTCAGCGTCGGCTTTTTCCGTCGCTTACGTCGTTTTACTAACTCGTTCGCGAATAGGGACTTGCGTAAATGACGCTCACGTCGTTTTGACGTCGGTTTCAACGACGCTTCCCGACGTGAGCTGGAGCATGCGCACTGGGCTTTTTTCCCCGGCCGGCGCATGCGCAGTTCGTTCGACGCGGGGGGCGCGCTTAATTTAAATACAAGCCGCCCCATTTGAATTGCGCGGGTTTACGCTTGGCAATTCACGAGACGCCGGCGAAAACTACGGAGCAAGTGCTTTGAGAATAAAGCACTTGCTCTAGTACGCAGCGGCGGCGTAGTGTAAATGGCTTACGCTACGCCGCCGAAAATATATGAGAATCTGGCCCTAAATCTTTACAAAGATCTTCAAATACCTGCAAGACGACTGCCCCATCCTCGTCGCCATCTGTAAGGTTGCTGGTTCAACTAGACCCAGGCTTTAAGGTCAATCTGGATGTATGGAAGCTCCCCAATGCATTTGTAGTGGAAACATCCACACACAGATATGGTGTGTCCAAACTAGACTTTATTTTCCAATGCGAACGTGTTCATAATCAAATCATACAAGAAAGGAATGCCATTGTCCCAGCCAACCATATCTAAGTTATTAGGTCATACAAGTAATATTCGTCACAATTAGAGTTGAGCGGACACCTGGATGTTCGGGTTAGACGGGTTCAACCGAACTACGGGACAAAAAAAAAAAAGTCTGGGTTCGGAACCCGAACTTGACCCCGAACCCCATTGAGGTCAATGGGGACCCAAACTTTTCAGTACTAAAATGTCTCTAAAAAAGTAATGGAAAGGGCTAGAGGGCTGAAAATGGCAGCAAAATGTTGGTAAGAGCACAAACAAATGTGGATAGGGAAATAACTTAAAAAAAAAAATCTTGACCTAGGAGGACATGGGCACGTGCCTTACAAGGCCAGCGCCGGCCCTGGGGGGGGGGCGCCAAAAAAAAGCTCCCTGCTTGAAAGAAATTAAAACCGTCCTACGGTGCAGCCGCCTCCCGCACTATAGCCCTGGCGGCACCGTGGCGGCACGGCACTTCACTTCACTTGGGCTCCATTCTGTTTTTATTCCGCCTGGTGGTCTGTCTCTCTACTTGGCGCCGCCGTGCTGTAAACACAGTTTCCCCGGCGGGGAAACGTTTTTTTTTTTTTTCTAGGCTCGTTTGTGTGCGATTGACGGGCGGTGGAGTGGGAGGCGCTGTGCCTCTGTGGTGATTGGCCGTATGGGAAATGATGCTGTGTTTACAGCACGGCAGCGCTAAATTTAGTTTTCTACATCTGAAGCATCCACTCCAGTCTCCAGCAGGGTAAGGAGAGACGGTGAGCAGTGCTGAGTAGAGAGCTGCTGAAGCTAACGTGAGTAAACCAGCAGGTGATTGCCCTCTGTTCAGCGCTGCTCACTGTCTCTCCATCTGCATGATTAATGCAGGAAGGGACAGAGCTGGGGGGTGTCTGTGTAAATCTAAAGGGGTCTAGGGGTGCAGAGTGTTGCTGCGTAATGTAAAAGGGGTCCAGAGGTGCAGGGTGCTGTGTAATGTAAAGGGGTCCAGAGGTGCGGTGCTGTGTAATGTAAAGGGGTCCAGAGGTGCAGGGTGCTGTGTAATGCAAAGGGGTCCAGAGGTGCAGAGTGTTGTGTAATGTAAAGGGGTCCAGAGTGCTGTGTAATGTAAAGGGGTCCAGAGGTGCGGTGCTGTGTAATGCAAAGGGGTGCAGAGTGTTGTGTAATGTAAAGGGGTCCAGAGTGCTGTGTAATGTAAAGGGGTCCAGAGGTGCAGGGTGCTGTGTAATGTAAAGGGGTCCAGAGGTGCAGGGTGCTGTGTAATGTAAAGGGGTCCAGAGTGCTGTGTAATGTAAAAGGGTCCAGAGGTGCAGGGTGCTGTGTAATGTAAAGGGGTCCAGAGTGCTGTGTAATGTAAAAGGGGTCCAGAGGTGCAGGGTGCTGTGTAATGCAAAGGGGTCCAGAGGTGCAGAGTGTTGTGTAATGTAAAGGGGTCCAGAGTGCTGTGTAATGTAAAGGGGTCCAGAGGTGCGGTGCTGTGTAATGCAAAGGGGTGCAGAGTGTTGTGTAATGTAAAGGGGTCCAGAGTGCTGTGTAATGTAAAGGGGTCCAGAGGTGCAGGGTGCTGTGTAATGTAAAGGGGTCCAGAGTGCTGTGTAATGTAAAAGGGGTCCAGAGGTGCAGGGTGCTGTGTAATGTAAAGGGGTCCAGAGTGCTGTGTAATGTAAAAGGGGTCCAGAGGTGCAGTGCTGTGTAATGTAAAGGAATCCAGAGGTGTAGGGTGCTGTGTAATGCAAAAGGGGTCCAGAGGTGCGGTGCTGTGTAATGTAAAAGGAGTCCAGAGGTGCAGTGCTGTGTAATGTAAAGGGGTCCAGAGGTGCGGTGCTGTGTAATGTAAAGGGGTCCAGAGGTGCGGTGCTGTGTAATGTAAAGGGGTCCAGAGGTGCAGTGCTGTGTAATGTAAAGGGGTCCAGAGGTGCGGTGCTGTGTAATGTAAAGGGGTCCAGAGGTGCGGTGCTGTGTAATGTAAAGGGGTCCAGAGGTGCGGTGCTGTGTAATGTAAAGGGGTCCAGAGGTGCGGTGCTGTGGAATGTAAAATGAGGTGAGGTTTCTGTGGAGGACAAGACAGAGAGGAGACTTGCAATTAGGGGAAGCCCAAAGTCAGGCAGCATAGCAGCACACTGGGGCGTTGTGCCATTGGCAGTAAAGCGCCGCTATTTTAGCGGCGCTTTACTGTCGTTTTTGCGGTGCTGTGCATGCGTGCTGGGGGGGGGCGGCAAAATGCACCTTTGCCTGAGTTGGCAAAAATCCTTGCACCGGCCCTGTCTAGGGTTGCCACCTCATCCCTTTAAACCTGAACACAGAGTAATTACACAGGTTCTGGGGCTAATTTAATGTCGATAAGGCACCAAGTGAGTTTAATTAGCAGCACCTTAATCAGCCGGAGAACCTGTGTAATTAATATGTTTTCGCTTTTAAAAGGGATGAGGTGGCAACCCTAGAAAGATCAGAAATACAAGAATGGCTGGGTAAGGCCGGTATACATGTCCATTCTGCGCTTGTGGCTGCGCTTGTCTGTGATAACGCCCCCCTGCCGTGTTAAATACACGTTCAAATAATACACTGGCTGCAGGGCAGGCCAGCACCTCCAAGGCGTAAAGGGCAAGTTTAGGCCATGTGCCCAATTTGGTGACCCAGAAGTTTAAGGGGGCAGAGCCGTCATTCAGTACGTGTAGGCGTGTGCACACATACTGCTCCACCATGTTGCTGAAATGCTGCCTCCTGCTACAACAATAGAAAGAACACTAGCTAAAGTGTTTATCTCACACCTACAGATGTGCAGGAAACACTGAGAAACACTGGGGGAAAAACTGCAAAATTTGTATTTTTTCTCTAAATGGTTGTTTTTTGAATAGCACAATAGAAGAAAAGTATATAAAGGGTGTATCTCACAGTAACATATGCAGTGCTGCTGCATTTGATTTGTGAAGCAGGACTGACTCATATATTTCTCTCTCTATAATCACAATCAGGAACCTTTCCCTAAAGTATCTAATGCAGAGTATCTCACAGGAACATATACAGTGCTGGTGCAATATGCAGAGTATCTCACAGGAACATATTCAATGCTGGTGCAATATGCAGAGTATCTCACAGGAACATATGCAGTGCTGGTGCTATATGCAGAGTATCTCACAGGAACATATGCAGTGCTGGTGCAATATGCAGAGTATCTCACAGGAACATATGCAGTGCTGGTGCAATACGCAGAGTATCTTACAGGAACATATGCAGTGCTGGTGCAATACGCAGAGTATGTCACAGGAACATATGCAGTGCTGGTGCAATACGCAGAGTATGTCACAGGAACATATGCAGTGCTGGTGCAATATGCAGAGTATCTCACAGGAACATATTCAATGCTGGTGCAATATGCAGAGTATCTCACGGGAACATATGCAGTGCTGCTGCAATATGCAGAGTATCTCACGGGAACATATGCAGTGCTGCTGCAATATGCAGAGTATCTCACGGGAACATATGCAGTGCTGCTGCAATATGCAGAGTATCTCACGGGAACATATGCAGTGCTGCTGCAATATGCAGAGTATCTCACGGGAACATATGCAGTGCTGCTGCAATATGCAGAGTATCTCACAGGAACATATGCAGTGCTGCTGCAATATGCAGTGTATCTCACAGGAACATATTCAATGCTGGTGCAATATGCAGAGTATCTCACAGGAACATATGCAGTGCTGCTGCAATTTGATTTGTGAATTAGGACTGACTCCTATATATTATTCTCCCTATAAGCACAATCTGGAACCTTTCCCTAATCTATCTTGCAGAGTATCTCAAAGTAACATAGGCAGTGCTGGTGTTTCTGAAGAAGGACAGTGTGACTCGTATCTAAATCTCTCCCTGAGAGCAGCAGCGGCAGCCTTTCCCTACACTATCTGAGGCAGAGTGACGATCTGTGCTGTGTGCCTGTAGCTTATATAGAGGCTGGGTCACATACTGCACTGGCCAATCACAGCCATGCCATTAGTAGGCATGGCTGTGACGGCTTCTAGGTCACACAAGTAAAACAAATGGTGATTGGCTGCCCTGCAGCGCACCATTACATAGCCGAACACTGGACCCGAACCCGAACTTACAGCAAATTGTTCGGGTCCGGGTACCAAAAATCCTAAAGTCCGGTACGAACCCTAGTCACAATTATACATCGTATGTAAAATATAACAATCTGTCTTCTGGGTGTCTAACTGAGTCTTGGTTTCTACTGCACCTTATCTAATGTTTTCATTCCTTGCCTAGTACACAATAACACAGGCAATGTTCTTAGCTTTTCCTAGAAGCTCAAGGATACATAATCATACAAGCATTAATCACTATGGGGGAACTCTAGCAAGCCTTGTAATGCATTGATATTACGGGGGAACTCTAGCCTTTCAATGCATTAGACCCCACCAGATACCGCTGCAGGCTCTGTCGCCTACTCGCACCTGAGGAAGGTGTTTCACTTGTGCCTGTAGCTGGCACAGATCGACCACGTCCTCTGCCTGTAACAGGAGCTCCACTAGCAGCACCACGACCGCGGCCACCTCCCTTATGTGATGTTCTCCTCATATTTCACAAATGTAGGATCTTGCCCTACATGGGGGAACTCTAGCCTTTCAATTACATGTCGGTGACATTGTTCACTCTCATGACCGCGTGGTTGTTTTTCAAAGAACACGTTCAAACAATTTTCCGACTGCTGTATATGCTTACCCTGTTTCCCCAAAAATAAGACCTACCCTGAAAATAAGACCTAGCGTCATTTTCCAGGAGGGCTGCAATATAAGCCCTCCCCCCGAAAATAAGCCCTAGTTAAAAATGCTTGTAAAATCCTATAATCTCTATTACAGTAGTATATCATGCACAGTGTGTGTGTTTCTGTAACATAATTGCAGGGAAGAGAGCTCCAGTGGGTAACAGAAGCGCAGAGCGGCGCTATAACAAATGTATTTGGCACAATTATATTACAGAAACGCACACATTGTACATTATATAATACTGTAATAGAATGGATTATAGGATTTTACAAGCATTTTAACTCAGTTCACACCGGGGATTCCTGACAGGCAGGGAGGGAGAGGGGGAGAGAAGACATCACATTACATGGTAAGACCTACCCCGAAAATAAGCCCTACTGTGTCTTTTGTTGGCATAATTAATATAAGACCCAGGCTTATTTTCGGGGAAACACGGTAGCATTATTTTGTGTCTGCATTGCATTTGTTTGGCGAGTTTGGCGCGTGGAACACACCGGAGAGAAGGGTCACCCATGTGGTTGGACATTGCGAATATGTCAGGTTCCTGGAGCAGCGTCTCTATTTTATGAAGTTGAAACCTGGAATAATTATCTGTAAGGTACAAGGATATCCAATCTTTATATGAAGTGACTAAACTCAAACTGCACACAACAGAGATAAAATTCACAGAAGGACTTTCAAAATAAATTAACCCCTTGCCTACTGGGCACATAAACCCCCCTCCTGCACAGGTGAAATTTCAGCTTCCGGCACTGCGTCGCTTTAACTGACAATTGCGCGGTCGTGCGACGCGGCTCCCAAACAAAATTGACTTCCCTTTTTCCCCCACAAGTAGAGCTTTCTTTTGGTCGTATTTGATCGCCTGTGCGGTTTTTATTTTTTGCGCTATAAACCAAAAAAAAGCGACTATTTTGAAAAAATATATAATATTTTTTACTTGTTGCTATAATAAATATCCCAATTTAAAAAAAAAAAAAAAAAAAAACGTTTTTTTTCTCAGTTTAGGGCGATGCGTATTCTTCTACATATTTTTGGTAAAAATAAAATTTAAAAAAAACGCAATAGGCGACTGGTTTGCGCAAAAGTTATAGCGCCTACAAAATAGGGGGACAGAATTATTATGTTTTATTATTTTTTTTTTTTTTTACTAGAAATGGCGGCGATCTGCGATTTTTATAGAGACTGCGACATCATGGCGGACACTTTTGACGCCATTCACATTTACACTGCGATCAGTGCTATAAATATGCACTAATTACTGTATAAATGTGACTGGCATTGAAGGGGTTAACACTAAGGGGGTGAGGAAGGGGTTAAATGTATTCCCTACATAGTGTTCTGAGGGGGGTGACTGGGGGGGGTGACCGATGCTGTGTCCCTATGTACAAGGGACACAGATCGGTCTCCTCTCCAGAGACAGGACGCTGTCTCTGTAAAACGACAATGAGAGATGATCTCATATGTTTACATATGAGATCATCTCTCATTGGCCGCACAGATCGCATCGCAAACGGCCACTCAGATTGGCCGTGTCCGGGGCACACGGCCAGCACAGGGCTTCCCCCGCTACGCGCTCTGGAGCGCGCGCTGGGAACGCCCGAAGGGGCGGCCGTCAAAAGACGGCAGGTTGGATATTTAGATCCGCGCTGTAGCAGTCATTCGGCTACAGCGCGGATCTCAAGTAGTTAAAAAGACAATAAAAAGGCACCTGACATTCATCACATAGGGCAGGGGGGTCTCCAAACTTTAAAAAAAAAAAAAAGGGCCAGTTTATTGTCCACAAGACTTTAGGAGGGCCAGATTGGGGCCAGTGGGGGGAAGAAAATGTCCTGGGATTAGCGATATTGAGGATAAATATGGCTGGTCTCAGGCTTGGTGGTCAACAGGAGGAGGAGGAGTAGTGGCGCTATTAGTAAGAGAATCACTACCCCATCATTGGTATTGGTGGAAGAAATTGTGCTCCACTGTTGATGTCAGTGAGAGGAATAATGCCCCAAGGGCCAGATAACGGGTAGCAAAGGGCCACAGTTTGGAGACCCCTGACATAGGGTTTCGAGGTTCTGTTGGCTCCATACTAAACCTCCAGGCTGATAGAGTCCATGAATCTAGTCTTACATTAAGCGTCCATCTTTATTTTCCTCCATGTGGTCCACATGGAGCTGTAGAACAAGTCAATGTTCTTGGGGCATCAAGCAACCATCTCTTCCAATGACTGGAATAGCGTCCTGACTTTGTGTCCTCCATGTGACAGTGAGGAACGTGACCCAACGTCCTGTGTGGATATACAATGGTTGGTGGTAACCATAGGGGGGGGGGGGTCTATGACCTGGCCAGCTGAAGAGCCGTCTCTAGTTTCTGTACTTGCTGCTTTCCTTGTGTGATCATCATCCGTATGGTGATCTGTAAAGAGTAGAGAACACAGAGCCAGCTGATGAATTTCATGGACTTCAAGAACATCTAAAGCCAAAGCTTTTTGACTTTATTTTGGATGAAGAACCAAATGGTCAACCACATGGCCTCCAGGAGGTTTTACCCCCTTCCCCACGAGGTCATTTCTTTGTAGAGATGCATCAAGATTTCGGCCACCGAAACATCTTGCATCTCTTGCATTTTGCCGATAAGACTTTAACCAAATTGTCAACCGCCCGGCGGGTGGAAGACTCCATTGTCCTGACAGGACGTCATAGGAAGCGACGCAGTGCCGGAAGCTGAAATTTCGCCTGGGCAGGAAGGGGGTAAAACCTTCTGGGGCTGAAGTGGTTAAGGACCCCTTCACGCCGATATACGTCGGCAGAATGGCACAGCCGGGCACGTAGCCCAGCCGTGGGGTCACGAGCGCGTCACCGGCGGCACGCTCGCGACCCAGTCCGAAGCTCCGTGACTGCGCCCGCGGACCTGATCGCCGCCGGTGTCCCGCGATCGGTCACAGGAGCTGAAGAGTGTAAACAAACCTTCCCCGTTCTTCATTGTAGCAGTGTCACTGATCGTGTGTTCCCTGATATAGGGAAAGACGATCAGTGACGTCACACGTCCAGCCCCGCCCCCCCTACAGTTAGAAACACATATGAGGTCACACATAACCCCATGCAGCGCCCCCTAGTGGTTAACTCCCAAACTGCAATTGTCATTTTCACAGTAATCAGTGCATTTTTATAGCACTTTTCGCTGTATAAATGACAATGGTCCCAAAAATGTGTCCGAAGTGTCCGCCATAATGTCGCAGTCACAAAAAACAAAAAAAAAAAAAAAGCTGATCGCCGCCATTACTAGTAAAAAATAAAAATATTAATAAAAATGCCATAAAACTACCATCTATTTTGTAAACGCTATAACTTTTGCGCAAACCAATCAGTAAACGCTTATTGCGATTTTTTTTACCAAGAGTGAAAGTGCCACGGGATTGAAGGGGTTAATGCCCTCCACCCCCCCCCTGGCACCACATATTCACATCATCTAACCCTGAGACACCGTAGCAACCAAATTCAACAAACCCCACCCCCCACCACCACCCCACTTTCCTCACCTCATCAGTGGCTGTCCGATTCCTGCGGAACTCCCCTCGGGCCCACTCCTTCATATAGAGCCGGTCAGCGGGGTCCGGGATCTGCCGCACACCTCGCAGGATCCTCCGGTACAGACTGAGGACCTGCTGCCTGAGGAGGAACTGAGGACACAGATTTGGGATTAGAGCCTCTGCAGGACATTAGATATGATATTGAAGTCATTGGAAAGTTTTCATATATCCATGTCGTGGTATATCTAGTAGTAATGGTAGTCCCCTGTACCCCCCCCCCCCCCATACTATGTGTCCCCTGTACCCCCCATACTATGTATACAGCCCCCCATATACAGCAATGTGTCCCCTGTACCCCCCCATACTATATATACAGCAATGTGTCCCCTGTACCCCCCATACTATGTATACAGCCCCCCCATATACAGCAATGTGTCCCCTGTACCCCCCATACTATGTATACAGCCCCCCCATATACAGCAATGTGTCCCCTGTACCCCCCATACTATGTATACAGCCCCCCATATACAGCAATGTGTCCCCTGTACCCCCCATACTATGTATACAGCCCCCCATATACAGCAATGTGTCCCCTGTACCCCCCCATACTATGTATACAGCCCCCCATATACAGCAATGTGTCCCCTGTACCCCCCCATACTATATATACAGCAATGTGTCCCCTGTACCCCCCATACTATGTATACAGCCCCCATATACAGAAATGTGTCCCCTGTACCCCCCATACTATGTATACAGCCCCCCCATATACAGCAATGTGTCACCTGTACCCCCCATACTATGTTTACAGCCCCCCATATACAGCAATGTGTCCCCTGTACCCCCCATACTATGTATACAGCCCCCCCATATACAGAAATGTGTCCCCTGTACCCCCCATACTATGTATACAGCCCCCATATACAGCAATGTGTCCCCTGTACCCCCCATACTATGTATACAGCCCCCCCCCCATATACAGCAATGTGTCACCTGTACCCCCCCCATACTATGTATACAGCCCCCCATATACAGCAATGTGTCCCCTGTACCCCCCCATACTATGTATACAGCCCCCCATATACAGCAATGTGTCCCCTGTACCCCCCCCATACTATGTATACAGCCCCCCATATACAGCAATGTGTCCCCTGTACCCCCCATACTATGTATACAGCCCCCCATATACAGCAATGTGTCCCCTGTACCCCCCCATACTATATATACACAGCAATGTGTCCCCTGTACCCCCCATACTATGTATACAGCCCCCCCATATACAGCAATGTGTCCCCTGTACCCCCCCCCCCCATACTATGTATACAGCCCCCCATATACAGCAATGTGTCCCCTGTACCCCCCATACTATGTATACAGCCCCCCATATACAGCAATGTGTCCCCTGTACCCCCCATACTATATATACACAGCAATGTGTCCCCTGTACCCCCCATACTATGTATACAGCCCCCCCATATACAGCAATGTGTCCCCTGTACCCCCCATACTATGTATACAGCCCCCATATACAGCAATGTGTCCCCTGTACCCACCTCCCATACTATATATACACAGCAATGTGTCACCTGTACCCCCCCATACTATGTATACAGCCCCCCATATACAGCAATGTGTCCCCTGTACCCCCCCCCCCCCCATACTATGTATACAGCCCCCCATATACAGCAATGTGTCACCTGTACCCCCCCATACTATGTATACAGCCCCCCATATACAGCAATGTGTCGCCTGTACCCCCCCCCCATACTATGTATACAGCCCCCCATATACAGCAATGTGTCACCTGTACCCCCCCATACTATGTATACAGCCCCCCATATACAGCAATGTGTCGCCTGTACCCCCCCCCCCATACTATGTATACAGCCCCCCATATACAGCAATGTGTCACCTGTACCCCCCCATACTATGTATACAGCCCCCCATATACAGCAATGTGTCACCTGTACCCCCCCATACTATGTATACAGCCCCCCATATACAGCAATGTGTCACCTGTCTGAGGCTGAAAGCAGCTGGAGGCAGTCTGGAGGACATTCTTCTCCTTCACACAGCCCGTGTCCTCTTCCCTAATCATTATTTCCTATATTGTCCTCACATTACAAGCCATTTTGCCTGAGCTTTCTCCATAGACTTTAGTTCATGTTTGGTCTTCAGAAACATGGCCGCCAAACCCCAACCCATTAGTTATGGAGAGACAGGAAAATCGCCGACAAAATGGCTCCGTGGCTGAAGACAATTCTAGAGGCCAAAGCGTGTATTGGCGCCGGTGCGCAGCCCCCTCTGCTGGTCGGATGTATTTATTTCACTTATCGATATGTGACGTTTGATTTTAGAGCACGGGTATAAGAATGATATTATTATCCGTTACAGGTTTTTTTCTCAGTCACACCGAGAATGAAGAGCGGCCAGAAACACCCGGAAAAAAAACAAAAACACACATTCTCTGGTGATCACTCCGGGAAGTTACTGAACTGTACAGAGAGGACTTATTTATGGTGCTGTAATTATACAAAGTGGCCACTAGATGGAGACATTGTACCACTTATCATTACTGCACTGTAAAGGCTTTTTTTTTTGTTTCATTGGGCCGGATTCAGATACAATTTACGCCGGCGTATGCAGAGATACACCGCGTAACTTCTAAGATTCTCCGGCGTATCTTTTTTCTGTATTTAGAAAAGAAGATACGCCGGAATTCTGCTAAGATACGAGCGGCGTAAGTCACTCACGCCGTCGTATCTTAGTTGCATATTTTCGCTGGCCGCTATGTGGCGCTTGCGACGTTTTACACGTAAAATATGCAAATGAGCTATTTACGGCGATTCCCGTATGTACTTGCGACCGGGCGTCGTAGTTTACGTCGTTTGCGTAAGCGTAAAGTTACCCCTGCTATAGGAGGCGCAGCCAATGTTAAGTATGGACGTCGGGACAGCGTCGTACTGTACGTCGGTTACGTCGTTTGCGTAAGTCATTCGGGAGTGGGGCTCGACGTTAGTTACGTTCACGTCGTTTACATTGACAACTAGCGACGTGAGTTCGCGCATGCGCACTGGGATGCGCCGTTCAGAAAAAAACGTAAATTACGTGGGGTCATGATCAATTTACATGAATCACGCCCCCCACATCACTAATTTAAATCGCGCGGCCTTACGCCGGGCACTTTACGCTACGCCGCCGCATATTATGGAGCAAGTTGGCCAGATTCAGAAACATTTGTGTATCTTCCTGGCGGCGTAGCGTATGCTGTTTACGCTACGCCTCCGCAAATATTATGGGCAAGTGCCTTATTCAGAAAGCACTTGCTCCATAATATGCGGTGGCGTAGCGTAAAGGCGTAAGGCCGCGCAATTCAAATTTGTAATGTGGGGGCGTGATTCATGTAAATGAATCATGACCCCGCGTCATTTACGTTTTTTTTGGACGGTGCATGTGCCGTCCGTGGACGTGTCCCAGTGCGCATGCGCAAAATCACGTCGCAGGTGTCAATGTAAACGTCGTGAACGTAACTAATGTCGAGCCCCATTCCTGAACGATTTAACCGACGTACAGTACGACGCTGTCCCGATGTCCATACTTAACATTGGCTGCGCCTCCTATAGCAGGGGTAACCTTACGCCGGAATAACGCATACGCAAGCGACGAAAACTACGACGGCCGGGAGCAAAGTACGTTCAGGAATCGGCGTAAATAGCTCATTTGCATATTTTACGCGTAAAGCGTCGTAAGCGCCACCTAGCGGCCAGCGTAAATATGCAACTAAAGGGCCAGATTCTCAAAGAATTACATCGGCGTATCTACAGATACACCGGCGTAATTCGAATATCCCGCCGGCGTATCATTGTTTTGTAAACGGACTTGTAATTAGCGGACCGTTCGTCCACTAATGTGAAAGGGGCCTTAGTCACTTACACCTGTCGGCTCCAGTGGCGGCCCGTCCAAAGGGACGCACGGGCGCCGCCCCCCCTCCCGCAGTCACAAAAAAAAAAACGGGCCCTTTAAGAACTTTTATTCGGCTAAAATGTCATTTTGACATTTTAGCCAAAGTTCTGGCGGCCGTCTATAGAGGGCGCTGCAGCGCCACCCCCTCTCGCAAATAACACACGTTCAATGCAATGCATTGAACGTGAGTTATTGTTGCCAGCTGCCTGGTCTATTCCGGACATGGGTCGCCGGTTACCTGAATAGCGGCAGCTGGTTGGCTGAGGGGAACTGCCTTTCAAAGCCAGCGGCTCTGATAGGCTTTTCCAGTGCCGCCCTCCGGCTCTCGGAAGTCTATACTCGGAGCGCAGGCAACCTGCGGTCCTTGCATAAGACTGACGGCCGTTTCAGCCAATCAGGTTCCCGGATTCTGGTTATCAGGAACCTGATTGGCTGAAGCTTCTCCATGGCGGCAGAAGACATCGAGGGAGGACATGGAAGCGTCAGGTAAGTGTTTTTTACAGGGAAAGGGGCATCATGGGACACAGTGGCATCATGGGGCAAAGTGGTGACAATTGATGGCACAGTGACTGCATATGATGGCACAGTGGTGACAATTGATGGCACAGTGACTGCATATGATGGCATGGCACAGTGGTGACAATTGATGGGCACAGTAGCTGCGTTTGATGGCATGGCACAGTGGTGACAATTGATGGCACGGTGGCTGTGTTTGATGGCATGGCACAGTGGTGACAATTGATGGCACGGTGGCTGTGTTTGATGGCATGGCACAGTGGTGACAATTGATGGCACAGTGACTGCATATGATGGCATAGTGGTGACAATTGATGGCACAGTGACTGCATTTGATGGCATGGCACAGTGGTGACAATTGATGGGCACAGTGGCTGCGTTAGATGGCATGGCACATTGGTGACAATTGATGATGGCACAGTGACTGCATTTGATGGCATGGCACAGTGGAGACAATTGATGGCACGGTGGCTGCATTTGATGGCATGGCACAGTGGTGACAATTGATGGCACAATGACTGCATATGATGGCATGGCACAGTGGTGACAATTGATGGCACAGTGGCTGCATTTGGTGGCCTGGCACAGTGGCTGCATGTGATGGGCACAGTGAGGCTGCAATATTATTTTTTTTCGTTTGCGCCCCCCCAAAAATTTTGAGCACCAGCCGCCACTGGTCGGCTCTAAGGTCCCTTTCACACTTATACGACTTGTCTCACGATTTTGGACTGCAAAATCGTATGACAAGTCAATCTCCATTATTTTCAATGACTACCATTCATACTGGCACGACTTTAAGTTGTGCCGACTTCAAAGTAGTTCTTGCACTACTTTGGTCCGATTTTGATGCCACTTACACAGGCATTCTTTGAAATCGCGGCCGCGATTTTACCGCGATTTTGCCGCGATTCGCTGTAAAATCGAGGCCGCGAAATCGCGGTAAAATCGCGCGACTTTGAAGTCGTACAAGTGTGAAAGGGACCTATGGGAGATCAATGCGGAACCTGATTTGATGAATCAGCCGCATAGATCCGATCGTTGGATCTCAGAGAGATCGGTAGATACACCGTCGTATCTCTATGTGAATCTACCCCCGTGGGCCAGATTCTCAGAGGCGATACAACGGTGTATCTCAGATACACCGTCGTATCTCAATGGGTATCTATGCGCGTGATTCTTAGAATCACTTACGCATAGATACACTAAAAATCCGACAGGTGTAAAAGAATTACACCGTCGGATCGTAGATGTAATGACAACGCCGGCCGCTAGGTGGCCATAATGTTGTTTTCTCATTTGCCTATGCAAATGAGCCTATTACGCGATTCCCGAACGACTTTACAACGCCCTGTCGAAGTTTACGTCATTTCCGTAAGGTTTGCGCCGCGTAAAGATAAAGCAGCCCGAAGGTGGCGCATCCTATGTTAAGTATTGCCGTCGTTCCCGCGTCGCCATTTGAAAGTTTTACGTTGTTTGCGTAAGACGTCCGTGAATGGGGCTGGACGCCATTAACGTACACGTCTAAAACACTGACGTCCTTGCGACGTCATTTTGCGCAATCCACGTCGGGAAGTTTTTGGGACGGCGCATTGCCAGTACGTTCGGCGCGTGAACGTGCCTAATTTAAATGCTCTACGCCCCCTACCCGGCTCATTTGAATTACGCGGGGTTGCGCCGGGGGATTTTCGCTACGCCGCCGCAACTTTACAGGTAAGTGCTTTGAGAATAAAGCACTTGCTCTAGTACGTTGCGGCGGCGTAGTGTAAATGCCTAACGCTACGCCGCCGGGGATTCTTTGAGAATCTGGCCCTAGATTTGTTTTTTTTTGTTTTTTTTAGCAGAGACCCTAGAGAATACAATGGTGGTCGTTGCAACTTTTTATCTCGCACAGTATTTGCCTAGCAATCTTTCAAACACGTTTTTTTTGGGGGGGGGGGGAACAGTTTTGTGCTTTTAAAAAAACAGTAAAGTTTCATGCTTAACCACTTCAGCCCCGGACCATTTTGCAGCTAAAGGTACAGAGGCGGCTCTCTAATTAGGCAAATTAGGCGGCCGCCTGAGGCCTCGCACTCACAGGGGCCTTGCGACCGCCTAATTTGCCTCAGTTCTTCACTGGACTGATCAACAGGATTAGGGCACATAAAGCAGCTGAGCTGCTCCTTCAGCTTGCGCCGCTCACCTGCCTTCTCCGCATCTAACCGGCTAACTTTTCGGGTCGGTCAGGAGTCGGGCAAGGCGGCGCAAACTATCCCTGCCCTATGACTGCGAAGGGGAAGGACTGCGGATGAGCTCCGGTGGATTGATCCCCCTCCCAGCGCTTTCTGCAGCCCGCCCAGCGAGAATGGGATTGCCCGGCCGTGCCGCCCTCCTGCTGTGTGCCTGGATGGGAACCCTGGTGGATGGATCACATCTCGGCGCCTGCTGCAGCCTGGCAGACCCCCCCAGAAAGAAAGTGAGTCCCCGGCCGTGCCGCCCTCCTGTGTGCCTGGGTAGGAGGAGCGGTGGGGACAGCTGCACATGGAGGAATTGATCTTTCCATATTTTTTCTGCAGCCAATGAACGCCCGCAGAAGAAGCGGTCATTCAGCGGCTGCAGGAGGAATATGGAAAGATCAATTCCTCCATGTGCAGCTGCCCCCACCGCTCCTCCTACCCAGGCACACAGGAGGGCGGCACGGCCGGGGACTTACTTTCTTTCTGGGGGGGTCTGCCAGGCTGCAGCAGGCGCCGGGATGTGATCCATCCACCGGAGCTCCTCCTATCCAACTTTTTACTGCCAACGTGCTCCCTAGTTCCTCCCAGTTCTCCCTGCATACCCCCTCTGCTCCCTGGCTCCTCCCCAGTGCTCTCTGGCCGCCATGCTCCCTGGCTCCCCCACTGTGCCCCCCCCCCCACTGTGCTGTCCAGTCCCCCTGTGCTCCCCCCCCCCCACAGTGCTCTCTGTGCTCCCCCATGCTACCTCCACTGTGCTGTCCAGTCCCCCTGTGCTCCCCCCCCACAGTGCTCTCTGTGCTCCCCCATGCTACCCCCACTGTGCTGCCCAGTCCCCCCTTACTGCTCCTTAGCTCCCCTGCAGTGCTTTCTGGTCCCCTCTGTGCTCCCTGTCTCTCCCCCTCAATGTGCTGTCCAGTCATCACCCCCCCAATAGCTCTTCACCTCCCCCCAGTGCTCTGTGGTCCCTGGCTCCCCCACACTGATATCCCTGCCACAGTGCTCTCCGGTCCTCCCTGTCTCCCCCCCCCCCAAACTCCCTTCCAGTGCTCTCCAACCCCCTGCTCCCTGGCTCCCCCAACATTGCTCTCCAGCCCCCCAGAGCTCTCTGCTCCCCATGTGCTCCCTAACCCCTCCCAGTTCTACCTGCACCCCCAGTGCTCTCTGCCCCTATGCTGTCCAAATCTCCCCAGGTGCTTTCTGCCCGCCCCTCAGCACTCCCTGTCTCCCCCTGTGCTTTCAACTTCCCCTGTGTCTCCAGCTTCCCCCCACAGTGCTCTCCAGCTCCCCGCTTGTGTTTTCCAGCCCCCACTTTTCTCCCTGGCTCCCCCTCATGCTCTCCACCCCACGATGCTATCCAGCTCCCCCTAGTGCTTTACAACAACCGCCACCCCCCCCCCCCCCTGTGCTCCCTGGCTCCCCCCCATGCTCTCCACCACATTGTGCTATCCAGCTCCCCCAGTGTTCTCTGGCCCCTATGCTCTCCATCACCTCCCCATCCTCTCTACACCCGCCAGGTTCTCCACTCCCGCCAGTCCACCCCGCCAGTGCTCTCCACCCCCCCCCCCCCTGCTCTCCACTCCCCCAGTGCCCTTGCCCTCCACACTCTCACCCTCCCCCCCCCATCTTCTGCTCTCAGCCTCACTCCTGTGCTCTCCACCACCCTGTTCTCTTTTCTGGCCCCCTCACCCCCTGGCAGCTCAGCTGGGTTCCCCCCCTCTTTTCCCTCCGGCTGCTAGGGGGTCTCAGACTGGGGAGCGGGGAAGGCACCACTATCATGGGCTGTTCAGTCAATTTTTTGTCCCAGTCCGGGCCTGGCGGGCAAATTGAGCAGCGAGGCTTGCAAGGATCCATAGTTCTGGAGGGAGAAGAGCTCTAAAGGCCTCATAGGACTGGAGGACAGGCTGACTGGGGCTGGAAAAATTTGACGAGTGGAAGGTAAAGATGACCGGGGACCACCCCATCTCACAGCAAACAGGTCCTCTAGAAGGAGCAGGACGCTGTCCCCACCCAGAATAAGAATGGACCCTGCCTGCTACTGGCTGTCATGAAAGGTAATGTACCAAGCATCACATGCATCTTCCCATAGACAGGCACTGCAGACTGGGACATGGATGGTACACAGGAGGGGGCTGCAGACATGGACGGGGCTAGTGATCCCTCTCTCCCCTCCCCTTCCCTCTCTCCCCTTCATCTCTTCCCCCTCCCTTATTCTCTCTCTCTCCCTGCCCCCTCTCTCCCTGCCCTCCCTCTCTCTCCCCGCCCTCTCTCTCCCCGCCCTCTCTCTCTCCCCTTCATCTCTCCCCCCTCCCTCACTCTCTCTCTCTTTCTCTCTCTCTCCCCCCACCCTCGCTCTCCCCCTCTTTCTCTCTCTCTCCCCCACCCTCTCTCTCTCCCCCCCGCCCTCTCTCTCTCCCCTTCTCACTCTCCCCCACCCTCTCTCTCCCCCCTCTTTCTCTCTCTCTCTCTCCCCTCGCCCTCTCTCTCTCCCCCACTCTCTCTCTCTCCCCTCACCCTCTTTCTCTCTCCCCCCCCCGCCCTCGCTCTCTCTCCCCGCCCCTCTCTCCCCCACCCTCTCTCTCCCCCCTCTTTCTCTCTCTCCTCCCCCCCACCCTCTCTCTCTCTCACCCCGCCCTCTCTCTCTCTCCCCCCCGCCCTCTCTCTCTCTCCCCCCCGCCCTTGCTCTCTCTCCCCGCCCTTGCTCTCTCCACGCCCTCTCTCTCTCCCCCCACCCTCTCTCTCCCCCCCCCTCACTCTCTCTCTCCCCCCCTCACTCTCTCTCTCTCTCTCCCCGCCCTCACTCTCTCTCCCCCCCGCCCTCGCTCTCTCTCCCCCCGCCCTCTCTCTCTTCCTCTCCCTCGCCCTCTCTTCCCCTTCCCCACCCTCTTTCTCCCTCCTCTCTCTCTCTTTCTCCCCCTCCTTCTCTCTCTCTCCCTCCTTCTCTTCCTCACTCACTCTTCTTCTCTCACCCTCCCTCTCACTGTGCTGGAATCCCCCCACTCTCCTTCCTCTGTGTATGTGGATTGATTCAGTGACACCCCCTTCCTATTCTCCCAGGGCACAGGGGAAAATCCTAGAGGGGTTGTCACCTTGCTGGGTCCCAGATGTTGTGTTGGCTGCATATGTCTGATGGGTGCCCTGGAAGTGGTTTGCTAGATCATACATCTTTCTGCAGCCATTTTTACTTGCTTGAACTTTTTTATGCATTATGGGCATGAGTGGGGCCTCATGTCTAAATTTTGCCTAAAGCCTCACAAAGCCTAGAGCCGCCTCTGCTAAAGGACCTTCCATTTTGCTTTTAAATGTCCTTCTTTCTTCTGAGAAATCCTCACTTCCTGTTCTTCTGTCTGTAACTCCACACCGTAATGCAAGGCTTTCTCCCTGGTATGGAGTGTCGTGCTCGCCCCCTCCCTTGGACTACGGGAGAGTCAGGACGCTCTTTACGTTGCAGATAGAGAAAAGAAGCTGTGTGTTAGTATGTGTCTTGACTCTCCTGTAGTCCAAAGGAGGGGGCGATCACGACACTCCACACCAGGGAGAAAGCCTTGCATTACGGTGTGGAGTTACAGACAGAAGAACAGGAAGTGAGGATTTCTCAGAAGAAAAAAGGACATTTAAAAGCAAAATGGAAGAATGAGGTAAGTGAAGGAGGACTGCACTAGGGTAAATGAAGATATTTAGGGGGAAAAACCCTGGGGTGATATGTCCTTGTAGCCCCATGGGATGGGAACACTGTCATCTACGCCTCCCCTCCTGAAGGATGCGGGGTACTCCTGTGCCAAATTCACCAATGACTCTTGGGTCTAGGGTCATCCTGTGTCCGATAGAGGCATAGGATGACTGAAAACTGATATCTCGGATTACATGAGATGGGACAGTAACGATAATTCATGTATTGCAGGATATCTTGAAATATTACAGATTGTTGATTCTGAACTCAACAGGTTAATTGAAAGATGTTAATTGATGTTAATTCCCTCCAACTACCTGGCTGCAGTGATGGGGCCTGCTGTGATTGCATTCTGTTGTCTATTGTGCTAATTAAGTCTGCTCTTAAGATATTTCATTGTGTATGCTAATGACACTGTATTGTGTGAAAGTCTATTGATGATAGATGTGTTGGGGGTTGGCAGTCTGAAAGGTCAGATGTCTGACTTTCAGGTCTAGTGGATTAGCATGTCAAATACGTCTACAAAGGAATGTCTATTGTAATCAGGAGAGAATAGCTTGTCGCAGAGTCGGGATGTCTGGGTAATGACAAGTAATTAGCTCATCTGAATGTCATTATCTAAAAGAATGTGTATTAAACTTCATTGTGTCATGTTGTGGGTGGAGTTGGGTCATTGTCAATATTTGGTTTCTAAACTGTATATAACAAGGCTGAGTTTCCATTAAAGTATTAATTTGTTTGAACCAGAGAACAGAGCTGTGTGTCTCATTATTTCTGGGGAAATTGATATGGATCGTGTCTGCTGGATTGTCGGAGTGTCGGATAAGCTGTCTTGGGTTGGTGGAATGGAAATCATGAACAGTGTTAACCCCTGACCGTTACACATGTTTATTGTGGAGGATAGAATGAGAAGGCATTCCTGCGATTCTGGTAGCTCTGGTTCGGCTATGCGGGTTCTGACTCAGTACCGATTACTCAATCTGTTCATTCAGAAAAGGAAGGGGCCGGTAGATGACATATGTACTGGCCCCATCGTGAAACAATCCCCCCCGCAGCAGCCAGCGGGAGAGGAGAGGAGAGTAGGGAAGCCAGCAGCGCTGTGGGGGGGGGGGGGAAAGGGGAGCACACAAGGGGGCTGGGCACCAGCAGGAAGAGGAAATTGGACAGGAGATCGGGGGGGGGGGGGTGGGTGGCATTGACAAGAACTAGTAGGCTGTATTTTCCTCCTGCAGCCACTGAATGCTGGCTGGCTGGCTTTCAGCTTCTGCCGGAGGAAAATACACCTGATCCGTTCTAGTAAATGCTGCCCCTGCCACTCCTCCTGTCCTCCTGTGTTGTACCTGGAACATAGGGACAGCGGCGCCCTCTATATGCGGCACATGGTGCACGTTTCCCTCTCCCCAGCCCTAGTTTTGGCCTTGCTCTTCAAATTCAAATAAACATTTCTGTCTGTGATGCTGCTGGAGATTTTCCTTGCAATCGTGGTCAAAGAGACAGGAAGTGAGGTGAAATTAGGGTGACCACATTTCCAAACTGCCATTTAGGGACACCCCCCCTTTCTCACCTTCCCCAAAAAAAGATGAAGGGGGGGGGGGGGGAGAGAATTTGGTCTCGGGAGTTTGATGGTGAATTTGGCGGCGGGTTGTTTGTCAGGTGAATGTGCCACTTGCCACCAGATGCAGTGCCGCTCGCCACCCATAGCCTGCCACCAAATGCAGTGCTGCTGTCACTCCCTCTGCATGAGCCACGTGCATAGAATTAAAGGAGTGGCGTCACTATCTGGAGAGTGAAGATCACACCAGTCCCTGCCACTTGCCGATGGGTGCCGGAGAAGGAAGAGGTGCCGAGGTGGGTGGGGACAGCAGTGCTGCACTAGGCGTAGGCCTCGTTCCCGGTCTCACTTTCTGAGAGTAAATTGTCACTGGTTGCAGCACCAGCCCTAGCAACCCAACCAGTTCCGGAAATGTAGTTATTAGTTACTAGGGGGTTGCTGTGTCCTCTATTTCATTCAGGGACATTGTATTGTCCTGGAATGAAGGTGCCTGGGACCCGGGACAGACATGTCAATTCGGGCAATCCGGGACATGTGCGCACCCTAGGTGAAATCTGTCCCTCGACGCTGGCTCTGAAGATGCCCATTAGGAATAAGTTAGGGTTCAGTCCATACCTGGAAGTTGTCTGACCATATTAGGTTGATGACATTCACCCGCAACTCATTGGCCCAGCACTTGGGTTTCCCCATCCATAAACAGAAGGAATGAATGAAACGGCAGTGCCGGCAATCTGTGGCTGTCTAGATACCCAAACAGTGACTTCACCCGATTGCACACTATTCAGCTGAGAATTTTCTACCTGGTTCCTTCAACGTAAGTCAGTAGAAAAATTTAGGTGGTGCCACCAGGGCAATTATTGAACACATTTGGGACTCTGATCAAATTTATTCCCTTAAATATCAGTTTAATCTTTCCCCACTCCATCCAAAACTAAGAAACTATTTTGACTAAATAGATGAAGAAGAATATGGCATGCCCAGGAGTTCAGCAGTAAATTTGCATAATTTTACCAAATTTTCTGAAGAATGCAGGTTCATCTAGGCAGGTAAATGTGCCAAAATGTGATTCTCCTCATCTTACCTCAGTGCTATTTTTTTCATGATTAATATTATTATTTTTATGTAGCCCCCTGCTCTTGTTAAACAGGAGCTGCTTTAAATTTAGTGGGGGTCTGAGCTGTTATTTGGCTCAGAGAAGAGTGATTAAGGGCAATTTAGCCTCTGTTCCAGCCGTGACTGTGCTGGGAGTATCCCCCATTGTTTGCCTGGGAGCGTCATTACCACCCCAGGCCAAGGGTGGCAGCAGCAAGGTCAGGGCACATTGGGTATTCCCCTCACCAGCGAATCAGTGGGAGTGGTTGCTCGCTGTGCATGCTAGGGAAGGGTACTTAAGGGACACACGCCATTAGTGCGGAGTCTGTCATCTTACGCGCCTCATGGCCCACCTGGCCCGAGGTGCGTGTCCTAAATCCTGGTTCCGGGACCACATTGGACAGGGGCTGTTACTTTGTTTGTGGGCCCAGTAGTCTGGCTGGGGCCTGCCTTGCAAAGGTGATCCTGTGCTGTCCGTCCTGCGGGAGGAGGCCGCTTGATAAAGGGAAGCCAGGGGAGGACCTAACCTGGAGAGGTCCGTGGTACCTTGGGAGAAGGCCTGGAAACTTCATCGAAGGGTGCACCGCACACCGACAGGCTTGACAGTGTCGCTTGTCGGGTCTAAAAGTTCTACCAAAGCCAAGCTAAAGAGATCTGGGTGCTGAATCCTGTTGCAGAGGATTCCGTACCAAAGTGTCTCATCAAGAAAGGAAGGTCTGTGGCAGAGACTGGACTTTACTTTGTGCGCCATCCTGGCTGCTAGGCCAGTGAGAGGGACCTATCCGGGTGAGCAATACCCACTAGAGTGGCTAGAGTGGCAAAGACAAATGTTTGCTGGAAGCAGGAGTGTTTCCTATTTGTGATTATGCACCTGAACCTACCTACCCTTCCACCCTTCATCCTTCTTTTCTAAAGTTCTGCAAAATAAACCCAAGAAAAAGAAGTGCATTGTGTGGACATTGAAATTCTTCAGACTCTCTTTTCACTCTGGACAGCGAGAAGATATAGGTAACGTGCCACCCAAAAATAACCAGCAGCTCCTCCAAGGGTAGTGCTACACGTGGGGGCTCGTCCGGGATAGACTGTTAACTTCAGAAACGGAATTGGAAAGTGTTACGCTTATTGAGAGTCTGAACTTGACGGGGTGTTGAACTGTGTTCGCGAAAGAAGGGGTTAAGGTCAGGTTGCTTGGCGGAGACGCCGTTTACACGTGGAGCGACGTGCCAAAAAAAGAACCAGAGTTCCCGCCCCCTGCGTGATGTGTTTTCAACTGAGAAAACTGACAATTTTAGGCAAAAATAAGGTTGTTTGGAAATTGATGGCAGCAACATGCCTCAAAAAAGTTGGAATAGGGCTATGTTTACGACCGCGTAGTATCCCTTCTTCCAGGAATTATGGGGCCCCTTACACAGCTTCAGGCATGGGCCTCCTGGAGCAGGGAACCTGGGGGGGGGAGGGGGTGCTGCAGCCTGAAATTAAGAAGCGGGGGGGGCCCTTTACAAAAAAAAGAAGAAACAAAGAAAAATATATATATAAAAAGGGGGCTAGCCATCCGGGGCCCTGGTGGACCTCTGGGCCCTTTAATAAAAAGAAAGAAAGAAAGTAAAAAATATATATAAAAATATATTTTTTTTTAAAAAAAGGGGGGGTTGCCATATGTGCCCCTGGGGACCTCTGGGCCCTTTAATAATTTTTTTTTTTTTTTAGAAAAATAAATTACAAAAAAGGGGGGTTGCCATCTGGGACCTTTATTAATAAAAAAAAAATATATATATATAAACAAAAATAAACAGGGGTTTGCCACATAGGACATCTGAGCCCTTTATTAAAAAAAAAAAAAAATATATATATATATATATATATATATATATATATATATATATATATATATATATATATATATATATATATATATATATATATATATATATATATATAAATATTAAGAAAAAGAAATAAAAAGAGAAAAAAAGAAATAAAATAATATAAAAAATAATAATAATATATATAAACAAATATACATTTTTTTTTAATAAAAAAAGGGGGGGTTGCCATCCGGGGCAGTGGGGATCTCCAGGCGCCTGGGACCTCCAGACCCCTAAAAAAAAATAGCCCTCTAATAAAAATTAAATAAAAATATATTAAAGAAAAATATATTTTTTTTTTATAAAAAAATATATAACAACAGGGGGGTTGGCATACGGGGCCCTGGGGACCTCCGGACCTCTAAGAAAAAAAATTGGCCCTTTAATAAAAATAAAAATGTATTAAAAATATTGATTATTTTATAAAAAAAAAAATAAAAAAGGGGGGGGGGGTTGTCATCTAGGCCCCTGGGGACCCCCTGGCCCCTTACAGGTGTACTGCCTGTACCCCCCTGATGGCGGCCCTGCCTTCTTTCTTCGAGAGAGCAATGTTGTCCCAAACTTGCCTGTGCATATGCTGCTCTAAAATCTGGATTCATCTTTTAGTGTTAATAGCTGCTTTCCAAATGTACAAGCTGCCCATTCCATACCATCAGAGATGCCAACTTTAAAACTGAGCGCTGGTAACAAGAATGAAAGGTGTTGTTTCTAGATCATGTTCAGCTATGGCTTCTTCTTTCCATGATAGAGCTTTACTGTTCACAGACAGTGATTTCTGGAACTATTCCTGAGCCCATGCAGTGATTTCCATCACAGAATCACGCCTATTTATCTTACGTTTATTGATGGACACAGCTCTTCTGAATCTTGACCATCAGGTTATATCGCCACCAGGCCCGTTGGAACAAGACAGGCAAAACAAGCAACTGGTTGGGGCCCCGAGCTGGCCTGGGGCCCCAGCAGGGCTGCAGCCTGTAGCGTGGTCGAGCTCCTCTTCCTAGTTCCTCCTGCAGTCTGGCCGGGTACAGTAACCGCGCAGTACAGGAGATTTGGTTTTCTGGTCCTGGCCAGACTGACAGGAAGTGCACACACTCAGTGCTCAGTTCCTATCAGTGCGGCAGGGAACAGCAAACTGAATCTCCTGCTGCGCAGTGTGCGGTAGGGAGAGGGGGGGTAAAAAGAACATGGAGGGGAGTAAGGGGGGCAGTCAGAAGTACTACCCAACGCATATCAGTACTACCTGGTTTATAACAAAATGCTTCCACAGCTTGCACAGCGACAACCCGGCAGCTGCACCCCCCCCCCCCCCACCAACCCAACCCCCCACCTCTCAACTTGAAGCTCAGCAACACCCCGTCCCCCGGTTCTTGCTTGGGGCCCCCAAAATCCTTCAAAAGGCCCTGATCGCCACCTACAAGAGTAAAAAAAGAACTCGGCAGTCCGTGCTCCATGCTTCGTGTCCCCCTCCATGCTGTGTCCCCCCCTCCATGCTGCTCTCACCCTCCGGGTCCTTGTTCACCTCCGTGCTGCTCTCCCCCTCTGGGTAATTGCCCCCTCCGTGCTTCTGTCCGTGCTCCGTGTCCCCCTCCTGCTGCTCTCCCCCTCCGGGTCCTTGTCCCCCTCCGTGCTTCTGTCCATGCCCTGTGTCCCCCTCCTGCTGCTCTCCCCCTCCGGGTCCTTGTCCCCTTCGTGCTTCTGTCCGTGCTCCGTGTCCCCCTCCTGCTGCTCTCCCCCTCCGGGTCCTTCTCCCCCTCCGTGCTTCTGTCATTGCCCCGTGTCCCCCTCCTGCTGCTCTCCCCCTCCGGGTCCTTGTTCCCCTCTGTGCTGCTCTCCCCCTCTGGGTAATTGTCCCCCTCCGTGCTTCTGTCCATACCCCCTGTCCCCCTCCTGCTGCTCTCCCCCTCCGGGTCCTTGTCCCCCTCGTGCTTCTGTCCGTGCTCTGTTTTCCCCTCCTGCTGCTTTACCCCTCCGTGCTCCGTTGTCCCCCTTAATGTCCTCCTCCAACCCCTCGATCTGTCAGGATGTACAGTGTCAATGATCACTGACTCTGTTCATTCACATAACTGAGCAGAGTAACCTGTGTTTACGATGCTTCCATATATGAATGGAGAGGAGCCACTGTCTTCTCTTCTTAGTCCCTTTCTCTGTATCAAAGGGGAGATTTCAGAGGTCTGTTAAGACTCCTGATATCTCAAAGACCCCCAACAGGGCTGATAAAAAAAAAAGAAGAAAAAAATGCAATAAATGAAAAAAATGAATTGTAAAAAAAATACTACACATTTAAATAAAAAACACAGACACAATCCACCCCCCCCCCCCCAAAAAAGAAGAAAGCACTGTAAAAAAATAAAAACAACAAAAAATTGTAAAAAAAATAATAAAAATACTACCACTGCCACTGTCACATGACATTCAAAAAAAAGTATCGGTATTCGGTATCGGCAAGTACATGAAAAAAAGTATCGGTACTTGTACTCGGTCTTAAAAAAGTGGTATGGGGACAACCCTAGTTACAATATAAATATACTGTGCATACATTGCACGTAATAATATTAAATAAAACACGCTTTGCTTGTGTGAAATTCATTTCATTGTAAAAATGGTTAAACTCGGGAGTCCCCCTGGAGGAATCATAATTGTTGGGACACAAATAACATTTTTATGATTATACGCCGGGGGATTAGGAATGTTGAGACGAGATAATAAGCCAATTAGTTGATGAAAGACATCAAAGACGTGATTCACAGCAGAGTATAATTACGAGGTTCTGTTCATCCCTGCCCTCCATTTCCTCAGTAAACCGCCGCACAGTCAATATCCACTTATTATTATTTATCCTTTATGATAATCTGAGATAAAGGAAAGAACAGCGAGCACAGGTAGACATAATAGAGGGTCGGGGTCTAGGGTGACCACATTTCCAAAATGCCATTCAGGGACACCCCCCCTCTCTCACCCTCACCCCCCAAAAAATGAGGGGGGGGGGTAATGTCGTCTCGGGGTTGATGGGGAATTTGGCAGCGGGTTATTTGTCAGATGAATGTGCCGCTTGCCACCCATAGGCTGCCGCCAGATGCAGTGCTGCTGTCGCTCCCTCTGCATGAGCCACGGGCAGGGGAGGGCTGGAAGCCTTAGGCCTGGAGGGCAAGTCCAGTCAAGTGGCCAATAGAGTATTGGAAAGTGATGGATCGAGGAAAACAGTCTAAGATTTTTCATGATCACAAGAGTCCGCACAAAGCCTCCCCTTACATCAGAGTCCGCACAGAGGCCCCCCTTACATCAGAGTCCGCACAGAGGCCCCCCTTACATCAGAGTCTGCACAGAGGCCCCCCTTACATCAGAGCCTGCACAGACCCCATACACATCAGATCTGATGTAAGGGGTGTTCTGGGAAACTTGATTTATAGGGTGCATGCTGTGGACTATGGTGTAAAGAGGGTCTCTGCTCACCAAAGCCTGCCCCCTCCCCTTTAACAAAGTCCACAGAGCACCTCTTTTTATACAGTGGGAGGCAGGAGAGACTAGAGAGGGTGAGCTTACCAGGATGGAGGCTGAGGTGCAGGCAGGCTGTCTGATGCTTTTTTGGGTTCAAACTTCCTGTTCAGTGCCCACAGATGCCCGGGGAGTGTGGGCAGGGCAGACTCAGAAGGAGGAGGAGCAGATGAGCTCTATCTCTCCTCGTGTCTGTGCAGAGAGAGAAGGGGATGTCAGCGCTGGTGTGCGCTGAGGCTGAGCTATGTGTGAGACGAGACATAGCTCAGCTCTGCAGCCATCTACCTCGGAGTTGACACAGGCACGGCTGCACAGTGGGAGGTGAGCAGCGGCCGTGACCTGTGTTAACAGAGCTCCAACAGGCATATTCCTGCTCTGCAAAAACAGCATTTGGTTTTGGCGGCCGGTGGCTGTGCATAATGTCACCAGCCCGGGAGGAGATTTCCACCCTGCCCCCCCCCTGCCAGCCCTCCCCTGGCCACGGGCGTAGAAGGAAAGGAGTGGCGCCACTATATGGAGAGTGAACATCACACCAGTCCCTGCTGTTTGCCGCTGGGTGCCGGAGAAAGAGGAGGTGTCAATTGTCAATTGCAGGACAGTCCCGGCCACCCGGGACACGGGGGCACCCTATCGGGGTCCTTGGCAGAGTCGCTTTGCCCTGGGCAAGGCATCGTCTCTTTAAAAAAACTTGACAAGCCAAAAATGATATATGTATATATATTATAAATGGAGTTGCAGTTCAGTGAGTAAAGTAAGTATTTGATCCCCTTAGTAATTGGTGGAGAAACCCTTGTTGGGAAGCACAGAGGTCAGACGTTTGTTGTAGTTGGTGATCAGGTCTCCACACATCTCCGGAGGGATTTTGGTCCTCTCTTCTTTACAGATCTTCTCTAAATCCTCAAGGTTTCTTGGCCTCCCTCTTGGCAAGTTTCAGCTCCCTCCATATATTTTCAGGTGCGATTTGCAGACAGGTCACACCTGAAGTCACACTGACATGTGGCTTTGAAATTGTGAGCTTTTTAAGCGAAGGCGCACGATTTTAACCTCTTGACCACTGGGCACTTAAACATCCTTCCTAAGCAGATACATTTTCAGCTTTCAGTGCTCTCACAATTTGAATGACAATTACTCACTGTAACCAAATGAAATTGTTGTCCTTTTTTTCCCCACAAATAGAGCTTTCTTTTGGTGGTATTTAATCACCGTTGGGTTTTTTATTTTTTGCGCGATAAAAGAAAAAAGACTGAAAATTTTGTAAAAAAAAAAAAAAAATGAATTTTTCTTTGTTTCTGTTATAACATTTATAAAAATTTGAATTTTCTTCATAAATTTTGGCAAAAAATGTATACTGCTACATATCTTTGGTAAAAATAAGTACAAATTGGTGAATATTATTTGGTCTTTGTGAAAGCCCACAAGCTGTGGTGCCAATATCTGAAAATTGATCACACCTGACGGCCTCTCTCATTTCTTGAGACCCTAACATGCCAGAAAAGTACAAATACCCTACAAGTGACCCCTTTTTGGAAATGAGACATTCCAAGGTATTTAGAAAGAGGCCTGGTGAGTTTTTTGAAGTTTTAATTTTTTCCTCACAATTCTTTGAAAGAATCAAGATTTTTCTTTGTCTTTTTTTCTTTTTTTCACAAAATTGTCATATTAGCAGGTTATTTCTCACACACAGCATATGCATACCACAAATTACACCCCAAAAACACATTCTGCTATTCCTCCCGAATATGGCGATACCCCATGTGTGAGACTTTCTCACAGCGTGGCCACATACAGAGGCCCAACATGCAGGGAGCACCTTCACATGTGTGAGACTTTTACACAGCGTGGCCACATACAGAGGCCCAACATGCAGGGAGCACCTTCACATGTGTGAGACTTTTACACAGCGTGGCCACATACAGAGGCCCAACATGCAGGGAGCACCTTCACATGTGTGAGACTTTTACACAGCGTGGCCACATACAGAGGCCCAACATGCAGGGAGCACCATCACATGTGTGAGACTTTTACACAGCGTGGCCACATACAGAGGCCCAACATGCAGGGAGCACCTTCACATGTGTGAGACTTTTACACAGCGTGGCCACATACAGAGGCCCAACATGCAGGGAGCACCATCAGGCGTTCTGGAACACCCAGACCAATTCTGACATTCCTCTCCTACATGGAAAAATCATCATTTATTTTCTAGAAAATTACATAGAACCCCAAAACATTATATATGCTTTTTTAGCAAAGACACTGGAAAATACAATTTTTACAACTTTTTATCTCTCACGGTATTTGCGCAGCAATTTTCTAATGCGTTTTCGAACGCGCTTTATTTTTTTAACTATTTTGTGCTTAACCACTTAAGGACCGCCTCATGCACATATACGTCGGCAGAATGGCACGGCTGGGCACATCCACGTACAGGTACGTCCTGTACTAGTACCCAGCCGTGGGTCACGGGCGCGCGCCCGCGGCACGCTCCTGTGACCCGGTCCGAAGCTCCGTGACCGGGACCGCGAGACTCGCGGACCCAATCGCCGCTGGAGTGCGGCGATCGGTCCCCGGAGCTGAAGAACGGGGAGAGCCGTGTGTAAACACGTCTTCCCCGTCCTTCACTGTGGCGGCGTCATCGATCGCGTGATCCTTTATACAGGGAATCGCAATCGACGACGTCACCCCTACAGCCACACCCCCCTACAGTTGTAAACACACATTAGGTCACACATAACCCCTTCAGTGCCCCCTTGTGGTTAACTCCCAAACTGCAAATGTCATTTTCACAATAAACAATGCAATTTAAATGCATTTTTTGCTGTGAAAATGACAATTGTCCCAAAAATGTGTCAAAATTGTCCGAAGTGTCCGCCATAATGTCGCAGTCACGGAAAAAATTGCTGATCGCCGCCATTAGTAGTAAAAAAATTAAATAAAAATGCAATAAAACTATCCCCTATTTTGTAAACGCTATAAATTTTGCGAAAACCAACCGATAAACGCTTATTGCGATTTTTTTTACCAAAAATAGGTAGAAGAATACGTATCGGCCTAAACTGAGGAAAAAAAATATTATATATATTTTTGGGGGATTTTTATTATAGCAAAAAGTAAAAAATATTGAATTTTTTTCAAAATTGTCGCTCTACTTTTGTTTATAGCGAAAAAAATAAAAAACGCAGAGGTGATCAAATACCACGAAAAAAAAAAGCTCTATTTGTGGGGAAAGAAGCAAGGCAATTTTGTTTGGAAGCCACGTCGTACGACCGCGCAATTGTCAGTTAAAACGACGCAGTGCCGAATCGCAAAAAAGGGGCAAGGTCCTTTAGCAGCATTTTGGTCCGGGTCTTAAGTGGTTAAAAAACAAACAAAAAAACAGTAAAGTTAGCTCAATGCTTTTACATAATGTGAAAGATGAAGTTACGCCGAGTAAACAGATACCCAACATGTCACCCTTCAAAATTGCGCACGCTTGTGGAATTGCGCCAAACTTCGCTACTCAAAAATCCCCATAGGCGACGCTTGAATTTTTTTTTTTTATTGGTTACATCTTTTTAGTTACAGAGAAGGTCTGGGGCCAAAATTATTGATCTCGCTCCAACGTTCGCAGCGATACCTCACATGTGTAGCTTGAACACCGTTTTCATATGTCGGCGGGAATTACGTATGTGCTCTGCATGCGAGCACACATATGTATAATTTATTGTTCATTTTACTTTATTTATTTTAGTTTGACAATTCCCCCCCCTCCCAAAAAATTTTTTGAATCACTTTTATTTCTATTATAAGGAATGTAAACATCCCTTGTAATAGGAATATGGCATGACAGATCCTCTTTACAGTGAGATATGCGGGAGGGGGGTCAATAAGACATTTCACCTCTAGGCTGGGAAGCCTGAAATAAAAAAAAATAAAAAATGATCCTAGCTTCGATCATAGCGGTGAGTCGGTAAAAGCATCGGAGAATGGCGGAAGGGGGGGATGAATTGTGGAGTATTGGAGTATCGCGGAGTATTGGAGTATCGCGGAGTATTGGAGTATCGCAGAGTATTGGAGTATCGCGGAGTATTGGAGTATCGCAGAGTATTGGAGTATCGCAGAGTATTGGAGTATCGCAGAGTATTGGAGTATCGCAGAGTATTGGGGTATCGCAGAGTATTGGGGTATCGCAGAGTATTGGGGTATCGCAGAATATTGCGGGGTATTGCAGATATTGCAGGGTATTGCAGATATTGCGGGGTATTGCAGATATTGCGGGGTATTTCAGAGTATTGCACAGGGATGGCTGGGCACAGAGGGATGGATGGCTGGATCCGTGACTGCCAGGGGGCGCGCGGGAGCAGGATTCTGGGAGAAGGTCCCAGGGACGTCCTCCCAGAGTAACTTGACCGTGCTGTAGACGTCCTTTGTATATAGCGCGGTCGGCAAGTGGTTAAAGCTGCATTCAGTGTGAACCAGGGCTTTATGGCAAAGCTCAACTGAACCAGCTGAAGTTCGAAGCTGATTGGTCGCCCCCGTTGTCACTTTGTGCAGCATGGGCAAGGCATTGCCTCTTTAAAGCAACCTGACGATTTATATATTCATTTATATATATATATATATATATATATATATATATATATATATATATATATATATATATATATTTTATTTATTTATTTATTTTAATTCAGCCCTAGTTAGCTTCTTCATTTTTTGTGTTTTTAATTTCTTTTTATTAATTAATAACCGCGGGTTGGCAGGGAAAAATGTACGGTCTATGCGTCACCTGCCCGTTATTGATGGGTAGATTATGATCAATGGGTTTTTGAGCCATAGGGAGTGCCCAGGCACACCTGACGAACCCTGTGCGCACGCCTATGGTTCTTTTATAGAAAGCTCAACACAATTAAAATAGTTTATTTTTTACACTTGTTTTTTCAGCAAAATGAATGATCTCAACCAGACGGTAGTTACCGAATTTGTGCTGATCGGCTTTCAGAGCCTTCACAAGCTCAGAATCGTTCTTTTCACCAGTTTACTTTTCATTTACATTGTCATTTTCAATGGAAATCTTTTCATCTTTAGTTTGGTGCCGGCGGTTAGTCACCTCCACACGCCCATGTATTTCTTTCTAAGCAACCTCTCTTTATCGGATGTGCTAATAACTTCCGACCTTGTACCCAACATGCTCCGAATACTGTGGACGTCGCGGGGAAATATCGCCGTCTCCAGCTGTATCCTTCAGTTCTACGTATTTGGTTCTCTGACCACGCTGCAGTGCTTGCTTCTGACCGCCATGTCTTACGACCGCTATCTCGCCATCTGTAAACCTTTAAGATATGCTTCCATCATGACCTCCGAACTTTGCCGAAACCTCATCATTTCCTCCTGGATGGTCGGTTTTACTCCCACATTCCCGGTGGCGACTTGCCTATCCAAGCTACGCTTCTGCCACCTGAACACCATTGACCACTTCTTCTGCGATCTGGCTCCCTTCCTGGACTTGGCCTGCTCAGACGTTTCTACGGTCAAACTGTTGGCGTTCTCCTTCTCGTTCCTCGTCACCTTCTTCCCGTTTCTCTTCATCATGGTGTCCTACACTTCTATCATTCGAACCATCCTCGGGATAAAGTCGGAGAACGGTAGGCAGAAGGCCTTCTCAACCTGTAGCTCCCACCTGGCCGTGGTGTCCCTGTACTATGGAACTCTCTTCATCCTGTACGGCGTGCCCTCGAAGAAACAGTCTCTAAATGTTAACAAGATTTTATCTCTCTTATACACCGTTGTAACGCCAGTCCTGAATCCAGTGATCTATTCCCTCAAGAACCAGGAGATTGGCAGAGCGGTTGCAAAAGTTCTAAGAAGAAGAACACCCAAGTGACCTCTGATCCCTCAGATCAATTAGGCTTCAACCGCTGGAGTTCAGTCCAAATAAAAACAGATACAATAAAGACATCATTTAATTGAATTTTATATTGATTAAAATATATTATTTTATTTTTTTAAATGCAGTTTGCCTTTTGTCTTTAACCCCTTCAATGCCGGGGCTTTTATACCCACCTCCATACCGGGCCTATTCTGGCACTTCTCTCCTACATGTACAAATCATCATTCTTCTGCTAGAAAATTACTCAGAACCCCCAAACATTATATATGTTTTTTTTTTAGCAGACACCCTAGGGAATAAAACGGCGGTCATTGCAACTTTTTATCTTGCACAGTATTTGCGCAATAATTTTTCAAACGCGTTTTTTTTTTGGGGGGGGGGGGGGAATGGTTTCATGAATTTAAAAATAACAAAACAGTAAAGTTAGCCCAATTTTTTTGTAAAATATGAAAGATGATGTTACGCCGAGTAAATAGATACCCAGCATGTCACGCTTTAAAATTGTGCACACTCATGGGATGGCGCCAAAACTTTGTTACTTAAAAATAGGCGACGTTTTGACATTTTTTACAGGTTACCAGTTTAGAGTTACAGAGGAGGTCTAGTGCTAGAATTGTTGCACACGCTCTAACGCACGCAGTAATACCTCATATATGTGGTTTGAACGGCGTTTACGTATGTGGGCGGGACTTACATGTGCGTTTGCTTCTGAGCACGAGCTGCCGGGGACAGGGGTGTTTTACATTATTTTTTTTTTATTATTATTATTTTTATTTTATTTTACTTATTTATTTATTTTTTACACTTTTTTTTATTATTACTTTTATTCCTATTACAAGGAATGTAAACATCCCTTGTAATAGGAATAGTGTGTGACAGGTCCTCTTTATGGAGAGATGCGGGGTGGTCAATAAGACCCCACATCTCTCCTCCAGGCTGGAAAGCATGAGATCGTGAAAAAAAAAATTCACCAATCTCATGTGTAATAGCCGCAATTGCGGCTTTGTTTACTTCCGGGTACCCGGGCGTGACGTCATCACATCGCGCCCGGGCCTCCGACGGTCCTAGAGATGACTGGGGACCATCTGGTCGCCGGTCATCTCTATGCTTCCTATCCGGCGCTCGGCGATTCTTTCTCCGAGCCCCTGATGGCACGGGAGAGCCCTGAGAAGCACCGGATGGTGGCGGGAGGGAGGGGGTGTCCCCTCCCGCTGCCTATAAGAATGATCAAGCGGCGGAACCGCCGCTATGATGGTTCTTATGAAGCGCAGGATTGCCGCTGGCTAACGATGATACCTGAATGATGCCTCCAGCTGCAGGAATCATACAGATATCATCGCACAAAGTCACATGACGTTCATCCGGGATGGGAGATCCCCTCTGTGGACGTCATATCACTATGGGCCGGTAATGAAGTGTTAAAAAAATAAAAAAAGACAGAATACAAAAAAAATACAAAACCTTTTTTTATTTTGTTATAATATTTTGCAAACAGGTAATTTTTCTCCTTCGTTGATGTACGCTGATGAGGCTGCACTGATGGCCACTGATAGGCTACACTGATGAGCACTGATAGGCAGCACTGGGAGGTGGCATTGGTGGGCACTGAGAGGTGACACTGAAAGGTGGCACTGATGGGTGTCAATAAAGGGCATTGATAGGTGGCACTGGTGGGCACTGAGAATTGGCACTAATAGTTGACACTGATAGGTGGCACCAGAGGCGTATCTAGTGAAAATATTTTGTTTCGTTTTTTCGTTTTCGTTTGGAAAATAAATTTATTTAGTTACTCCCGAAAATCGTTTTGATTTATTTCGTTTTTCGTTGGGGAATAGCTTTTGTCCGAAAATCCAATAATACTTGGTTTCTGTCGAATGGGCAAAAAGAATATTCGACAGAAGGTCGAATCTTTACGTCGAATCGTACATTTCCGTTCGAATATTCCGCCTACAAGAATTCTAATGTTGTATGACTAGTAATAATGTCGAATCTATTTTCTCATAAATCGAAATCTATTCTCTGTAATGTCGAATCTATTATTTCTATAGTGTCAAATCTTTTCCCTATAATGTCGAATCTCTCTCTATCGACTTTTTACCGCAACGAAAACGAAAAGAAAGCATTTTTTATGTCGGATCTTTCGGTTTTCGTTTCTTGCACTTTCGTTATCGTTTGTTAACGTCGTATCGCCGTTTTTTTTGTCTCGTATCTATGCGCGTGATGCTTAGCATCACTTTGGCATAGATACGCTGCAACATCCGACAAGTGTAAAACCATTACACTTGCGGATCGTAGTTGTAATGACAACTCCGGCCACTAGGTGGCCTTTACGTTGTTTTTGCATTTGCATATGCAAATGAGGCTAGTACGCCAATTCCCGATCGCTTTTACGCCGCCCCGTCGTCGCGTACGTCGTTTTCGTTCGCCTAAGGTTACCCCAGCTTCTATGTGGAGTAACCTTACGAAGTTCCGTCGGATGCCGTCGGGTCCCGTCGGACGCCATGTTAAGTATGGCGTCGGGTCAGCGTCGGCTTTTTTCCGTCGCTTACGTCGTTTTACTAACTCGTTCGCGAATAGGGAGTTGCGTAAATGACGCTCACGTCGTTTTGACGTCGGTTTCAACGACGCTTTCCGACGTGAGCTGGAGCTGGTGCGCACTGGGCTTTTTCCCCGGCCGGCGCATGCGCAGTTCATTCGACGCGGGGGCGCGCTTAATTTAAATACAAGCCGCCCCCATTTGAATTGCGCGGGTTTACGCTGCGCGATTTACGCGACGCAGGCGAAACCTACGGAGCAAGTGCTTTGAGATTAAAGCACTTGCTCTAGTACGATGCGGCGGCGTAGTGTAACTGGCTTACGCTACGCCGCCGGAATTCTTAGAGAATCTGGCCCACAGTGTGTAGAGCAGTGGTTCTCAACCTTGCTAGTGCCGTGACCCCTTGATAAAATTTCCCAAGTTGTGGGGTCCCCTAACAGTAGAATTTTTGTAGCGTGGGTTTTCAGCACCTAAGGCCAGACAAGTAATTTGCGACCCTAGCCCACGGACATTTAGGGATCCCTAAGTCCCCTACATTCGTACAGTATTAAAACCCCTTCTGGTACATTTTAGGATGTACCACCCTCTCTATGTTTTCCTTTCTTTCACTTTTATCTCTCTATCTTAATTTCTTGTCCCCCCCACCCCTCTCTCTAGTCATATTTCCTGTTCTTTCTCTTATTCTTTCTCTCCCTTTTTTCTTTGTTCCTCTCCCTCTTTTCCTCTCCCTTCCATGTATTCTCTACTTTTATGCCTTCTCTTACTCCTTGGGGGGGGGGGAGTGCTGGCGGGGAGTTCTGCTCAGCCAGCTTAGATGCTCTTGATCGGGGTGGGGGGGGAGTGCTGGCAGGTAGTTCTGCTCAGCCAGCTTAGATGCTCTTGATCGGGGTGGGGGGGAGTGCTGGCGGGGAGTTCTGATCAGCCAGCTTAGATGCTCTTGATCGGGGTGGGGGGGGAGTGCTGGCAGGTAGTTCTGCTCAGCCAGCTTAGATGCTCTTGATCGGGGTGGGGGGGGAGTGCTGGCGGAGAGTTCTGATCAGCCAGCTTAGATGCTCTTGATCGGGGTGGGGGGGGAGTGCTGGCAGGTATTTCTGCTCAGCCAGCTTAGATGCTCTTGATCGGGGTGGGGGGGAGTGCTGGCGGGGAGTTCTGATCAGCCAGCTTAGATGCTCTTGATCGGGGTGGGGGGGGGAGTGCTGGCAGGTAGTTCTGCTCAGCCAGCTTAGATGCTCTTGATCGGGGTGGGGGGGGAGTGCTGGCGGAGAGTTCTGATCAGCCAGCTTAGATGCTCTTGATCGGGTGGGGGGGAGTGCTGGCGGGGAGTTCTGATCAGCCAGCTTAGAAGCTCTTGATCGGGGTGGGGGGGAGTGCTGGCGGGGAGTTCTGATCAGCCAGCTTAGATGCTCTTGATCAAAATCATCTGCTGATCTGAGAACTGTAGTGGGGACTTTAAATGGCAACTCTAATCACAGGTAGTGTTACTCCAGCTCTGTGGTGTCTCGCAGCAGTGACACCTATGCCGAAATCAGGAGATAGGGTCTCCTCCAGCCCCTCCCACTTCACATTCCTCACCAGTCAGCTGACCTCTAGTCTCTGCCCAACAGCCATGCTGTGAACTGAATGAGCAGGCAAGGGTTTCAGGGACAGCCCTGCTGGATGGCTGTGAAAAGGCTGACAGTGCTGCAGGTTTTAGGAACAGCCCAGGATTTGGTGACCCCTGGCAAATTGTCATTTGACCCCAAGGGGATCTCGACCCCCAGGTTGAGAACCACTGGTGTAGAGGATATAGATGCATCCCAGGTGTTGTATATATATTTATACACTGTATTGAGTTTAGCTAGACTAGATCCGCTCTTCCTAATATACTGACAGGTGACAGCCTGTATAGGGCTAGTGCATCAGTCTGCTTTTTTTTTTCTCTGTAATCTGCCTGCCAGCGTGTGTGTGTGTCAGGCTCACAGCGTATACTGTGCCCACTTGTCCAGTGCCACCACTCATATATTTGTTGGCACAGTAGATAACATAAAAAAAAAAAATCTATTTTGACTGCAATAGAGAATAGTAGTCATTTGTCTGCCAGCGTGTGTCAGGCTCGCAGCGCATACTGTGCCCACTTGTTCAGTGCCACCACTCATATATTTGGTATCCAACGTTGTGTAAATGGGGAGTTTACGATTGTGCAAATGGACTGTTTGCGGTGGTTTGCGATGCGTTAAATGGGAAGTTTGGTCTGTCACTGTGAACCCTAACCCTGTCTGTAACCCTAACCCTGTCTGATGTTTTAAAGCACAATATTCCAAACAATTTAGGAATGTTAGGTGATTTATGCCCTTTATGGATTAAAACCCGACTCTGCGTCAACTACGTCATTTTCCATGGGAGTTTTGCCATGGATCCCCCTCCGGCATGCCTCAGTCCAGGTGTTCGTCCCCTTGAAACAACTTTTCCACCACTATTGTGGCCAGAAAGAGGCTTTTAAAATTCGCCTGCCCAATGAAGTCTATGGCGGTTTGCCTGGTTCGCCCGTTCGCAAACTCTTGTGGAAGTTTGCGTCCGCCACTCGCGAACGCAAACTTTTATGTTTGCGACATCACTAATCCTCTTTATGGAGAAATCTGGGGTTTATTAGACCCCTAATCCCTCCTCTGCCCTTCAAGACATATTGGCTAGACATGTGCACAACAAAAATTTTCGTTTATTTCTGTTTAGTTTCTGTTCGTTTATCGTGATTCGTAATGAGTCGTAATTTCGTAAGACGTTAGTTATCGTATTCGTACTCTTTAGTATTTTCGTAACACTTTTTTTTTCCGTTTCCGTTTTTTTATGTTCGTTTATTTTTCGTTGATTCGAGATTAGTATTTTCGTTAAATGTTGTATTCTGCCTCGTTCGTATTTTTACAATGAATTTATTCGTTCATTCGTTTTTACGTTGGTTTATTTTTCGTTGTTTTGATATTCGTATTTACATTATATTTTCCATCATGCCGCGTTTGTATTTTCGTAAGAAATAAATCTTTGTTGCTTTATGATCATTCGTATTTTCGTGTCTAATTTAATTTGATTGTAACAACGTTCTTTTGTAGATTTTATTGCATTCGTAATTCTGTTAAAATACATTTTACGTTTATTCGACACGCTACTCGTCGTAATTTTGTAAAACATCGTAATTTACTGCAATTGACTAACACAGATAAAGACACAAGGTCAAGGAGCCACATAAGAAAGAAGCTCATTGGGGGAAGGAACAAACCTCTTCAGGGGAAGGGACAGCGCTGAGTGGCTATTGGTCACAGTACTAATGAAAGTGAATTTACATTATTTCATTTCCGTTTTCCGAAGATTCGTAATTTATTTTTCATTCGTTTTGCTTTTCGTTTTTTATTCTTTGTTCGGCATTTCGGTTGTTTTCTTTTCGTTCTTCAAATATTAGTAAGTTTGCATTTTCGTTTATTTTTTGTAATTATGATTTTTTTTGTGTGTTCGGTGTTTTCGTTATTTCTATGTTTTCGTTTCTTTTTTCTTTCGTTGTGTTGTTCTTTTACATTTAGTAGTTTCGTATCTTCGTAGTTTTCCATATTCGTTATTTTTGGAAATATCGTTATTCGTTATTATTTGCGCTAAACCATTCGTTTATTCGTAGGTTAACGAATCAACGAAAATAACGAATAATGACGGAAAACGTATTCGTAACGAAAAAAATTGCACATGTCTAATATTGGCTGCTTTCTTAGCTGATACCAGCCAGGTAAATGCAGAACCAATACTGGAAGTGATGAAATCTTTATCACTAAAGGAACACAAAAGGTTCGTTTTTTATTAGATCAATTGATTGCTGTAAGCTAGAGCATTTAAATATCACTTACCTCGTTTTTTCTTTTTGACTTCCAAAATACAGTAATCCAGGTTTGAAAATGCCATTTCCTGTCTCTCCTCTTCTTGCTTTCCACCAGCATCTGAGCCATTTTGCACGGTGGAAAGCAGAGTGTGCTCACCCCCTCCCTATGACTACAGCCCTGCGTGAAGATACTCTCTTAACCCTCATAGGCATGGAGGCTAAGCCTAATAGGAACTGTAGTTCCCATTAGGCCATGATGTAGCAAGAATGAATGCGCACCGCAAACCAGGAAGTCAGTGAGAATAACAATTCAGGAGTGACGGAGGTGAATAAAACAGCTCGATTTCAACAGGTATCAAACGAGTTATACTGCAAAACATTACTTTTTATCAGCTACCGTCAGACTTTAATTTAAGAGGAAAATATTTTTGTCGTTACAACCCCTTTAAGGCCTCAGTTTTCACAGAGGAGAGGGAGAAACTGATGTTCCTCCTTCTTTGTGTGCTGCCAATCCGACCAGATGGAATGGCAGAACAGGGGAGGGCTGTGGCTGAACGCAGCAGGGATAGCGCTGCCATTGTCCATTAGCAAAGGTACTGAAAAGGAGATCCTGCCTATGCTCAGGAGGAGGGAAGAAGAGATCCCTCAGACCCTGGGAAGTGCCTTGCTGCCCAGCCACTCAATAGAACCCCTTTCATATGGCGCCATAGGTGTGCGCAGCCTCTGGCATTAGGGTGTGCACCCTAAAGCTCAAACACACACTACCGATCACTCACAATGTTCATTCAGAAAGGAAAGGGGCTGGTAAATGGCATATTTACTGCCCCTTCCCCCACTCATCCTAAAACATCCACAGCAACAGCCGGGTGGGAGAGGAGGGAAGCCAGCAGTACTGTGGGGGAAAGGAGGGGGAGCCAGGTCAGTAGGGGGAATCTGTTCTGCACAGGGTGATTAGGGTGTGCCTGGGCACACCCTGTGCGCACGCCTATGTATGGCGCCCATTGCAAGAGCCATGGCTGCCATACCCTAGATACGCCACTGGGTGGCACTGATGGCTGGCAGTGATGGGCACTGATTAGCACTGGTAGGTGAGACTGATAGGCAGCACTTCTAGGTGGCACTAATGAGGCACTGACTGTCAACACTGGTGGGCGTTGATAGGTAACATTCGTGGGCATTAATAGGTGCCACTTTATTGCACTGGCAGGTGGCACTAGCAGGCGGTACTGGTGGGCACTAATGAGGCTGATGTGCCTCTTCCACTGGGTACCAATGTCGCTTACACAAGAGCTGGTGATTGGCTTTATTGCTGTCAGCGTGAGGAGAAAAAAAAACAATTACCGAGCTTTGTTTACATCACATAATCAGCTGTCATTGTCTGACAACTGATCACGTGGTAAGGGGCCAGGACCGGCCCCTTACGCAGATCCGTGACCACCCGAGTCTCAGTGACTCGGTGATCACAACAGAGGGGCGCACGCAAAGGGGAGGACGTCTATTGACGGCCTCCCGACAATTGAGGTCCACGCTGTAGCCGTTATTTGGCTATAGCGCTGACCCCTAGTGGTTAATTTATCTTCCTGTATTGCAAGACCCCAAATGGGAGATCGAGGAGGAGTACACCGAGTCTATCTGGCTTTACTTCATTGCAGTGATGTAAGCACACTTAAAGCAATGATTTATCAAGTCCATTCAGGAGATTGGGGAAAGGTTCTTGACCACGTTGTGGAGATCAGGCACCTGGCTGCGGTGCCTAGCAGGGGAACCTAGGTCACTAAACTGGGTAAGCAGAATTATATAATTATATTTTAGCAGGTAAACCTATAATTCAGGGGTAGGCAGCCTATTATTTTTTCAGCGGGAACGTGGGGGGGGGACACGCACTCCCGGCATCTCTAGCACTGAATGGATGTAATGGCGAGGAGGTGGGGGAGAGTCTATGATGCTGGCTGCTAGGGGGGGATCTATTTTTGCATGAAAGTCTATTGTTGCTAAGGGGCGTCTTATATTGCTGGGGGGTCAGTTGTTGCTTGGAGGGATCTGTAGAGAGGTCTATTGTTGCATGCTTCTGGAGGATCTGTTGCTGCTGCTGGAGTGAATCTATGGTTGCTGAGGTGCTATTTTGTAACAGGAGCCCATTGTTGCTGGCAGGGTATCATTTTGTGTGACTGATCTATTGTTGCAGGGGGATCTATTATTGTTGGGTGGATCTGTTGTTTCTGGAGTGGGGTCTTTTGTTGCTAGGTGGATATGATTTTACTGGGGGGATCTATTGTTGCTGGGGTGTGGTCTGTTGTTGCTCGGGTGGGGTCTATTGTCCCTGAGTGGATCTGGTATTGCTTGGGACGTTCTAGTGTGGCTGAGATGGGATCTATTGTTGCTGGGGTGGTGTATATTATTGCTGCCTGCTGGGGGATCTATGTTACTGCTTCTTTTGTTATCATTAACAAATTGCATACAAATTACTGAACACACCACACAGTAATACTTGGTTCTGAATTCTTTAAAATGGGTGGTACTGGGAGGTAGGTAGGAGGTGGAACCAAGGGATGGTACTCGGAGGTGGGTAGGGGGCGGAGACAAGGGGTGGTACTCGGAGGTGGGTAGGAAGTGGAACCAAGGGATGGCACTCGGAGGTGAGTAGGGGGTGTGACCAAGTGATGGTACTCGGAGGTGGGTAGGGGGTGAAACCAAGGGATGGCACTCGGAGGTGAGTAGGGGGTGTGACCAAGGCATGGTACCCAGAGGTGGGTAGAGGGTGGAACCAAAGGATGGTACTCGGAGGTGGGTAGGGGGTGGAACCTAGGGATGGTACTCGGAGGTGGGTAGGGGGTGGAACCAAGGGATGGTACTCAGAGGTGTGTAGGGGGTGGAACCAAGGGATGGTACTCGGAGGTGGGTAGGGGGTGGAACCTAGGGATGGTACTCAGAGGTGGGTAGGGGGTGGAACCAAGGGATGGTACTCAGAGGTGTGTAGGGGGTGGAACCAAGGGATGGTACTCGGAGGTGGGTAGGGGGTGGAACCTAGGGATGGTACTCAGAGGTGGGTAGGGGGGTGGAACCAAGGGATGGTACTCAGAGGTGGGTAGGGGAAGGAACCAAGGGATGGTAGGGGTGGGTAGGGGGTGGAACCAAGGGATGGTACTCAGAGGTGTGTAGGGGGTGGAACCAAGGGATGGTACTCAGAGGTGTGTAGGGGGTGGAACCAAGGGATGGTACTCGGAGGTGAGTAGGGGGTGTGACTAAGGGATGGTACTAGGAGGTGGGTAGGGGTTGGAACAAGGGATAGTACTCAGAGGTGGGTAGGGGGTGGAATCAAAGGGATGGTACTTGGAGGTGGGTAGGGGTGGAACCAAGGGATGGTACTCGGAGGTGGGTAAGGGGTGGAACCAAGGGATGGTACTCGGAGGTTGTCAGGGGGTGGAAGCAAGGGATGGTACTCGGAGGTGTGTAGGGGGTGGAACCAAGGGATTATACTCGGAGGTGGGTAGGGGGAGGAACCAAGGGATGGTACTCGGAGGTGGGTAGGGGGTGGAACCAAGGGATGGTACTCGGAGGTGGGTAGGGGGTGGAACCATTGGATGGTACTCGGAGGTTGTCAGGGGGTGGAAGCAAGGGATGGTACTCGGAGGTGTGTAGGGGGTGGAACCAAGGGATGATACTTGGAGGTGGGTAGGGGGTTGAACCAAGGGATGATACTCGGAGGTGGGTAGGGGGAGGAACCAAGGGATGGTACTCGGAGGTGTGTAGGGGGTGGAACCAAGGGATGGTACTAGGAGGTGGGTAGGGGGGCAGATTTCCTCCAGCACTGATGAGATCTACCTGGAGGAAATCAAAGATCCCCTTATCTAGGTCCCAGCTATGCTAAGCTGGGGGGCTTATTTCTAAGCTAAAGAAGGTGAGTTGCACCTGCTATCCGGTCTGGTCCACTAATGAAATGTCTGCCTGACACTGTAAGGAGGAATTCAAATTCTCAAGGACTTGTGAGTACAAACCTGAGTGCAGGATCTGGGTCACTGTTGCTGCCTGGGGTCTGGCTCTCTTCCTGGACTTGTCTTGCTCAGATGTTTCCATAATAAAAATTGTTGGTGTTTTCTTTAAACATCCTGGTCTCCTTCTTCCCGTTTCTTATCATCATGGTGTCTTACACTTCCATTATTCACACTATCCTTAAAATAAAGTCAGAGGAAGGCAGACAGAAGGCCTTCTCAACTTGCAGCTCCCATTTGACTATGACCCCTTTTTGGAAAGTAGACAGTCCAAGGTATTTAGTAAGAGGCATGGAGAATCTTTTGAAATTTTTATTTTTTTTGTCAAAGTTTTTTAAAAATGAAGGAATTCCAGTTCCCAACCACACTATAGCCAAAAGAGGTCCACAGCACGGTAGACCAGTTCTGGGAGGACGTCCAAGGATGTCCACCCCCCTGCACAATTCATCAGGCATGCACCTGGCACGCTCTGTGGACGCTGTATCCTTCCAACACAGCTGATCGTAAATTTGAACATTCATAATACGTAAATTTGAACATTCATAATTCGTAAATTCAAAAATTCTGAATTTGTAAATTCGAAATTTATAAATGTAAAAATTCGAAATTTATAAATGTAAAAATTCGAAATTTATAAATTTAAAAATTCGAAATTTATAAATGTAAAAATTCGAAATTTATAAATTAAAAAATTCGGAAATTCTAAAACTCAAATTCAGAAATTTGAAAATTCGTAATTCATAAATTCATAAATTATAAAATTTGCAATTCAGAAATTCTAAAATTCGTAGATTTGAACATTTGGAATTCCTAAATTTGAAAACTCTAATGCCGCGTACACATGATCACTTTATCTGATGAAAAAAAAACGACGTTTTTCAAAACGTCAATTTAAATGACCGTGTGTGGGGGAAAACGTTGTTTTATGTCTTGTGAAAAACGACAAAAAAAAATTGAAGCATGCTTCAATTTTTTGTGTCGTTTTTCAAAACGTCGTTTTTTGTTTCACAAAAAATCACTGGGCCAGATTCTCATAGAATTTTGCTTGCGTATCGTAAGCCATTTACACTACGCTGCCGCATCGTACTAGAGCAAGTGCCGTATTCTCTAACCATTTGCTCCGTAGTTTGCGTTGGTGTAGCGAAAATGGCCCAGAGTAAGCCCGCGTAATTCAAATGAGGCGGCTTGTATTTAAATGAAGCGTGCCCCCGCGTCGAACGAACTGCGCATGCGCCGGCTGGGGAAAAAGCCCAGTGCGCATGCTCCAGCTCACGTCGGAAAGCGTAGTTGAAACCGACGTCAAAACGACGTGAGCGTCATTTACGCAACTCCCTATTCGCGAACGAGTTAGTAAAACGACGTAAGCGACGGAAAAAGCCGACGCTGATCCGACGCCATACTTAACATGGCATCCGACGTCACCCGACGGCATCCGACGGTACTTCGTAAGGTTACACCACATCGAAGCTGGGGTAACCTTACGCGGACGAAAACGACGTACGCGATGACGGGGTGGCGTAAAAGCGATCGGGAATCGGCGTACTAGCCTCATTTGCATATGCAAATGAGAAAACAACGTAAAGGCCACCTAGTGGCCGGAGTTGTCATTACAACCACGATCCGCAAGTGTAATGGTTTTACACTTGTCGGATGTTGAAGCGTATCTATGCAAAAGTGATGCTAAGCATCACGCGCATAGATACGAGGACAAAAAAAACGGCGATACGACGGGGTATCTGAGATACTCCGTCGTAACGCCGCTGAGAATCTGGCCCACTGTGTGTAGCAAAAACGTTGTTTAGAAAAAAACGATGGTGTGTAGGCAACATCGTCTTTGAAAATTTAAGTTTCAAAAACTTTGTTTTTTACTTCACAGAAAACGTTGTTTTTTACTTCACAGAAAACGTTGTTTTTTTTCATCACATAAAGTGATCGTGTGTACGCGGCATAAAATTCTAAAACTCTTACATTTGAAAATTCAGAATTCGTAAGTCCGTAAATACGTAAATTCTGAACATTCGGACATCGGAATTCGTACATTCGTAAATTGGAAATTCGAAAATTTGAAAATACAGAAATTAGAAAATTAGAAAGAATGAAAATCCAAAAATAAAGGAAAATCCAAAAACTAAATAATCATAACTAACTATTATATTATAGGTTTTGGAATTTCCTTTCAAATTTGGCTGTTAGTGACCGTAACGAATACAAATGTATCTGTAGTTATGAATTATCCAAAAAAAAGAATGGACCGAAACGAAATAATAATTTTCGGATTTTCATTCTTATTTTTGGGATATGCAAATCTCCGAATTTTACGAATCTCCAAATTTACGAAATCTAAATTTCTGAAACTTAGAATTTTCGAAGTTTAGATTTTCCGAATTTTTTAAATTTCTGAAATGGTGAATTTTCGAAAATTTGGAAAAATTAAAAAATTTGGATATTCATTAAAAAATTCTGAATTAACAAATTTGTCTAAATTTGTTGAAAAAACGTATTTGGAACTAAAGGGATTGCACACGTCTAGCCAGTAATGCCTTTTTCCTGAACAAATCTTGTAATGTGATCCATGATCTCAGATTTCATCATCACCCAAGATCTGGTGGTGATCCCCCTCCCCGGGGTCTCTACTTCTTTGGGTGATCTCTCTGGGTCGGGATCCTCCTGGATGTCACAGCCGTGTCTCGCTCAGCCCATAGGCTGCTGTCATAGAGAACTCTTCTTTTTCCCAGTAGACGACTTCTCTGCGGCGGGCACTGGGTCGGTTTTGTTTTACTTTTACTGATGTCTTATTTTCTTTTATCGCTGGAAGAGATAATATATTACGGTAGGTCTTATTTGGGCAGCCTACGTCCATACATATCACAAGAAGCATTATCAAACATGATGAAATGTACAGTGCCTTGCAAAAGTATTCATACCCCTTGAAATTGTCCACATTTTGTCACGTTACGACCAAAGACGTAAATGTATTTTATTGGGATTTTATGTGATAGACCAACACAAAGTGTCACATAATTGTGAAGTGGAAGGAAAATGATAAATGGTTTGCATTTTTTTTTTACAAATAAATATGTGAAAAGTGTTGGGGGGGGGCATTTGTATGGCGCCCCCTTTACTCTGATACCCCCAACTAAAATATAGAGGAACCAATTGCCTTCAGAAGTCACCTAATTAGTAGAGTACACCTGTGTGTCATTTAATCTCAGTATAAATACAGCTGTTCTGTGAAGCCCTCAGAGGTTTGTTAGAGAATCTTAGTGAACAAACAGTATCATAAAGGCCAAGGAACACCCCAGACAGGTCAGGGATAAAGTTGTGGAGAAGTATAAAGCAGGGGTAGGTTATAAAACAAAATCTCCCAAGCTTTGAACATCTCACGGAGCTTCTGTTCAATCCATCATCCGAAAATGGAAAGAGTATGGCACAACTGCAAACCTACCAAGACACGGCCATCCACCTAAACTGACCGCACCGGGCAAGGAGAGCATTCATCAGAGAAGCAGCCAAGAGGCCCATGGTAACTCTGGAGGAGCTGCACAGCTCAGGGGGGAGAATCTGTCCACAGGACAACTATTAGTGGTGCTCTCCACAAATCTGCCCTTTATGGAAGAGTGACAAGAAGAAAGACATTGGGGAAAGAAAGACATAAGAAGTCCAGTTTGCAGTTTGTGAGAAGCCGTGTGGGGGAGGGGACAGAGCACACATGTGGAAGAAGGTGCTCTGGTCAGATGACACCAAAATTCAACATTTAAACACTACGTGTGGCGGAAAATGAACACTGCACATCGTCCTGAACACACTATCCCCACTGTGAAACATGGTGGTGGCAGCATCACATGGTGGGGATGCTTTTCTTCAGCAGGGGCAGGGAAGCTGGTCAGAGTTGATGGGAAGATGGATGGAGACAAATACAGGACAATCTTAGAAGAAAACCCTTTAAGAGTCTGCAAAAGACTCGAAACCGGGGAGGAGGTTCACCTACCAGCAGGACAACGACCCTAAACATTCAGCCAGAGCTACAATGGAATGGTTTAGATCAAAGCATGTTCATGTGTTAGAATGGCCCAGTCACAGTCCAGACCTAAATCCCATTGAGAATCTGTCTCAAGACTTGAATATTGATTGTAACATGACAAAATGTGGAAAATTTTAAGGGGTATGAATACTTTTTGTTCAAGGCACTGTATATATAGTAACCCCTAACAATGAACTTCACTTTTTGGTCCCTTTTGACCTTTAGATACCATTAAAGGTTATTTAACATTTATCACTTTTGGAGAGTGTCCATTACCACACACACCCCTCTCACCCCAACTAATGACATCAGAGCCCCTCCCAGTTAGTGTCATTAGTACAGTGACAGTGTACAGTATTATCACTGATCACTGTTCTAATGTCACTATGACATCAGAGCCCCTCCCAGCCAGTGTCATTAGTACAGTGACAGTGTACAGTATTATCACTGATCACGGTTCTAATGTCACTATGACATCAGAGCCCCTCCCAGCCAGTGTCTGTTAGCATCACATTTTCCGCCACACTAATATATGTTTTCTCTTTCAGAAAGTGGATAAGGGTGGGGGTGGCGGTGACTAAATCCGTAGGGGTATGCAGGCAGGTTGTTGTATGTACATGCAGCTTCTTTGTTTTAAAAATATATATATATATACTGTATATATATTTACCTTTTTTTGAGTCAAGCGTCCTGCCCAAAATCAGAATGGTTCCAGCCATCAAAGCCGCCATGGATAATATAATGAGGAGTATGACCCACCAGCGTGTCTGTGAAAAGAATTTAGGCAACGATTACATGACGAGGGTTTGTTTTCTGATTGGTGTACAGATATCAGCAAACCTGTGCAGTCCCCCATCCAAGGCAAAAACAACAGGTTCTCTTCAACCTAACCAACCCACACCACAACACTACCACCATCCCACTACCACCACACCACTACCACCCCACTACCACCACACCATTACCACCACATGACCACACCACTACCTCCACACTACTACCACCAAACCACCACCACCACACCACTACCACCACTACCACCACACCACTACCACCACACCACTACCACCACACCACCACCACCACCACCATACCACTACCACCACACCACCAGTGTTCTTCCTCTGCACATATTCACCTTTCCTCCCCCCTCTACTCCATTCAGACCCAGAATCCAAAAGGTATTATCTGGTACTTCTGAGTATGGAGGAAACCATGTGACTTAATCCATGTGGCACCATTAGGCCAATCAGCACTCTCAGACGGGGCGTCCATACCCCTGTGTAAGCTTTTTTTTTTATCTTATCCCTTACTGCCCAGTAGCAGGCGCTCTCTTCCTTCTTTCCTTCCTTCCAATTCCTTTCCAATTTCCGAAACTTCTCATTTCTAAAAAATTCTAATTTCCGAAATTTCTTATTTCCGAATTTTCTAATTTCCGAAGAGAAGCTGCTATGAGAGGGGGGTTTCACAGAAAGGAGGAGCCTGGAGGAAGCGAGGGATAAGGTGGGAAAAACTGCATTTTAAAGGTGCCCTAGGCAAAAACTGGGCATTTAATCCTTGCAGTGCCGTAGACACCCCAATGCAAAGGGTGGGGTGAATAAGGGGCACCACAAGCAGGGCCGTCTTTAACACAGGGCAAAAGAGGCAGCTGCCCTGGGCCTATTCATTGTTGTGGGGCTCAAAGCAGCTGCCCCTTGAGCCCCGCACTGCCTGCAAAATGGTTGATAAGTGGATTCAGTATTTTTTTGCCAAGGGTCCAATCACTATTAACCACTTTCAGCCCAACAGCCCAAAGACGTCTTATGACGTCCTTGTCTTTCAGCGGGGATATCTGAATGATGGATGCAGCTAGAGGCATCATTCAGATATCTTCGTTTTCAGCCGGCGATTCTGCACACTAAAAGAACAATCAGCCTCTTGATCGTTCTTACAGGCGACGAGAGAGGACAACCCCCTAACGCAGCCAATCCGGTGCTTCTCCTGGCTCTCTCGTGCCATCGGGGACCCAGAGCAAGAATCGGCGCCGGATGATGGCCATAGAGATTTCCAGTGATCAGATGGTCACCATTCATCTTTATGACCCTCGGAGGCGCAATGTTATGACGCCTCGGATGTAAACAAAGCCGGGATCGTGGCTGGTAAGCATGGGATCATGAATTTCTTTTTTCCATCTCATGCTTTCCAGCCTGTAGGAGATGCCCCCGATGCCTGAATAGAATACTCTCCCCCCCTGCCGCCGCATACCGCAAAGACGCCGCGTTAATCCCTGTGCGGGGAACATTACAGGCAGCTTTCGTTTGAATAGTTGTAATCCCTGCCGTGCCGTGTATAGACACTCCCCCTTTCTCGGGATTGGACGGATCCGTCCAATCCCGAGAAAGGGGGAGTGTCTATACACGGTGCGGCGGGGATTACAACTATTCAAACGATAGCGGCCTGTAATGCGCGCTGTAATGCACGCTGATTAATGCGGCGGCAGCGGCATCATCATCATCTACTAGGTATGGGGGACATGGCTGGATATATGTGGCGGGACATGGCTGCATATGTGGGGGGACATGGCTGCAATATATGGGGGGACATGGCTGCAATATATGGGGGGGGACATGGCTGCAATATATGGGGGGACATGGCTGCAATATATGGGGGGACATGGCTGCAATATATGGGGGGACATGGCTGCAATATATGGGGGGACATGGCTGCAATATGTGGGGGGACATGGCTGGATATATGTGGGGGGACATGGCTGGATATATGTGGGGGGACATGGCTGGATATATGTGGGGGGACATGGCTGTAATATATGTGGGGGGACATGGCTGTAATATGTGGGGGGACATGGCTGCAATATGTGGGGGGACATGGCTGCAATATGTGGGGGGACATGGCTGCAATATGTGGGGGGACATGGCTGCAATATATGGGGGGACATGGCTGCAATATGTGGGGGGGACATGGCTGGATATATGTGGGGGGGACATGGCTGGATATATGTGGGGGGACATGGCTGGATATATGCGGGGGGACATGGCTGGATATATGTGGGGGGACATGGCTGGATATATGTGGGGGGACATGGCTGGCAATATGTGGGGGGACATGGCTGGCAATATGTGGGGGGACAAGTCTGCAATATGTGGGGGGACTTGGCTGCAATATGTGGGGGGACTTGGCTGCAATATGTGGGGGGACATGGCTGCAATATGTGGGGGGACATGGCTGTAATATATGTGGGGGGACATGGCTGTAATATGAGTGGGGGGACATGGCTACAATATATGTGGGGGGACATGGCTGCAATATGGTGGGGGGACATGGCTGCAATATGTGGGGGGACATGGCTGCAATATGTGGGGGGACATAGCTGAAATATGTTGGGGGACATGGGTGCAATATATGTGTGGGGGACATGGCTGGATATATGTGGGACGACATGGCTGGATATATGTGGGGGGACATTGCTGCATTTGGGGACACATTTAAAAAAATTATCGGTATTCGGTATCGGCGAGTACATGAAAAAAATTATCGGTACTCGGTCCTAAAAAAGTGGTATCGGGACAACCCTACTTGTAATAGAAATAAAAGTGATAAAAAAAAAAAAAAAAAAGTGTCAAAAAAGAACAAAATAGAGAAAAGTAAAAATAAAAAACATTTTAAACGCCCCTGTCACTGGTAGCTCACGCTCAGAAGGGAACGCACATGTAAGTCAACAGCCAACCTGACAGATCTTCTGCACATCAAAGATGGCGGCATGGGAGAGGAGAGATGGGACCACTACATTGGGGGACTACATTTTCTCTTTAAATTTTACCTTTAAAATCTGTGCCCACCTAATACCCACGATGCATAACACTTTTTTGGGGATCTGCTACTAGAAAAGGGTCAATTTCTGAACCTGCTACATATATAAAATGTCCTGTTTTGACCAATATTTTTATTTAGAAGAGCTTACCTTCATCCACGCCGCCGGGTCTCGCTCTATCACCCTCAGGAAGGAGTTCTTCAGTCTGGCTATGGGCCCATCGGCATCAACAAAGCGGCAGATATGGAATTTATCACAGTAGCCTTGCCTCTGTCCACAAGGGGCCCCTGGCGAAAGGATTATCACGGCCCTATTGAAGAAGTGGGACAGCCCTGGAGATTTCGTACTTTTGCAGGAGGACGGGTCGCCTGTTAGAGAAGAGCGATAAGATAACGGTCACAATTTATGGTATAAGGACCTCCAACTGCCCTTATCCACCTCATTTACCAGGGGCTCTCTTATGCCTCGTAGACACGGCCGGACTTTCCGAGAAAAAAGTCAGACGGGTTTTTTTTTCCCTCGGAAAGTCCGGCCGTTTGTAGCCTCCATCTGACTTTTTTAGTCGGAAGTCCGACAGACAGGGGCGGACTGACCATTGAGGAACTCGGGCACTGCCCGAGGGCCCCATGCCACTAGGGGGCCCCCCATCAGGGTTGCCAGGCTCATTAAAACCAGGAACAGTATGTACAAATCTGTGCCTGATATGTCCGAAACCGACATGCTTTTGATGTAAAAATCCTGAGATTTTAGCTGCCCCGCCTCTGCACTGACACCTGGCGTGGTGACCATCTGTAAGCCAGGGGCCCCATAATCTTCTATTGCCCGGGGGCCCCATGAGTTGTCAGTCCTCCCCTGCTGACGGACCTTAGATAGAAAACCTGTTCTTTACGACATGGTCAAAAGTCCGACTGTGTGTATGAGGCATTAGTCTAGGTTCAGATCTGTGCGAAAGGTGAAGGGGGAAGGAGAGAGAGAGAGAAGGAGAAAAGGGGAGGAAGAGAGAGAGAGAGAAAAGAGCAAGGGAGAGAGAGAAGAGAGAGAGCAAGGGAAAGAGAAAGAGGAGAGAAACGAGGAAGAGAGACAGGAGGGAAAGCGAGGATAGCAAGAGCATGAGGGGAGAGAACGAGCAGGGGGGAAGAGAGAGAAGAAAGAGAGCGAGAGAGAGAGAAGAGCAAGGGAAAGATAGAGGGGAGAGAGAGCGCCTGACCATGTGTACGAGGCATTAGTCTAGTTATAGGTTCACATCCGTGCAAACAGTGAGGGGCAGGCGAAAGAGAAGGGGAGGGAGAGAGAGAGGAAAGTGAGCGAGGGAGAGAGAGAAGAGAGAGCGCGCAAGGAGATAGAGAAAGGGGAGGAGAGGAAGAGAGGGGGAAGAGAGAGAGAGAGAAAAGAGAAAGGGGGAGAAAAGAGAAAGGGGGAGAGAGAGGAAAGAGAGAAAAGGGGAAGGAAGAGAGAGAGGGAGAAAAGAGAGTAAGGGAGAGAGAAAGGGCGAGGGGAGAGAGCAAGGGAGAGAGAGAGACGGGAGGAGAGGAAGAGAGAGAGAGGGGGAAGAGAAAGAGGGAGAGGAAGAGAGAGGGGTAGATGAGGGAGGAGGAAATAGGATGGGAGGGGAGAGAGAGCGCAGGGGTGAGAAGGGAGGAGAGGGCGAGGAAGAGAGAGGGAGGGGAGAGAGAGCACGGGGAAGAGAGAGAAAGGGGAGAGAGAGCGTGGGGAAGAGAGAGGGGAGGAGAGGAAGAGAGAGAGGGGGAAGAGAGAGAGAAAGCAAAGGAGAGAAAGAGAGGGGGAGGAAAGAGAAAAGGGGAGAGAGAGAGAGAGAGAGAGAGAGGAAAGACAGAGGGGGCGAGGAAGAGAGAGAGAGAGAGAGGAAAGAGAGAGGGGGCGAGGAAGAGAGAGAGAGGAAGATAGAAATGGGGCTGAGAGAGAGGAACAGAGAGAGAGAGAGGGGGGGAGAGAGAGAAAGAGGGAGAGAGAGAGAAAGAGGGAGAGAGAGAGAGGGGAAGAGAGGGGAAGAGAGAAAGAGGGAGGGGGGAGGAAGTGAGAGAGAGAAAAGAGAAAGGGGGGTAGGGAGACAGAGAGAGGGAAAGAGAGGGGGGAAGGGAAGAAAGAAAGAGGGGGAGAGGAAGCGATAGAAATAAAGGGCAAGAGGAAGAGAGAGAGGGGGGAAGAAGAGAGAGAGAGAGAGACATAGAAGAAACAGGTACGTCGTTTCGCACAGCCGGGCCGCCTTGCCGCAGTAAATGTGTGGAAGAGTTTAAATGAGACTTCATCAGGGTGCAAAGCTTCATTGCCAGTCACTTTGTGGTTACCTGGCATCTGACAGCACAGCTGGCACATCTCATACATGTTCTCTGTGGCACAATCACATTGTTCTAATCCGAATTTCACACAAACAGACTTGCTGCACACCTAAGAGAAAAAAAGAAGATAAAATACAGTCATTGGTGGGTAATAAAGCAAAACTCCGCCCCAAAATGAAAATGTCACATCTCTTCCACTAAGAAGGTTACATTGTAACATCATATATTCATTTCCACATTGTATGTCCATTATCTCCAGACTTCTTCTATTACTCTGAATGATCTTAAAGTTTATAACCTCCTAAAGTTTCGAAAATTTCAGAATTTCCAAAAAATTTGAATTTCCAAAATTTTGAATTTCCAAAATTTTGAATTTTCAAAAATGTAGAATTTTCAAATTTTCAAGATTTAGAATTTACGAAATTTCGGAAATTTGGAATTTCGGAAATTTGGAATTTCAGAAATTGGGAAATTTTAAAGTTCTATTGCATATGAACATTATCTTTCCCCTACCCAGACAGCAGATGGCGCTCTCAGTTAATAGAGCATACAGAGCACAGTAGCTCAAGTAAAAATAAATACACACACGAGTAAGTTTAGAAATTTCAACATTTTGAATTTCCGAAATTTTAAACAATTCGGATTTTTGGAAATTCGGAAATTCAAAATTTTGGAAATTCTGAATTTCAGAAATTCTGAAGTTCTATTGCATATGAACATTATCTTTCCCCTACCCAGACAGTAGATGGCGCTCTAGTTAATATAGCTTACAGAGCACAGTAGCTAAAGTAGAAATAAATACACACATGAGTAAGTTTTGATATGTCAAAATTTATAAATGTATAATTTCCAAAATGTAGAATTTTTCGAATATCCGAAAATTTAGAATTTCCGAAATTTAAAAAATGATGAATTTCCGAAATTCGTAACATTTGGAATTTCGGAAATTGGGAAATTCTAAAGTTCTATTGCATATGAACATTATCTTTCCCCTACCCAGACAGTACATGATGCTCTCAGCTAATAGAGCTTACAGAGCTCAGTAGCTCAAGTAGAAATAAATACACACATGAGTAAGTTCCAAAATTTCAGAATTGTTAAATTTTCCGAAATTTAGAAAATTTTGGAATTTCGGAAATTTGGAAATTCAAAATTTAAGCAAAATGGCCTATTTGGCAATAAGGATCCCTAACCCATTCCTGCCCCCGGGACAGAAAAGGCATAATTAAATACAATTACCGAGAGGGAAGTGTGCAATTTGGGCCTCATCTTATAGGACTTAAAATAGTCTGGGCCCCAGCCAACAAACGGAATAAAGCCCAAAGAAAATATCTACCGGCTCCCGCCCCTGGGAGAGTGGACGTTGGAGGGCAAAGGGAGGTAAAAGATTTCATGGCATAGGGGGATAAGCGAGGGCATCTAAAGTGAACAACGGGTAGGAAACAGTTCTTTTTTTTTTTCTCGTTGCACGGGGACAGCGTGGGGCAACCGGTTCATCCGGCCTCCTGAATTGGGATAGGATTAAGGGCTTGAGAAAATTCTTTATAAAATTCCCTACAAAATAAAGGAGAAGGATATCCCCAATATTAAACTGGAACCAGTAAAACGCCCTTGAAGTCTGAGGTCCATGAGCACCCCAAAGTTAGTAAGTGGAAAGAGAGCAGGAGAGCTAAAGAGACATCCGGGGTTTGTAAAATCTCGTATACACAAAACTAACGGTATCCCCCCCAAATAATTAAAAAAAAGGAAGGAAAGGGAGGGTAATAGAAAAAAAAAAAAAGAGAGAAAAAATAATAAATATATATATATAAACCCCTGTGGAGGTACAGCAGGAAATCATGTGGCATCAATAGGGACTGTGGATTAGTAGTTAAGAGAAGAAAGAAGGGATACGTAACCTGACTTGCTGATCCTCTGATTTTTGGACTTGACCATAAATAATCAACAAAGTATCAACACCAAGTCTGGAATGTCTCAACCACATCAGCCCAATTTTCTGCAGGTGGAAGTACGGGGGTCCTATAGGGTCCAGTAGGTGGAGGAGGAGAGAAGAGGAAACAAAAACAACAAATACCAGTAGAGGGTGGAAAGAGCTGGAACGGGGTGAAATAGGGGGGTTCGGTGTATGCCCCTAGTGGCAAACTGGGGAAGAGAATTAGACCGACGAACAAAATTAAAATGAGTAGGTCGACGAGAGGCGTCGCCTCTAAAACACCGAAAAATAATGCCGGGAATAGCTCAATACAGCAGTACATGATACAAGAGGGAAACCCCAAAAGCCCTGGGGCAGTAAAAAAGACGGACAAAGACAAAAAAAAAAACAGGAGAGGTAAATGCTAACCGCTCAAAAGGTGAGACAACCCTGGAAAGTGAATACGACCGTAGCAGACCAGAGGAAGCAGTACAGGACACACAACCCCCTTCAAAAGCAGAGATGAATGAGATGTTGCTGAGGATGGAAAATCTGATAAAAACAGAAATTAACAAAATAAGAACAGATTTGGGGGGACTACTTGAAAGAGTAGAAGAGACGGAAAAAAGAATAGAAGAACAAGACCGAGAATTGAATAAGTTAAAAACACAAGTCCAAGCAATGACAGTCAACCAAAGAACCCTAGCATACCGGTTAGAAGACCAAGAAAATCGCAACAGGCGCCAGAACCTGAGAATACGTGCGATAGTGGAAGAGAAGGGAGAGGACCTAAGAGCCATCATGAATACAATATTTAACCCTCTGTTGGATAAACCGGCAGAAGCAAAGCCTCTCAAAATAGAGCGGGTCCACAGAGTGGGAAACCCAAAACAACCGGAGGGAAAGGGTCCTAGAGATATCATAGTGCGTTTTCGAAAATTTGAAGACAAGGCGGAAATATGGAGAAGATTGAGGGGGGCACCCCCAATCAATTATAAAGAAAACGAGATCCAAATCTTCTCTGACCTCTCCGGAGAAACATTAACAAGAAGAAGACATTTGAAACCGCTGTTAGACCTGATGCGGACGAAGAATATAAAGTATCAGTGGGGGTTCCCTGCGTGTCTCATAGGCTTTAAAGAGGGAGTAACCGCACGTCTAGTATACCCAGAAGATCTAGAGAGGTTCTGCCAGAAATTGGATATAACTGCCCCCGACTTACCGGATTGGGTGGTCTAGCACCAAATTAAAATTGCTCAGAAGGGGGAGGGTGGGGGGAGAGGGGTGGAAATGGCAGCCAGAAGGCAATCCTAGAGCACCACCTCACGGAGAGGAGCCGAAGGTGAAGGAGTGGAGGCAACCTAGAGCGGCTCCCAGGCCAGCAATAGGCCAGGAGGGGAGGGGGGGGGAAGGATGGGGGGAATGGGGGGGGCAGGGTAAGGGGGGAGGGGGGCCATCTCGTCAAATCCACATTGTCCAGTTTACCTACCCCTAGGGGTGCCCCTAAGGGTGGCAGAAAGGAAACAACAAAGTAAGCAAAAGAACAACAATATATTCAGATGACAGAGATTAAACTCTTATCATATAATGTGAAGGGTTTAAATTCCCCTGCCAAGAGACACAAAATCCTAAGGGAATTACAGTACTACAAAGCGGATATAGCCTTCCTGCAGGAGACCCACCTGACTTTGGAATCCAACACGAGATTATATTCACATAGCCACCCGATATGGTACTACGGGGATACAATAAACAAGCGGGCTAGAGGAGTAGCAATTGGGATAGCAAGAGGGACGCGTTTTGAGTTGGGAGACAGATTGACAGATCCCGAAGGAAGGTTTATATTTTTGAAAGGAAAACTGGGAGGAATAGAATACACGCTAGCCAATATATATGCTCCCAATACTGACTCCGCAGGCTATGTGAAAAAAATCTTGGTAAAATTAAAAAAAATTTGAGGTGGGACATGTGATATTAATGGGGGATTTCAATTTATGTATGGAGCCTGGACTTGATAGTACGTCCCGTGCACAGGGGACAAAGGAAAGCCAGTTGAAAACACTGAAGCAAAGAATGCATCACGACCAGTTGGTCGATGTATGGCGAATCCAACACCCCAAAACTAGGGACTTTACATTTTTCTCCCCTGTGCACGGGACGTACTCGAGGATCGACTATATCCTCATTCAGCACAGACTCCTAGAGAGGGTTGTGGAAACAGGGATAGAAGCTACGACGTTATCTGACCACGCACCCATAACCATGAAACTGACTGTATCCGACCGGAAAACAAACCCACCAGAGTGGAGATTAGACGAGAGTTTAATGGGGGACGAAGAAATAGTGAAAAGAGTACAGGAGGAACTAGAAATGTATTTCCTCGAGAACGACACGGAGGGGATCTCTAGGGCCACACTCTGGGAAGCCCATAAAGCTTACATCAGGGGAATATTCATAAGGGAGGCAGCCAGGAAAAAGAAAGAAAAAACAAGGATGTTAAAGGAAACATCGAACGAAATCTTAAAATTGGAACAGGAACATAAAAAAAGAGGCCAAAAAAGAGAAATATGGCATAAATTAATACTCAAAAGAGAGGAATATAGAGTACTCACAGAACAGGAAATTAAGAAAGAATTAAATAGCATTGAAAGAGAAAGATACATTTGGGGGGACAAACCCAACAAATCCCTGGCTAGAATGGTACAGAATAAGAAAGGCAGGAACTATATAGAAAAAATTTGAAAAAAGAACGGGGACCTGGTATACAACACAAGGGACATAGCCGAAGAGTTTAGAAGATACTATGAGGGTCTATATAATGTGAAACAAAAGAACTGGAACCCTGGAGAAAAAGAGGCAAATATAGGGGAAGTATTAAGGAAAGCTAACCTCCCCAGAATAGACAAAGAAGTAGCGAAAAATTTAGATAGGCCAATTACGGAGGAGGAAATAAGGAGAATTGTAAAAAACTCTGCCAAAGGGAAAAGCCCCGGGCCCGACGGCTTTACGACCAGATACCTGCAAAGGTTTGGAACCATTTTGATCCCAAGATTTTGTCAGTACTTTAACGGACTAGGGTCCGATTATGAACTAAGCAGAGAGGCTTCAACAGCAAACATCACGGTCATAGAAAAGGAGGGGAAAGATACTACGCTCTGTTCGGGTTTTAGGCCAATTTCACTATTGAACGTGGACATAAAGATCTACGCCAAAATCCTGGCAGAGCGTATGAAGGAGACAATGACGGGCCTGGTCCATCCAGACAAGGTAGGATTCATACCAGAGAAGGAGGGGAAAGATAACGGGGTGAGGGCCCTCCTGATCCTTGGGCAGATCAAAGAAAACGGGGCTCCCAGTCTACTTCTGTCAGTAGATGCTGAAAAAGCGTTTGACAGAGTGGACTGGGGGCTCATGATGCAAATATTAGAAGAGGTGGGGATAGGCCCAGGGATGAGGAAGAGGATCCAAACTCTGTACCACCACCCCCAGGCTAGAGTGAAAATCAATGGATCCCTATCGACCCCTTTTGAAATGAGAAATGGGACCAGGCAGGGGTGTCCCCTGTCCCCCCTCCTTTTTGTGTTATCACTAGAGCCCCTGTTAGCAATGATACGCAACGACCACAACATCAAGGGGGTAAGAATAGGAGAAGAAGAGCATAAGTTATCCGCATTTGTTCGGATGATGTTCTATTCTTTGTGAGGAACCCAAGATCTACGTTGCCTCATTTAATGGCCAATATTAAACAATATGGAGAGATCTCCAATTTTAAAATGAGGGGCCCAGATTCAGAGAGAATTAGATTCTCGTAGCGTATCAGAAATACACTACGCCGCCGTTTTTTACCTGGCTCTACGTGGAATCCAGGTAGATTTTGTCCAGTAAACGATGGCGGCGTAGTGTATTTCTCCCGTCGCAATCCATCTGCGCGAGTAGGGGGCGTGAAGCATTTAAAATAGGCGCGTTCCCGCGGCGATCGAACTGCGCATGCTCCGTTTGTAAATTTCCCGCCGTGCATTGCGCGAAATCACGTCGTTACGTCGTAGTAGCGTCGTTTACGTACATTCCTATTCCCGAACGAGTTACGTTAAAAAAAAAATATATTTTCAAATCGACGCGGGAACGACGGCCATACTTTACATGGGTTACGCACTGTTAGACCAGCAAAAAGCTCCTCTAACATTACGTAGCCAAAAAATGACGTAGGCGATTGCGAGGGACACTCGTACCTTCGTGGATCGCCGTAAAAACTAATTTGCATATCCCAACGCATGAAAACGACGCAAACTCCTCCCAGCGGCCGCAAAAATATCGCAGCGTAGATCCGAAGGCTTACGAAGACGTAAGCCTCTCGGATCGAAGCCCGAAGCCGCCGTATCATGGTTTGAGGATTCAAACTAGTGATACGGCGCGCGAAATTTGAAATTACTCCTGTCTAACACCAGTTAGACAGGCGTAATTGTTCTATGAATCTGGGCCAATGTGTCCAAAACAGAAATCTTAAACATAAACATCGAGGAGCCTGAAGAAAGATCTATTAAAAAAGCGTACAACTTCACCTGGCGCAGAGAGATAAAGTATTTGGGAATAAAATTAACAAAATCGCTAAAAAAAATATATCGATTAAATTATATCCCCCTATTAGACGAAATTAAAGGCGAAATTAAGAAAATAAAGAACCGGCCGATCTCCTGGTTCGGAAGGATAAATATAGTAAAGATCAGGGCTTTTTTTCTGGGGGAACTTGGTGGAACTCAGTTCCCACACCTTTGGCCCAGACTCTTTGGTGCCTGCTCACCACAATCACTTGTAAACACAGAAGTCTGGTTTCTGTGTTTACAAGTGACAGCTCTGCACTCTGTGTGTAAGCCCCCTGAACTCTGCACTCTGTATGTAGTGCAATTCTGGTATTTAATGCCCCTTTAAGACCCTTCTACTGTTTGTGAAATCTGAACGGGTCGTGGTTGAGTTCCTGCACCTATTTTCTGAGAAAAAAAGCTCTGGTAAAGATGATATTAATGCCAAAAATCTTGTATAGGTTTCAGATGCTCCCTGTAGCCGTAGCACAAGTCTACTTCAAAACACTTAACTCCTTGCTAGCGAATTATATTTGGAACAATAAGAAACACAGAATCTCTCTTCAGGTTTTAAAACAAGAAAAAAAACAGGGTGGATTAGCAGTCCCGGATATAAGAAAATATTATAACGCCCCGGTAATCTCGCGTATAATAGAATGGGCCAAAGAAAACCACGATAAAAGATGGGTAAATATTGAATGTACACTTGCAAGGACACAATTAGGTAGAATAATATGGAATCCGCCACATCTTAGAAGCGTGCAAACAACTACACATGAAATCACACGGATAGCACTAAGGGTCTGGGACAGAATACACAAACAGCTAGGATCAAAATATAATTCACCACTAATAGATCTAAAAGATAACAAAATGTTTACACCGGGACTGAAAGAGGAAGGTGGGAACTGGATTAAAAATAGAATTCAGGTAAAAGATATCACTCAAAAGGGTAAAATTATGTCACTTCAAGAGATTAAAATGAAGACAGAACTCACAGGGTGTAATGAATGGAGATACCGGCAGCTATCCTCTTTCATCAGGAGCCTTCCGGGCCCAATAAGAGAACAGAAGGAGTATACGCCCCTGGAACAGCTATGTCTAGCTGAAAATTCAAAAGGGAATATTTCAAAAATTATACAAATTCCTGATGAGGGCGGAGGAGCTGGGGGTACCCAGGTACATTAAAAAATGGGAAAGAGAATTTGAAAGCACAAGGAGAAAGACGACTGTAGAAAGAATTATAAATTTAACCCATTCGTCAGCAATAGATGTTAGAACGGCCGAGATGAATTAGAAACTTATTACCGGATGGTACGCCACCCCAGATAAAACTAGTAAATATAGAGAAGGGGAGTCATCCGACTGTTGGAGAGGGTGTTCATCTAGGGGAACAATGGCCCACTTATGGTGGAACTGCCCTAAGATCAAAAATTACTGGAAAAAAACTCTAACTCTGATTAACCACTTAAGACCCGGACCAATACGCTGGTAAATGACCCAGGGTGTTTTTGCGATTCGGCACTGCGTCGCTTTAACAGACAATTGCGCGGTCATGCGACGTGGCTCCCAAACAAAATTGGCGTCCTTTTCTTCCCACAAATAGAGCTTTCTTTTGGTGGTATTTGATCACCTCTGCGATTTTTATTTTTTGCGCTATATACAAAAATAGAGCGACATTTTTGAAAAAAAAAAACACTATTTTTTACTTTTTGTTAAAAAAAAAATCAAATAAACTAAATTTTAGTCAAACATTTAGGCCAAAATTTATTTAGCCACATGTCTTTAGTAAAAAAAAAAAAAAATGCAATAAAAAAAAAAAAATAGCTACCTAGCGGGAACAGCGACACTAATACAGCGATCAGAAAAATTATCGCTTAGTGACGCTGGCAATAGGGAGTGAAAGGGTTAACTAGGGCGGTGATCAGGGGGTTAAAACTTTATTAGGGGGGTGGGGGGGCTATCCTGAACCTAACACTAACTGATTTTACACTGCCTGTCACACTGACACTAAATGCAGTGATTAGATCACTGCATTCACTGACACTGTGACAGGGGGGGTGGGGGGGCAGATCGCAAGGGGTTAAGTGTGCCTATGTGAGTGTGTGTCAGTGTAATGTTGGTGCAGGACTTACTGTGAGGTGTTTCTCTCATCGCAGCGGTTGGAAATACCGCTGCGATGGGAGATTACATCACTTCCCCCTTCCTGTGTAAACACAGGAGGAGGAAGTGACAGGGCGGGGGAGCGCAGCGATTGGCTGGGAGCGATCGCGGGGGGGCGGGCAAAGACGGACATCCGCCCGCTCGTCCCGGATCGCTCCCGGAGACACGGGGACCACCGCACGCCGCGGAGGGGGTCCCGATCGGACCCCCGACCCGCTACTGGGCGAGGACGTAAATTTACGCCCTTGTGCCCAGCCGTGCCCTTCTGTGGCCGTAAATGTGCGTGCGGGGGTCCTTAAGTGGTTAAGGAAATAACAAAAAAAGAGATCGCTGAAGACCCTTGGGTTATCCTCTTCCATGGGGGAGCCGATCCTATAAAGGAATATAAAAAATCTTTGACTCCACACCTTCTAAATGCTGAAAAAAGGTTATTACCCAAAAAATGGAGGGAAAAGGAAAGCCCTCAGGTGTGGGAGTGGATCGACGCAGTAGAGGAAACCCATAGGAGGGAGGAGTTGAGATCCGGAGGGGAGGAAGATAACGGGGACCCAAGAGTCAAATGGGGTACCTGGAAGGAATTTAAAAAAAACCTGGAGCTTCGTAGAAAACTTAAGAGTGATATAAAAGAAGAGAGAGCAAAGGGACCACCGAGGGGGGTGAGACTGTGGAAACGACGAGATGGAGGGGGGGAATGGGAGGAATATACACATGTAACGAATTTCAATACAAAAAAAATATATATATACTTAAAAAAAAAAAGGAAAGAAACAAGGTAAAAATAATAAAAAAAGAAAAAAAGAGAGATGAGAAGCCACAAGTGATGCGACGACTACAGGGGGAAGCGAAGGGCGGAGGGGCGTATGAGCTGGCTGACAGTTTGTACCCTGGTCTAGTCTGATGTGGAATAAAGAAAAGGAACACGTAGACACACGTAGGCCATACTTACATTTCACACTTTTACTTTTTAGAATTCCAAAATTTCGGAACTTCGAAAAAATTTCGGGAATTCGAAAATTGTGAAATTCTGAATGTGAAAATTAACCACTTCAGCCCCGAGCCTGTTTTTCAGATTCGGTGCTTACGAGACTAAAACAGATTTTTTTTGCTAGAAAATTATTTAAAACCCCCAAACATTATATATTTTTTTTTCTAACACCCTAGAGAATAAAATGGCGGTCATTGCAAAACTTTTTCTCACACCGTATTTGCGCAGCGGTCTTGCAAGCGCACTTTTTTTGGAAAAAATTCACTTTCTTGAATTAAAAAATAAGACAACAATAAATTTGGCCCAATTTGTTTATATATTGTGAAAGATAATGTTACGCCGAGTGAAATGATACCCAACATGTCACGCTTAAAAATTGCGCCCGCTCGTGGCATGGCGTCAAACTTTTACCCTTAAAAATCTCGATAGGCGACGTTCAAAAAATTCTACAGGTTGCATTTTTTGAGATACAGAGGGGGTCTAGGGCTAGAATTATTGCTCTCGCTCTAACGATCGCGGCGATACCTCACTTGTGTGGTTTGAACACCGTTTTCATATGCGGGCGATACTCACGTATGCGTTTGCTTCTGCGCGTGAGCTCGTCGGGACGGGGCACTTTAAAAACATTTTTTTTTTGGTTTTCGTTTTTATTTTTATTTTCTTTTATAATTTTTAACACTGAAAAAAATAAAAAATTATCACTTTTATTCCTATTACAAGGAATGTAAACATCCCTTGTAATAGAAAAAAGCATGACAGGTCCTCTTATATATGAGATCTGGGGGGTCAGAAAGACCTCACATCTCATATTTAGGCTTAAATGCAAAAAAAAAATAAAAAAAAATAAAAGTCAAAATGTAAACAAATTAAATGTCTCTTTAAGACGCTGGGCGGAAATGACGTTTTGACGTCACTTCCGCCCAGCAGAGGTATGGGGACGGCTGAGGGACATTTTTTCCCTCAGTCGCATCCCCGGACAGCCAGCAAGAGGACCCGATCGCCTCCGCCGCTACCGACGGCTACGGTAAGCGGCGGAGGGCGCGGGAGAGCGGCGGGAGGGGGGGGGGGCACCCTCTCCCGCCGCCGGTAACGGCGATCTCGCGGCGAATCCGCCGCGATGACCCCCGTTATCGTTAACAGGTCCGCCCCACGAAGAGATGGATATCTCGGTTGTGGCAGCAGCTGCTCTGCCGTTACCGAGATATCCATCTTCAAAAAAATGACGTCTTTGGACGTGGGGCGGATCTGAAGTGGTTAAAAAAATAGAAAATTTGGATTTTCGAATTTCCGAATATTTGAATTTCCAAAGTTCCCTATTGTAAATTTTCGAATTTCCGTATTTTCGGATTCTGAATTTTTGAATTTCCGAAAAAAGCTAAAAAAAAAAAAAAACGAATGAAGCTGAAACTAAAACAAACACATTTTTTAGCAGTGCACACGTCTAGTGGGTATCATTTAGGTATCACTGATTACAAAGCCCCCGGGCACACACGCACACGCACGCACGCACACGTGCACACGCACACACACACTGTACAGGTACTGCGTTGTATACTGATAATAGCAGTACACCCAGAGAAATGACTTCTAATAGAGTTTTATCCTCTTACCCCATTCAGACATATTCTGGTTCCGTATTTGCACAAGGTGTAGTTGTTCTTCTGGGTGGGGGCGGGGCATTTGGCTGACACTCCTGTGCAGACGTCCGCAAAAGTGCATTCCGCCTCATCGCGACAACGTTCTCCTTTAGCTTTGAGTTCACACAGCTGACTGCAGCATTGTCCTTGGCTGGGACTGAAGAGAAGAGGTTATAGACTACTAGGTATACATTACATACATACCGTATATATATATATATACACACACACAGTATGTCAGGCTGCTAAACACCCACTAGATATACAATGTAATCATTATATGCAAATGTACAGTGTGTGTATATACAGTATATATATATATATATACACACACACAGGTTTTATGCAGAATTAAGTTACAAAAATAAATATTAACAACTTTATCAGTGCCCATCAGTGTAGCCTCACCTGTGCCCAACAATGGAGCCTACCTATGCCCAACAATGCCACTTCACCTGTGCCCAACAATGCAGCCTAACTGTGCCCAATAATGCAGCCTACCTGTACCCAACAATGCAGCCTAACTGTGCCCAACAATGCCACTTCACCTATGCTCAACAATGCAGCCTGTGTCTATCAATGCCGCTTCACCTGTGCCCAACAATGCAGCCTACCTGTGTACATAAATAGTGCTTCACTTGTGCCCAACAATGCAGCCTACCTGTGCCCAACAATGCAGCCTACCTGTGCCCAACAATGCAGCCTACCTGTGCCCAACAATGAAGCCTACCTGTGTCCAACAATGCAGCCTACCTGTGCCCAACAATGCAGCCTACCTGTGCCAAAAAATGCAGTCTACCTGTGTCCAACAATGTAGCCTAACTGTGCCCAACAATGCCAGTTCACTTGTGCCCAACAATGCAGCTTTACTTGTGCCCAACATTGCAGCCTAACTGCCCAACAATGCCACTTCACCTATGCTCAACAATGCAGCCTATCTGTACCCAACAATGCAGCCTGTGTCCATCAACGCCGCTTCACCTGTGTCTAACAATGCAGCCTACCTATGTACATAAATGGAGCTTCACCTGTGCCAAAAAATGCAGTCTACCTGTGCCCAACAATGCTGCTTCACCTGTGCCCAACAATGCTGTCTTACCTGTGCCCAACAATGCAACCTGTCTATGTCCATCAATGCAACCTACCTGTGTCCATCAATGCCGCTTCACCTGTGCCCAACAATGCAGCCTACATGTTCCCAACAATGCCGCTTCACCTGTGTCCAACAATGTAGCCTACCTGTGTACATAAATGGTGCTTCACCTGTGCCCCACAATGCAGCCTTCCTGTGTACATAAATGGTGCTTCACCTGTGCCCCACAATGCAGTCTACCTTTGCCCAACAATGCAGCCTACCTGTGCCCAACAATGCAGCCTACCTGTGCCCAACAATGCCGCTTCACCTGTGCCCAAGAATGCCGCTTCACCTGTGCCCAAGAATGCAGTCTACCTGTGCCCAACAATGCCGCTTCACCTGTGCCCAACAATGCAGTCTACCTGTGCCCAACAATGCAGCCTAAGTGTGCCCAACAATGCCGCTTAACCTGTGCCCAACAATGCAGCCTACCTGTGCCAAAAAATGCAGTCTACCTGTGTCCAACAATGTGGCCTAACTGTGCCCAACAATGCCAGTTCACTTGTGCCCAACAATGCAGCTTTACTTGTGCCCAACAATGCAGCCTAACTACCCAACAATGCCACTTCACCTATGTTCAACAATGCAGCCTATCTGTACCCAACAATGCAGCCTGTGTCCATCAACGCCGCTTCACCTGTGTCTAACAATGCAGCCTACCTATGTACATAAATGGAGCTTCACCTGTGCCAAAAAATGCAGTCTACCTGTGCCCAACAATGCTGCTTCACCTGTGCCCAACAATGCTGCCTTACCTGTGCCCAACAATGCAACCTGCCTGTGTCCATCAATGCAACCTACCTGTGTCCATCAATGCCGCTTCACCTGTGCCCAAAAATGCAGCCTACATGTGCCCAACAATGCCGCTTCACTTGTGTCCAACAATGTAGCCTACCTGTGTACATAAATGGTGCTTCACCTGTGCCCCACAATGCAGCCTTCCTGTGTACATAAATGGTGCTTCACCTGTGCCCCATAATGCAGTCCACCTTTGCCCAACAATGCAGCCTACCTTTGCCCAACAATGCCGCTTCACCTGTGCCCAACAATGCCGCTTCACCTGTGCCCAACAATGCCGCTTCACCTGTGCCCAACAATGCAGTCTACCTGTGCCCAACAATGCAGCCTACCTGTGCCCAACAATGCCGCTTCACCTGTGCCCAACAATGCAGTCTACCTGTGCCCAACAATGCAGCCTAAGTGTGCCCAACAATGCAGCCTACCTGTGTCCAACAATGCAGCCTACCTGTGCCCAACAATGCAGCCTACCTGTACCCAATGCTGCAGCCTACCTGTACCCAACAATGCAGCCTACCTATACCCAACAATGCAGCCTACCTATACCCAACAATGCAGCCTACCTTGTTGCCTGATACCCATCCTGACAGGGGGAGAATCCAAGCAAATAACAAAGTCCAAGTAATCCTTTAGCGATGAGGCGACATTATGTGGATGTTTACAGAAGCACCCAGTGGTGTGTCACCCACCTGCACTGTTTTCCTGGTTTCAATGTGCACTGCAGACCCTCTTCAGCATTGGCGCTGTGACAACAAGTGTCATTGTCATTGAACCCCACGTCACATTCTTCTCCAGCCTCTACAATCTGGTTACCACACGTTGGCCGGTCACTCTCTGCAATGAGAAGTACACGTCATCCACTTAGACTTTGTTTTCTAGAGCAGGAGACTCCAAGATGTGGCCCGGGGGGTAGATGCGGCCCTTTGCTTGCCTTTATCTGGCCCCTTGGGGCACTATTATTTCCACTGACACCGAAAAATGGGGCATATTTCCAACTACTGACACCAAAAAAATGGGGCATTATTCCTTCCACTGACACCAAAAATGGGGCATTATTCCTCCCACTGACACCAAAAAATGGGGCATTATTCCTTCCACTGACAGCAACAATGGGGCATTATTCCTACCACTGACTCCAAGAAAAGGGTCATAATTCCTTCCATTGACAGCAACAATGGGGCATTATTCCTTCCACTGACACCAAAAAATGGGCCATTATTCCTACCACTGACACCAAAAAAATGGGGCATTATTCTTACCACTGACTCCTAAAATTGGGCATTATTCCTTCCACTGACTCCAAAAATGGGGCATTATTCCTACCACTGACTCCTAAAATGGGGCATTATTCCTACCACTGACACCAAAAATTGGGTATTATTCCTTCTACTGACACCAAAAATGGGGCATTTTTCCATCCACTGACACCACAAATTGGGTATTATTCCTTCCACTGACACCAAAAATGGGGTATTGTTCCTTCCACTGACACCAAAAATGGGGTATTATTCCTTCTACTGACACCAAAAATGGGGTATTATTCCTTCCACCAACACCAAAAATGGAACACTATTCCTTCCACTGACACCAAAAATTGGGTATTATTCTTTCCACTGACACTAAAAATTGAGTATTATTCCTTCCACTGACACCAAAAATGGGGTATTATTCCTTCTACTGACACCAAAAATGGGGCAATATTCCTTCCACTAACACCAAAAATGGGGTATTATTCCTTCCACTGACACCAAAACCTTGGCACCCCAGATGTTTTGGAACTACATTTCCAATGATGCTCAACTGCACTGCAGAGGGCATGAGCATCATGGGAGATGTAGTTCTCGGGTGCCAAGGGACACCATCACTGGTCTGGACACTGCACATGCACTGCCACCTTACTTTTCTTCATGCACTTATACAGCATATGGGTTCTAGGGTGTGGGTCTTCTAGCCTAACCTCTAGGGGGAGGATGTGTGGCCCTTAGGTTCGTTTCTCTCCGTCCTTGGGGGTCTTTCATTGGAAGAACCCCAGATCTAGTACTCATTGGTTGGATTATGGAGGATTGGGGAGCACCAGGACTTTTGGCTAGAGCGGCTTGAATATACCTTACCCCATCAAGTCTTACGCTATAGGGGGTCAGGAAAGGGACCTTCCTCTTCGACAGGGGCCCGGCAGGGAGAAGACATTTGCAATTTGTTTAGTTCCAAATTTATTTAACGTATTTTGACAAATTCATTTCGAAATTCCCCAATTTTTTAATTTCCTAATTTTTGGATTTTCGAATTTCCGAAATTACAAATTTCTGAATTTCTGAATTTTCAAATAAAATTTAAATTCACGATTTCGGAAATTCAAAATTTCCAGAAATTAGAATTTTGGAAATACGAAAATCGGAGATTACATAGTCAGAATAATAAAAAATTTGGAAATGTGAAATTTCAGAAATTAGAATTTTGGAAATTTGAAAATTCGGAAATCGGAGATTAGAAAAAGTCAGAGATTCGAAAATTCATAAATCAGAATTTTGGAAATTTTAAAAAAATTCTGAAATTCACAACTTCAGAAATTCGGAAATTTGAAACTTCGCAAATTCGAATTTTGGAAATTTGGAAAATCGGAGATTACAAAGTCAGAGATTCGAAAATCTGAAATTTGAAAATTGGGAATTCGATAGTTCAGAATTCGAAAATTCTGAATTTATGAGTTTTCGAATCTCTGGCTGTTGTAAATTTTTCTAAAACTTGAATTTTTGAATTTTCTGAATAATTGAAAATTCTAAAATTAGAATTTTGGAAATTTGAAAATTGGAGATTATAAAAATCGGAGATTACAAAGTCAGAGATTCAAAAATTCATAAATTCTGAATTTTGGAAATTTTTAAAAAATTCTGAAATTCACAATTTTGGAAATTTGAAATTTCGCAAATTCGAATTTTGGAAATTTGGGAAATCGGAGATTAAAATGTCAGAGATTTAAAAATGTGAACAATCTGAAATTCGAAAACTCAGAATTTATGAATTTTTGAATCTCTGACTTTTCTAAATGTTTCAAAATTTGAATTTTCGAATGACATAGTCAGAAAAATTGGAAATTCAAAAATTCTTAAAGTACATAGTCAGAAAAATTTTGGAAATTCGATTTTTGGAAATTTGGAAAATCGGAGATTACAAAGTCAGAGATTCGAAAATTTGAAAAATCGTAAATTTGAAAATCCGGAATTTGATCATTCAGAATTATAAAAATCTGAATTTATGGATTTTTGAATCTCTGACTTTTCTAAATTTTTCTAAATTTGAATTTTTAAATTTCTGAATTTTCGAATTTCTGAAAAACGCAAAAAAAAAAACGAATTACTTTTTTGCAGTGCACATGTCTAACAGGGAGGTTTCATTGAGCTGAACGCACCCCGTTTGTTTTATTTTGGTTATTATTGGGAACATTATGGTTCTGGATCGTGGGACACTGTTAGGCCCAGTTCACACGTGACAGCCCCGGCACATCCGGGACGGTTGGCACGTAGGGCAGTATTATTGGCACTGGTGGTGAGGGTGGTGGAAGTTTTATACGCAGTACTTGCTGGTGACTTACCGACAAAGCATTGATCCTTCTTTATTTTCAGGAGAGATGAAATATAATTTATGGAGCAAGCAGAGAACTTGTCGTTGTTGTACTGATTTCCGTCCACGGCACGCGGAAACATCAAATAATTTCCATACGGACTCTTCACAGCATAATTTACACATTCTGTATCTCCATCATGCTGGAATAGAAAGAAAATGCTAAAAGACCCAAACTATCCTCTAGTGATATATATACAACTTTTATATTATTATGTCCGACTCTGGAGCTGGGGGCTTTCTGAGGTCTGTACACCTGCTGCGCCCATGAGGGGTTCCCACCATCCCTGTGCTCAGTTCCCAGGTCTGTACTCCCGCTGTGCCCATTATGAGGGGTTCCCACCATCCCTGTGCTGAGTTTCCTGGTCTGTACACCGGTTGTGCCCATTATGAGGGGTTCCCACCATCCCTGTGCTAGGTTCTCGGGTCTGTACACCCGCTGTGACCATTATGAGGGGTTCCCACCATCCCTGTGCTAAGTTCCCGGGTCTGTACACCCGCTGTGACCATTATGAGGGGTTCCCACCATCCCTGTGCTCAGTTCCCAGGTCTGTACACCCGCTGTGCCCATTATGAGGGGTTCCCACCATCCCTGTGCTGAGTTTCCTGGTCTGTACACCGGTTGTGCCCATTATGAGGGGTTCCCACCATCCCTGTGCTAAGTTCTTGGGTCTGTACACCCGCTGTGCCCAATATGAGGGGTTCCCACCATCCCTGTGCTGAGTTCCAAGGACTGTACACCTGATGTGCCCATTATGAGGGGTTTCCACCATCCCTGTACTGAGTTCCCGGTCTGTACACCTGCTGTGCCCATTATGAGGGGTTTCCACAATCCCTGTACTGAGTTCCCGGTCTGTACACCTGCTGTGCCCATTAGCAGGGGTTCCTACCATCCCTGTGCTGAGTTCCCGGGTCTGTACACCTCCTGTGCCCATTATGAGGGGTTCCTATCATCCCTGTGCTGAGTTCCCGGGTCTGTACACCTCCTGTGCCCATTATCAGGGGTTCCTATCATCCCTGTGCTGAGTTCTCGGGTCTGTACACCCGCTGTGCCCATTATGAGGGGTTCCCACCATCCCTGTGCTGAGTTCCAAGGTCTGTACACCTGATGTGCCCATTATGAGGGGTTCCCACCATCCCTGTACTGAGTTTCTGGGTCTGTACACCTGCTGTGCCCATTATGAGGGGTTCCCACCATCCCTGTACTGAGTTCCCGGTCTGTACACCTGCTGTGCCCATTATGAGGAGTTCCCATCATCCCTGTGCTGAGTTCTCGGGTCTGTACACCAGCTGTGCCCATTATGAGGGGTTCCCACCATCCCTGTGCTGAGTTCCAAGGTCTGTACACCTGCTGTGCCCATTATGAGGGGTTCCTACCATCCTTGTGCTGAGTTCCAAGGTCTGTACACCTGCTGTGCCCATTATGAGGGGTTCCCACCATCCCTGTGCTGAGTTCCAAGGTCTGTACACCTGCTGAGCCCATTATGAGGGGTTCCCACCATCCCTGTGCTGAGTTCCAAGGTCTGTACACCTGCTGTGCCCATTATGAGGGGTTCCTACCATCCTTGTGCTGAGTTCCAAGGTCTGTACACCTGCTGTGCCCATTATGAGGGGTTCCTACCATCCTTGTGCTGAGTTCCAAGGTCTGTACACCTGCTGAGCCCATTATGAGGGGTTTCCACCATCTCTGTGCTGAGTTCCTGGGTCTGTACACCTGCTGTGCCCATTATGAGGGGTTCCTACCATCCCTGTACTGAGTTCTTGGTCTGTACAGCTGCTGTGTCCATTATGAGGGGTTCCTACCATCCCTGTACTGAGTTCCTGGTCTGTACACCTGCTGTGCCCATTATGAGGGGTTTATTACTTACAGGAGCGCCCATGCTGTGCCCCAGTTCATGTGCCAGGGTGATGTGGACGACCCTCTGCGGTAGGTACTGCCCGTACTTCTGTATGGTCACCACTCCCGTATTCAGAGATGCCTTCTCTGTGCTGTTTTGCATTTTAGCAAACTTAGAGCAGATCCCTCCTAAATTTCCTGCAAAAAAAAGATAATATAAAAATCTAGTGGCCATAATGATGTATGTTCCTGAGCCCCTCCATCTAGTGGCCATATTGTGGTATGTTTCCGAGCCCCTCCATCTGGTGGCCATAATGTGGTATGTTCCCGAGCCCCTCCATCTAGTGCCCATAAAGTGGTATATTTCCGAGCCACTCCATCTAGTGCCCATAATGTGGTATGTTCCCGAGCCACTCCATCTAGTGGCCATAATGTGGTATGTTCCCTAGCGACGACATCTAGTGGCCTTATTGTGGTATGTTTCTAGGCCATGCCATCTAGTGGCCATAAAGTTGTATATTCCCGAGCCCCTCCATCTAGTGGCCATAATGTGGTATGTTCCCGAGCCCCTCCATCTAGTGGCCATAATGTGGTATGTTCCCGAGCCCCTCCATCTAGTGGCCATAATGTGGTACATTCCTGAGTCACTCTATCTAGTGGCCATAATGTGGTACGTTCCCAAAGGCCCTTCATCTAGTGGCCATAATGTGGTACATTCCTGAGCCACTCTATCTAGTGGCCATAATGTGGTACGTTCCCAAAGGCCCTTCATCTAGTGGCCATAATGTGGTACGTTACCGAGCCACTCCATCTAGTGGCCATAATGTGGTACGTTACCAAGCCACTCCATCTGGTGGCCATAATGTGGTACGTTACCGAGCCACTCCATCTAGTGGCCATAATGTGGTATGTTCCCGAGCCGCTCCATCTAGTGGCCACAATGTGGTACGTTACCGAGCCACTCCATCTAGTGGCCATAATGTGGTACGTTACCGAGCCACTCCATCTAGTGGCCATATTGTGGTACGTTACCGAGCCACTCCATCTAGTGGCCATAATGTGGTACGTTACCGAGCCACTCCATCTAGTGGCCATAATGTGGTACGTTACCGAGCCACTCCATCTAGTGGCCACAATGTGGTACGTTACCAAGCCACTCCATCTAGTGGCCATATTGTGGTACGTTACCAAGCCACTCCATCTAGTGGGCACAATGTGGTACGTTACCGAGCCACTCTATCTAGTGGCCATAATGTGGTACGTTACCGAGCCACTCCATCTAGTGGCCATATTGTGGTACGTTACCGAGCCACTCCATCTAGTGGCCATAATGTGGTACGTTACCGAGCCACTCCATCTAGTGGCCATAATGTGGTATGTTACCGAGCCACTCCATCTAGTGGCCATATTGTGGTACCTTACCGAGCCACTCCATCTAGTGGCCATATTGTGGTACGTTACCAAGCCACTCCATCTAGTGGCCATAATGTGGTATGTTCCCGAGCCACTCCATCTAGTGGCCATAATGTGGTACGTTACGGAGCCACTCCATCTAGTGGCCATATTGTGGTACGTTACCGAGCCATAATGTGGTATGTTCTCCATCTAGTGGCCATATTGTGGTACCGGAGCCACTTACCGAGCCACTCCATCTAGTGGCCATATTGTGGTACGTTACCAAGCCACTCCATCTAGTGGCCATAATGTGGTATGTTCCCGAGCCACTCCATCTAGTGGCCATAATGTGGTACGTTACCGAGCCACTCCATCTAGTGGCCATATTGTGGTACGTTACCAAGCCACTCCATCTAGTGGCCATAATGTGGTATGTTCCCGAGCCACTCCATCTAGTGGCCATAATGTGGTACGTTACCGAGCCACTCCATCTAGTGGCCATAATGTGGTACATTACCAAGCCACTCCATCTAGTGGCCATAATGTGGTATGTTCCCGAGCCACTCCATCTAGTGGCCATAATGTGGTACGTTACCGAGCCACTCCATCTAGTGGCCATAATGTGGTACGTTACCAAACCACTCCATCTAGTGCCCATAATGTGGTATGTTCCCGAGCCACTCCATCTAGTGCCCATAATGTGGTACGTTACCGAGCCACTCCATCTAGTGCCCATAATGTGGTACGTTACCGAGCCATTTGGTTTTGCCACAGTTTTTTTTTTTTACCTGATCTCCCAACCCAGGCCAGCCCAAGGGTGCCACTGTAGTCACGGTTTGTCAGCAGGTAGGAAAGGCAGACGTGGTTCCAGTTATTTCTGGAATGAAGCATCAGCAGCTTTTCTATCCCGATATAAGGAGAACTTAGAGGGTTGTCCGGCTGCTCCTCCTGCATTATCTGTAGAGGAAGGAGAAATCTCTCATTGTCAGTGGATAAAATAACTACAATAACTAAAATAACTACTCCAGTCCCGTCTAATGTGACAATCTGCTGGAAATGCATACTCTTTAGTCTTGACCTTTTTTTTCCCTTAGAGTTTAGGGATAATTTCTATGTTTTATATATTATGGTCAGCACTAAAAACAATTACATTAAGCGCCCAGAGGCGATTTACTTCGCATGTGCTGCGCTATATAAGTTTTCATTCATTCATTCATTCATTCATAAAATATTGCATATTAGACATGTGCACTGACGAAAAATTAGCTCCTTTTCGTTTCTTTTGTTTTTTAGGAAATTCGTGAAATTCGAAAATTCGGAATACGGAAATTTGAAAATACGGGAAATTTGAAAATGTGTAAATTTCGAAAATTTGTAAATTCAAAAAATTCGAAAATTTGTAAATTCGGGAAATTCAAAAATTCAGAAATTTGAAAATTCGGAGATATTCAGATATTCCAATTTCTGAATTTTCGAGTTTCCAGTTTTCGAATCACTCAATTTTTGAGTCTTCGAATGTCCCAAATTTTCAAATTTTTTACGAATTTTGACAAGTTACCTACTTCAGAATTTCCAAATGTATCAATTTCCCAACTTTCGAATTTACAAAATTTTGAATTTCGAAAATTTCAAAAAATCGGAAATCCGGAAATTCTAAATTTAGGAAATTCTAGATTTCCGCAAATCCAAAAATTCGAAATTTTGTAAATCCGATAATTCGTAAACTAAAACATTCAGAAATTTCGGAACTAATTTGTCAAAATTCGTTAAAAAATTAATTCGGAAATAAACAAATTTAACATGTCTATTGCATATCTTTTACCTGCCCAGCCAGTAGATGGAACGCTCAGTTAATAGAGCTTACAGAGTTCAGTAGCTCAAGTGAAAATAAATACACACATGAATCTTTTTTTTAGGGCTGTTACTGATCAAAATTTTTGTGTTCGATTAATCGTCTTTTTTTTTTAATCGATTAATCGACTAATTAATCGACTAATTTAGATTAATTATAGCGCACTTACAGATCCAACTACTTTTAGCTGATCTCCTTGCAGGCCGATTCCCAGTGCAGCTCCCAACCCCTGGAAAAATGGATAGCAGGATACAAAAACCACACACAGGCAGCGCTCGATGGGAATAGTATTAAAACTTTTATAGTCTTCAAGTAGGTAACCAAATAAATATTGCACTGGAGATAAAATCGATGTAGCTACATAAACTGTAAAAATGGTGTGAGTGATACCAAATGGTACCAAAAGCAGTCATAAAAACATGTAGCTAAGTATGATACTGGTATAAAAATGTGTACAACGATACCACTGCTGAATCCAGATGAGGAGGGGTTAACATCAGTCTGTCGGTATGTAGATGTCCTATGAAGGGAACTATCACAACTCCCAGTGGATGGCTGTAGAATCCCAGGTTGGTGGAGGGAAGTGATAGAGGGAAGTGTAACAGCCCTTGCGTGTGGCAGATAGTAAGGTCCCCCCGGCTTGCAGATATGAAGGCACAGCAAAAGGAGCCCTTCAGGTGGACACGGCAAGCCCCGCCGGTGTCCGTGACGTTACCGGATCTCCGACGGAACTCCCCGAAGGTCCAGAAGCCGGCGGAGAGGTGAGTACCAATCAAAAGAATTTTAATCAATCAAAATAATTTTGATCGATCAAAAAAATTAAAAATTAATCAATTAATTAAAAGTTCATTTGCACAGCCCTACTTTTTTTTTTCCTTGGAGTCTGGGGATATTTTAAATGTTTTATTTATTATGGTCAGCATTAAAAATTATTTTACATTTTATTTTGTAAATATATAAATATATATGTGCACTGCCAAAGAAATTAGTTTGTTTTGGTTTCGTCCGAATTTCCTAATTTTTCACTTTCCGAAAACTTCAAATTTTTTGAGATTTCGAAAATTTGGAAAATCGAAAATTCTAGATTTCGAAAATTATAAATTTCTGTATTTCTGAAATTCAAAATTCCGGGAATACAAACATTCTGAAATTCGAAAATTTCGGAATTAACCAATTTCAAAATTCATAAAAAAAAATTATTTGGAAATAACCTAATTGCACGTGTCTATTGCATATGCATATTATCTTTCCCCTGCCAGTAGATGGAGCTTTCAGTTAATAGAGCTTAGAGAGCTCAGAAGCTCAAGTAGAAATAAATACACACATTCCTTTCTCCCTCATTAAAGCTTTGTCTGATGTTTTAATTTGTTTCCTTAGAATCCAAAAAACTATAAAATTGCAGACTTAGAAAACAAAATGCGTAGACACAAGGCCATACTTACATTTAACACTTTTACTTTAAAGTTAATATACTTAATGCCATTAAAATTCACTTGCTCAAATATTGCGTTTACAGCCATCAAATATCCGGCAATCTGAAAGAAGGAAAATAAAATGTAGATAAATAAATAATCCTTGTTTTGGTGAACCCATTATGAGGGCACCCTGTTAGAACTCTCATTAGAACTTGGTGGAGAATGCGGGTCGGGCAGCCTTATATTGCCATACGTTAGCCACCAACAGTGCAATGTTGTCCAACAGCACACTAGTCAGCTAGAGCAAGAGGCAAACCACTGAACCACCCAACAGCCGAAAGGACTACTTTTACTTAAACTTTAGGATGCCAAGAGGTATCACCTACATTAAAAAAAAATCCTAGTCAGGCTCAAGGTTACCATAACCATCCAATCGCAGCATGTGTGTTAGGACCAGGATCTGAACCTACAACCTCTGCTGTGTCCAGTAGTAGCTCTCTTTGTCAAGCCACCTGAGATGCTGGACAGCTTCCTATCTGAACCTTCGGATAATCGTGTCTTGTTACTTGTTCTTGGCGAACCTTAAACTCCTTGCTCCTCCCATATACTTCCTATTTAAGCCATGCTTTTGCACTTCATATTTGCCAAATGATTGTGCTCTCTCCAGCTGATATCTTGCTCATTTGCATACCTGCAGCTGTCCTTATCTCCACTACCACACGTTAAAGACCTTTAGCTTGTGCCTCGACTACGCTTCTGCTTGATCCCAACTTACAACCACTTATTACCAACCTTGGCTTGTGCCTCGTCTGCACTTCTGCTTGATCCCAACCTACAACCACTTATTACCAACCTTTGGCTTGTACCTCGGCTATGCTTCAGCTTGATCCAAAACCTACAACCACTTTTACCAACCTTTGGCTTGTGCCTCGACTACACTTCTGCTTGATCCACACCTACAACCACTTATTACCAAACTTTGGCTTGTGCCTCAACTACGCTTCTGCTTGATCCCAACCTACAACCACTTATTACCAGCCTTTGGCTTGAGCATTGTCTACACTTCTGCTTAATCCAAACCTACAACCACGTATTACCAACCTTTGGCTTGTGCCTCGTCTACACTTCTGCATGATCCCAACCTACAACCACTTATTACCAACCTTTGGCTTGTTCCTCACCTACAATTCTGCTTGATCCCAACCTACAACCACTTATTACCAACCTTTGGCTTTTGCCTCGACTATGCTTCTGCTTGATCCCAACCTACAACCACTTATTACCAACCTTTGGCTTGTGCCTCGACTACGCTTCTGCTTGATCCCAACCTACAACCACTTATTACCAACCTTTGGCTTGTGCCTCGTCTACACTTCTGCTTGATCCCAACCTACAATTACTTATTAACAACCTTTGACTTGTGCCTCGTCTACACTTCTGCTTGATCCCAACCTATAATTACTTATTAACAACCTTTGGCTTGTGCCTCGTCTACATTTCTGCTTGATCCCAAGTTCTACAACCACTTATTACTAACCTTTAGCTTGTGCCTCGTCTACACTTCTGCTTGATCCCAACCTACAACCACTTATTACCAACCTTTGGCTTGTTCCTCGCCTACGCTTCCATTTGATCCCATCCTGAAACTGCTTGTTACCAACCTTTGGCTTGTTTACTGACTATGCTTCTGCTTGATCCCAACCTGCTATATCTTCTACTGAACCTCAGCTTGCTCATCTCCTGGTGGGAAGATCCTGAGGACCACCAACTGGTACTAACACACTGCAAAACCCATCTCCACCATCAGGTGCTCTGGAGAATACCGGTTAGTACTTAGACCGCGAACCTCAGATGAGTCTGTGTCATCTGCCAGGGTGACCTGCTTGTATACTTTTCCAGCTGGTTAGTGGGAGCATCTCTACTGCTTAAGATACTGGTCCCCGAGCCTGACCCCTGACGGGGACAGGAAATTTACTCTAGAATGCCAGTGAGGTTGTTAACTCTGCTCAGATTGTGGAGCAAGTGGTCAGAAACCATTGCATCAGAGCCAAGCCAGTTAGGATAAAATGGTACAATAGGCATACAAGCCCCAAGAGTGTGGAGCTACATACTGCTACATAGGACTATCTCCGGGATCTGCCCAACATGCGGGTAACCCCTGGAAACAGAAAAACATCAACCTTGGGTTGATGTAGAGATACGGCAGATTATGTTGCTGCCGATGGCCCAGTTTACAGGAGCCTATAAAACGTGACCTGGGAAGACATATGTCACTATTCGCTAAGCCTGTTCTGGCAGCACAGACTGGAAGGCAGATATCTCCTATTTCAATAGATGGACACCCAATGTAGGCATTACTTAACTAGACTCCTGAAGCCCAGTAATTTTAGACCATGCCAGTCTGATGGACCCTGCCATGCTTGGCTCGGGCCAAATGGAAGTACGTTGTATGCATGGCAATGCCAAAGACTATCCCACTGTGGTGCTCTTAGTGGAGACACCTAGTGGAACTGTAAAGCATGTCATGGGTGTGGTTGAGAATTGCTACACAGTAATGTCGCGTACACGTGCTCTGAATTTCTGGCAACAAATGTTCGATGGGAGCTTTTTTTCGACCTTGTGTAGGCTCCATAGGACATTTGCTGTCGGAATTTCAGACAACAAAATTTTGAGAGCTGGTTCTCAATTTTTCCGACAGCAAAACTTGTTGTCGGAAATTCCGACCATGTGTATCCAATTCTGCCGCACAAAAATCCTATGCAAGCTCGGAATCATTGAACTTAATTTTCCTTGGCTCATTATAGTTCACCGCGTTCTTGATGGTCGAAATTTCCGAGCAACATTTGTGTGACCGTGTGTATGCAAGACAAGTTTGACCCGACATCCTTTGGGAAAAAAGAACACGGTTTTGTTGTCGGAAATTCCAATCGTGTGTACGCGGCAAACCACTGTTTTCTAACTTTTTGTGGAAAAAACATGAAAATCAACCTGAAATGAATGATGTGATTATTTTGCCTGAACTTGAGGGGGAGGTTGACAACTCTATGTCTATGTCTACCTGACAACCTCCCACTAGTGGTCATTGTTGTGGCATCAGAGGAAACTGCCCCAGTGCCGGAAATAACAAATAAACTCAGGGCCAGGGAAGATTTCAGCACCACATTCCAATTTGGTAAAATGCATGGAAATCCATGTCAAGATCCATGTTCATTGTGTGCGATGGAAATAATGGATACAATCAAAAGCATACCTGAGAAATTGCTGCCTGTAAGTTTCTAAAACTCCTAAAAAAGTAGTAATCGGCCTTCAAATGGAGGAGACAAGATGTACGAGATAAATCCAAACTTCTTTTGGATCTGTTGAGGGATTCCTCCTGAATGGACAAAAAGTCTACATTAAAAAAAATTAAAATACAAATATACTTATAAATTAAATATTTGTTATATGTTGGAGGAACTTTCACGCTCTCCATGTCCATTCTATGTGTGTTGTATAGCAGGTGAGAAGAGCTGGAGTCATGATGTCTGACTTGTCAGCTGTAGCTAATTAGCTCCTGTGGATTGTGTCAGACCTGGCACCAGAAAGTCTACCCAAGATGTGTATTGGAGGATCGTTAGGAAGCATTGTATAATGTTGTGGGCCTGAGTTTACCATTAACCACTTTACACCCGCACGCCGTCATATGACGTCCAAAATGGGGACCTGTTATCCCGGGTGGACGTCATATGACGTCCTGGGCTTTGCGGGGGGGATATCTCAATGATGCCTGCACCCAGAGGCATCATTGAGATATCATTTTTTAGCGGTGGCGATCCTGCGCACCGTAAGAATGATCATATCGGCGGTTCCGCCGCTAGATCGTTTTTACAGTCGGCGGGAGTGGGGGGATGTCCGGTGCTTCTCCGGGCTCTCCTGTCCCTTAGGGGGCCCGGAGAGATGATTGCCGTCTGCCGGATGTTTGCCATAGAGATGACTGGTGACCACATGGTCACCAGTCATCTCTATGACCGTAGGAGCCCCGGGCGCGATGTGATGACGTCGCACCTAAGTCCCCCGTAAGTAAACAAACCGCAATTGCGGCTAGTTTGAATGAGATCTGTGAATTTTTTTTCACAATCTCATTCTTTCCAGCCTGGAGGAGAGATGTGGGGTCTTATTGACCCCACATCTCTCCTTAACCACTTGTCATATGACGTGCATATGACGTGCAGTCATAGAAAGCTGCTAGGGGCGCGCGCGCTGCCTGCGGCACGCGCGCGCACCCTTAGCATCACTGGGACCCCCGTGCGTGTGCCCGGCGGCCGCGATGGCCGCCGGGCACACGCGATTGCCCAGTAACTGAGCGGGGACGTGGAGCTCTGTGTGTAAACACAGAGCTGCACGTCCCTGTCAGGGAGAGAGGAGACCGATTGTGTCTCTTGTACATAGGGACACAATCGGTCACCTCCCCAGTCACCCCCCCTCCCCCACAGTTAGAACACAAACTAGGAGAAACATTTAACCCCTTCCCCGCCCCCTAGTGGTTAACCCCTTCCTTGCCAGTTACATTTATACAGTTATCAATGCATATTTATAGCATTGTTCACTGTATAAATGTAAATGGTCCCAGAAATGTGTCAAAAGTGTCCGATGTGTCCGCTATAATGTCGCAATCCCGAGAAAAAAAATCGCAGATCGCCGCCATTCCTAGTAAAAGAATAAATAAAAAAAATCATAATTATGTCCCCTATTTTGTAGGCAATATAACTTTTGCGCAAACAAGTCACTATACGGTTATTGCGATTTTATTTTTTACAATTTTTACCAAAAATATGTAGAAGAATACGTATCGGCCTAAACTGAGATAATTTTTTTTTTTTTTTTTTTTAATGGGATATTTATTATAGCAAAAAGCAAAAAATATTTTGTCTTTTTTCAAAATTGTCGCTTTTTTTTTGTTTATAGCGCAAAAAATAAAAACCGCACGGGCGATCAAATACCACCAAAAGAAAGTTCTATTTGTGGGGAAAAAAGGACAGCAATTTTGTTTGGGAGCCACGTCGCACGACCGCGCAATTGTCAGTTAAAGCGACGCAGTGCCGGAAGCTAACATTTTGTCTGGGCAGGAAGGGGGTGTAGGTGCACAGTAGGCAAGTGGTTAAAGAGGACCTGTCACACACATTTCCTATTACAAGGGATGTTTACATTCCTTGTAATAGGTATAAAAGCAATTGAATTTTTTTTTTAAAATAAATAAATAAATAAGTAAAATAAAAAATAAATAATAATAATAAAAATATTAAAATGCCCCTGTCCCCGGTAGCTCGCGCTCAGAAGCGAATGCACACGTAAGTCCCGCCCACATATGTAAACGTCGTTCAAACCACACATGTGAGGTGTCGCCGCGTGCGTTAGAGCGTGTGCAACAATTCTAGCACTAGACCTCCTCTGTAACTCTAAACTGGTAACCTGTAAAAATGTTAAAGTGTCGCCTATGGAGATTTTTAAGTAACAAAGTTTGGCGCCATTCCATGAGTGTACGCAATTTTAAAGCATGACATGTTAGGTATCTAGTTACTCGGCGTAACATCATCTTTCATATTTTACCCAAAAATTGGGCTAACGTTACTGTTTTGTTATTTTTTAATTTATGAAACGATTTTTTTTACAAAAAAAAAGCAGTTCGAAAAATAATTGCGCAAATACCGTGCGAGATAAAACGTTGCAATGACCGCCATTTTATTCCCTAGGGTGTCTGCTAAAAAAACATATATAATGTTTGGGGGTTCTGTGTAATTTTCTGGCAAAAGAATGATGATTTGTACATGTAGGAGAGAAGTGCCAGAATAGGCCCGGGAAGGAGGTGGGTTTTAAAGCCCGGTATTGAAGGGGTTAAAGGATCTATCCGTTTTGAACCAGGGAACAGAGCTGTGTGTCTCGTTTCTGGGGAATCCATATGGATCATGTTCCTGTTTGCTGGATTGTGGAGTGTCGATAAGCTGTCTTGGGTTGGTGGAATGGAATATCGTGAACGTCGTTAACCCCTGACCGTTACACCATTGTTCTCCTACTAGCTCCAGTGAACTTTCACAGGTTTACAGACTCCAATTTAAATAAACCAAAAATGTATTGACTACTGACCTGCGGTTTCCATCTCATATTCTCCAAATAAGTGTATTTTTTCAATGCCAGATCAAAAGAGTTGACGTCTTTTAAAAGGGAGTAGTCTGAAATGAAAGGAATAAATCAACCACTTAAGGACCTTGCCTGTTTTTCAGACACAGGGCCAGATTCTCATAGAATCGCGCCGGCGTAGCGTAAGCCATTTACACTACGCCGCCGCAGCTTAACAGAGCAAGTGCCATATTCTCCAAGCACTTGCTCCGTCGTTTGCGTTGGCATAGAGTAAATGGCCCAGCGTAAGGCCGCGTAATTCAAAGGGGGCGGCTTGTATTTAAATTAAGCGCGCCCCCCGCGTCGATCGAACTGCGCATGCGCCGGCCGGGCAAAAAGCCCAGTGCGCATGCTCCAGCTCACGTCGGAAAGCGTCGGTGAAACCGACGTCAAAACGACGTGATCGTCACTTACGCAATGCCCTATTCGCGAACGACTTAGTAAAACTACGTAACCAACGGAAAAAGCCGACGCTGACCCGATGCCATACTTAAAATGGCATCCGACGGCACCCGACGGCATCCGACGGTACTGCGTAAGGTTACTCCACATCTTTGCAGGGGTAACCTTACGCGGATGAAAACGACGTAAGCGACGACGGGGCGGCGTAAAAGCGTTCGGGAATCGGTGTATTAGCCTCATTTGCATAGGCAAATGAGAAAACAACGTAAAGGCCACCTAGTGGCCGGAGTTGTCATTACATCTACGATCCGCAAGTGTAATACAATTACACTTGTCGGCTCTTCACCCGTATCTATGCCAAAGTGATTCTAAGAATCACTCGCATAGATACCCAGGGAAAAAAACGGCGATACGACGGGGTATCTGAGATACCCCGTCGTAGCGCCCCTGAGAATCTGGCCCTTAGTGTTTACAAGATTAAAACAGTTTTTTTTGCTAGGAAATTACTTAGAACCCCCAAACATTATATATATATATATATATATATATATATATATATTTATTTTTTTTTTTTTCTAACACCCTAGAGAATAAAATGGTGGTCATTGCAATACTTTTTGTCATGCCATATTTGCGCAGCGGTCTTACAAGCGCACATTTTTTGAAAAAAACAAAACAAAGGGCCAGATTCAGATACACTTAATTTTGCGCTGCGTAATCGAAATCCTCTACGCTGCCGTATTTTTCCAGGCTCTACATCGAATCCTGGTAGATTTTTGCCCGTACGCTATGGCGGCGTAGTCTATTTCTCGCCGCGTAATCGAAATACGCGATTAGGGGGCGTGAAGCATTTAAATTAGGCACGTCCCCGCGGCGATCGAACTGCGCATGCTCCGTTCAGAAATTTCCCGCCGTACATTGCGCGAAATCACGTCGTTGTTTGAGTAGCGTCGTTTACGAACATTCCTATTCCCGGACGACTTACGTAAAAAATAATAAAAGACGTCGGAAAACGTTGAAATTCGACGCGGGAACGACGGCCATACTTAACATAGGCTGTCTAATATTAGAGCAGCAAAAAGCTGGTATAGTGTTACGCAAAAAAAAAAGATGACTAAAGGTGCCGTAAGAGATTGCGATTGACGTTCGTAATTTCTGGGATCGCCGGCAAAAGCTCATTAGCATACCCCGACGCGGAAAACGACGGGAAGTCCACCCAGCGGCCGCAATTTTATTGCAGCGTAGATCCGAAGGCGTACGAACACGTAAACCAGTCGGATTGAAGCCCGCAGCCGTCTATTCATGGTTTGAGGTTTCCGACTAGCTAAAAAACGCGCGTAATTTGAAATTACTCCAGTCTAACACCAGTTACACAGGAGTTACGGCTCTCTGAATCTGGCCCAATATTTTTAATTAAAAAAAAATAAGACAACAGTAAAGTTAGCCCAATTTTTTTTTTTTATATTGTGAAAGATAATTTTTTACGCCGAGTAAAATGATACTCAACATGTCCACTAAAAGTACTTACCGATATCAGACTCATGATAAATATAAGGATCTATCGAGCCGTTGTGATTTTCTTCATATTCAACATAAAAAGTGCCGTTCTTTGTGTGGATGGATCCACTGAAATAGCCATCGATGATGGAACCGTGACAAAGAGAGCCGTTCTCACCTAAGGGAGATAAATTGAAAAAACTCCATTATATAACAGCCTAAAAATCATGTAAAATGTGAAATACATTTACGGGTTTGTAGGATAATAATAATATAATATTAATAATATTTAATAATAAAATATATATATGAAAACAGCTGCGTATTATTTTAACCACTTAAGGACCTCCGCACGCACATTTACGGCCACAGAAGGGCACGGCTGGGCACAAGGGCGTAAATTTACGTCCTCGCCCAGTAGCGGGTCGGGGGTCCGATCGGGACCCCCTCCGCGGCGTGCGGCGGTCCCCGTGTCTCCGGGAGCGATCCAGGACGGGCGGGCGGATGTCCGTTTTTGCCCGCCCCCCCGCGATCACTCCCGGCCAATCGCTGCGCTCCCAGTCTCCTGTCACTTCCTCCTCCTGTGTAAACACAGGAAGGGGGAAGTGATGTAATCTCCCATCGCAGCGGTATTTCCAACCGCTGCGATGAGAGAAACACCTCACAGTAAGTCCTGCACCAACATTACACTGACACACACACACATAGGCACACTTAACCCCTTGCCATCTGCCCCCCCACCCCCCCCCCTGTCACAGTGTCACTGAATTCAGTGATCTAATCACTGCATTTAGTGTCAGTGTGACAGGCAGTGTGAAAGTCAGCTATTGTTAGGTCCAGGGTAGCCCCCCCACCCCCCCTAATAAAGTTTTAACCCCCTGATCACCGCCCTAGTTAACCCTTTAACTCCCTATTGCCAGCGTCACTAAGCGATCATTTTTCTGATCGCTGTATTAGTGTCGCTGTTCCCGCTAGGTAGCTATTTTTTTTTTATTGCGATTTTTTTTTTTACTAAAGACATGTGGCTAAATAATTTTTAGCCTAAATGTTTGACTAAAATTTAGTTTATTTGATTTTTTTTTTAACAAAAAGTAAAAAATAGTGTTTTTTTTTCAAAAATGTCGCTCTATGTTTGTATATAGCGCAAAAAATAAAAACCGCAGAGGTGATCAAATACCACCAAAAGAAAGCTCTATTTGTGGGAAGAAAAGGACGCAAATTTTGTTTGGGAGCCACGTCGCACGACCGCGCAATTGTCTGTTAAAGCGACGCAGTGCCGAATCGCAAAAACACCTTGGGTCATTTACCAGCGTATTGGTCCGGGTCTTAAGTGGTTAAAGGCAAAAATAACCAGATAAAAATGAATGGCCCTTTAAAAGCTAAAACATGGGAACCTGCTTTTGCTGCAATATTCACATTCAACGCAGAGATTTCCGCTGCAGTTCTTTTCATCTGCCACTAGATGTCCTCAGTTTGATGTCCAGCAACATTTAATGCTGGACATCTAGTGGCAGATAAGAAGAACTGCAGGGGTAATCTCTGCACTGAAAGTGAATATTGCAGCAAAAGCAGGTTCCTGTGTTTTAGGTTTCAGATTTGCATTTCATCCGAATTATTTTATTTTTCATTATTTCGGATTAGTTTAAATTTGGTACTATTGTAATTCGGAAAACATGCAACCTCCATGCAGGTGGCGCCGTGGTCAGGGCTGCTGATAGAAATCACGGGGTCCCATACAGCCTACATGACAGCGAACCCCCCCCCCCCCCCGGCCCCGTCAGAAATACATCAAAACAATATTTTCACAAACAAATACACTAAAATCATTATTAGCGGACACAAAAACAACAGAGAACCCGTGTGAATGAATTAAGAAAAATCTTTAACCACTTCCCGCCCGGTCAGTAGACAATTGACGTCCGGGAAGTGGTTGTGTAATCCTGACTGGACGTCTATTGACGTCCTGCAGGAGTACATGCCGGCGTGCGCCCGTGGGGGCGCACAGCGCGGCGATTCGTGGTGCGGAGTGTCAGTCTGACACCCTGCATCTCCGATCTCGGTAAAGAGCCTCTGGCAGAGGCTCTTTACCACGTGATCAGCTGTGTCCATTCACGGCTGATCACGATGTAGACAGGAAGAGCCGTTGGTCGGCACTTCCTAACTCGTGTCTGGCAGACGCAAGTAGAGGAGAGCCGATCGGCGGCTCTCCTGATAGGGGGGGATCCACGCTAATTGTTTATCAGTGCAGCCCCCCCTCGGATGCCCACACTGGACCACAAGGGACCACAAGGGAAGGGGGCAATAGAAAAAATTAGAATAGATGCCAATCAGTGCCCACAAATGGGCCACCCATCAGTGCCACCCATGAGTGCCCACAAATGGGCACTGACTGGCAACATGGGCACTGATGGGCCATAATATGGGATTAAAAAAGTAATGCCCAGCAATGCCATCAGTGCCACCCCTCAGTGTCCATCAGTGCCACCCCTCAGTGTCCATCCATGCCCAGTGCCCACCTATCAATGCCCATCTGTGTCACCCATAAGTACCCATCAGTGCCACCCATGAGTGCCCACAAATGGGCACTGACTGGCAACATGGGCACTGATGGGCCATAATATGGTTTTAAAAAAGTAATGCCCAGCAATGCCATCAGTGTCACCCCTCAGTGTCCATCAGTGCCACCCCTCAGTGTCCATAAATGCCCAGTGCCCACCTATCAATGCCCATCTGTGTCACCCATAAGTACCCATCAGTGCCACCCATGAGTGCCCACAAATGGGCACTGACTGGCAACATGGGCACTGATGGGCCATAATATGGGATTAAAAAAGTAATGCCCAGCAATGTCATCAGTGCCACCCCTCAGTGTCCATCCATGCCCAGTGCCCACCTATCAATGCCCATCTGTGCCAACCATAAGTGCCCATCAGTGCCGCCTATGAGTGCCCATCAGTGTCACCTATCAGTGCCCATCAGTGTCGCCTTATTGGTGCCCATCAGTGCCGCCTCATCGGTGCCCATCAGTGCCGCCTCATCGGTGCCCATCAGTGCCGCCATATCAGTGACCGTAATCAAAGTAGAAAATGTACTTATTTACAAAAGAAAAATACAGAAAAAAAATAAAACATTTATTTTTTTCAAAATTTTCAGTCTTTTTTTAGTTGTTGCGCAAAAAAATAAAAAGTGGTGATCAAATACCGCCAAAAGAAATCTATATTTGTGGGAACAAAATGATAAAAAAAATCGTTTGGGTACAGTGTAGCACGGCCGCGCAATTGTCATTGCGACAGCGCTGAAAGCTGAAAATTGTCCTGGGCAGGGAGGTGCGTAAGTGCCCCCCCCCCCCCCCCCGGTATGGAAGTGGTTAAAATTTTTATATATAATTAAAATGTATTTTATTTTACAATTTGTTATTTTTTTTTCAGGTAGACGGGTAAGCCAGCAGTGCCATGTGGGGGGAGGGGGCAGCACAGTGACAGGGGGGCACAGAGAGGGGGGGGGGGGTAAGAAGCAGGCAGAACAGGGAGGGGTTTTGGTGTGGGGGAAGTAATTCTGTAATTGTCCCTCCATCCGACCACAATGATTCCCTCTGCTGTCTGTTTTTCTCGGGCCCCTACAGGAGTGCTGGTGGCCCCCCCCCTATCAGCGGCCCCGGGCCGTGGTTGGGATTCAAACTAACCACCCCAGTGTTGCTATGCAGAAGTGCTAACCACTTAGCCACTCTTACCTTTAAGGCTGCCTTTGTAGACAAAAGAGATATCCACCGGCATCGGCTGATCATGTGACACGACGGTAAAATCATCCGCAAAAGCGCTGCCATCTCTTCTTAACATCAGAGCAAAGTTTCTGGAAGTAAATAAATAGATATACACAGTTCATGTCCAATATGTACCCCGGGGGGATTCCCAAATTGTGTATATGCATTGGATAGACGTGTGCACTGACACATTTTTTATTTTTGTTTTGTTTTCTGTTCATGCGTTTTTTCGCTTTTTTTCAGAAAATTTGGAAATTTGGAAATTCGACAATTCAGATATTCGGAATCCTAAAAATCGAAAATTCAGAAATTCAAAGATTTAGAAATGACAAAATCCGAAAATAAGAAGGGAATATCTGAAATTACAGTGTGTGTATCGTTGCCCATCAGTGCCACTCATAAGTGCCCATCAGTGCCGCCTATCAGTGCCCATCAGTGCTGTGTATCAGTGCCCATCAGTGCTGTTTATCAGTGCCCATCAGTGCTGTGTATCAGTGCCCATCAGTGCTGCCTATTAGTGCCCATCAGTGCCGCCTTTTAGTACCCATCAGTGCCGCCTATTTGTGCCCATCAGTGGCATCTATAAATGCCTATCAGTGGCACCTACCAATGCCCATCAGTGGCACCTACCAATGCCCATCAGTGCCACCTACCAGTGCCGCCTATAAGTGGCCATCAATGCCGCCTATAAGTGCCAATCAGTGCCGCTTATAACTGCCAATCAGTGCCGCCTATAAGTGCCCAGTGCCAATCATAAGTGCCCATCAGTGCCGCCTATTAGTGCCCATCAGTTCTGTATATCAGTGCCAATCAGTGCCTCCTATTAGTGCCCATCAGTTCCGCCTTTTAGTGCCCATCAGTGCTGCCTTTTAGTGCCCATCAGTGCCGCCTATTTGTGCCCATCAGTGGCATCTATACATGCCTATCAGTGGCACCTACCAGTGCCGCCTATAAGTGGCCATCAATGCCGCCTATAAGTGCCTATCAGTGCTGCCCATCAGTTCTGTATATCAGTGCCCATCAGTGCTGTATATCAGTGCCCATCAGTGCTGCCTATTAGTGCCCATCAGTGCCGCCTTTTAGTGCCCATCAGTGCCGCCTTTTTGTGCCCATCAGTGGCATCTATAAATGCCTATCAGTGGCACCTACTAATGCCCATCAGTGGCACCTACTAATGCCCATCAGTGGCACCTACTAATGCCCATCAGTGGCCCCTACCAGTGCCGCATATAAGTGCCTATCAGTGCCGCCTATAAGTGCCCATCAGTGCCACCTATAAGTGCCCATCAGTGGCACCTACCAATGCCCATCGGTGGCACCTACCAATGCCCATCAGTGCCACCTACCAATGCCGCCTATAAATGCCCATCAGTGCCGCCTATAAGTGCCCATCAGTGCCACCTATAAGTGCCCATCAGTGGCACCTACCAATGCCCATCAGTGCCACCTACAAATGGCCATCAATGCCGCCTATAAGTGCCCATCAGTGCCGCCTATAAGTGCCCATCAGTGCCACCTATAAGTGCCCATCAGTGCCACCTACCAATGCCCATCAGTGGCACCTACCAGTGCCGCCTATAAGTGGCCATCAATGCCACCTATAAGTGCCCATCAGTGCCGCCTATAAGTGCCCATCAGTGCCACCTATAAGTGCCCATCAGTGCCACCTATAAATGCCCATCAGTGGCACCTACCAATGCCCATCAGTGCCACCTACCAGTGCCGCCTATAAATGGCCATCAATGCCGCCTATAAGTGCCCATCAGTGCTGCCTATAAGTGTTTATCAGTGCCGCATATAAGTGCCCATCAGTGCCGCCTATAAGTGCCCATCAGTGCCACCTTTAAGTGCCCATCAGTGCAACCTATCAGTGTCCATCAGTGCCACCTATCAGTGCTGTATACCAGTGCCTATCAGTGCCCCTTAGTGCCGCCAATCAGTGCCGCCTATCAATGTCCGTCAGTGCCACCTATGAGTGCCTCTTAGCGCCGCCTATCAGTGCCCATCAGTGCCGCCTATCAGTGTCCATAAGTGCTCTATATCACTGCCCATCAGTGCCGCCTATCAGTGCCCATCAGTGCCTCCTCATCAGTGCCCACCAGTGAAGGAGAAAATGTACTTATTTACACAATTGTATAACCGAAATAAAGAAAAGCTTTTTTTTTTCCAACATTTTTGGTATTTTTTTATCTCTTTAGCAAAAAATAAAAACCCAGCAGCGATTAAATACCACCAAAAGAAAACTCTATTTGTGTGAAAAAAAAATGATAAAAATGTCACCTGGGTACAGAGTTTTCCTGACGCATTTCAATCCAAAAGCCAAATCCTACCAAACGTTCAGCTTTCAGAGGAGCGTGCTGATGGACCCGCCCACACAAAGAAGGAGAAGTGCTGCACTGAATGTACAATCAAGGCAACATGAAAGAGTAACACGAGAAGATAAAGGATTCCCAGAGCCCATCGAAGGTCCCAACCACATCCAAAAAAAAAGAAGCTTAGTACCGATTATAGGCGGCGAGGTCCAGGGTTACCGTTCTTTCTTCCTCATTTGTAGCTCTTTTTGACCGCTGGTGACTCTGGAGAAGCCTCGTCCTGTCGTACGATACGGGTTCATAATATTTTAGAAATGGTCTACCGTTTTCACAGCTGCTTCCTGACGAGGAAAAGAAGATGCGTGATTTATAATAGAGCCAATCACTCTTCAGGAACTGCGGCATGTCGGTCAACTAAAAACAAACTGATTAGTTAGAGAGCCTACAGGACAGAGAGTGTAAAGAATCAGACGCAGCACAGAGAGTGTAAAGAACCAGACGCAGCACAGAGAGTGTAAAGAACCAGACACAGCACAGAGAGTCTACAGAACCAGACACAGCACAGAGAGCCTACAGAACCAGACGCAGCACAGAGAGCCTACAGAACCAGACACAGCACAGAGAGCCTACAGAACCAGACACAGCACAGAGAGCCTACAGCACCAGACGCAGCACAAAGAGCCTACAGAACCAGACACAGCACAGAGAGCCTACAGAACCAGACACAGCACAGAGAGCCTACAGAACCAGACACAGCACAGAGAGCCTACAGCACCAGACGCAGTACAAAGAGCCTACAGAACCAGACACAGCACAGAGAGCCTACAGAACCAGACGCAGCACAGAGAGCCTACAGAACCAGACGCAGCACAGAGAGCCTACAGAACCAGATGCAGCACAGAGAGCCTACAGAACCAGACGCAGCACTGAGAGCCTACAGAACCAGATGTAGCACAGAGAGCCTACAGAACCAGACGCAGCACAGAGAGCCTACAGAACCAGACACAGCACAAAGAGCCTACAGAACCAGACACAGCACAGAGAGCCTACAGAACCAGACACAGCACAGAGAGTGTAAAGAACCAGACACAGCACAGAGAGCCTACAGAACCAGACACAGCACAGAGAGCCTACAGAACCAGACGCAGCACAGAGAGCCTACAGAACCAGACGCAGCACAGAGAGCCTACAGAACCAGACACAGCACAAAGAGCCTACAGAACCAGACGCAACACAGAGAGTGTAAAGAACCAGATGCAGCACAGAGAGCCTAGAGAACCAGACGCAGCACAGAGAGTGTAAAGAACCAGACGCAGCACAGAGAGCCTAGAGAACCAGACGCAGCACAGAGAGTGTAAAGAACCAGACGCAGCACAGAGAGCCTAGAGAACCAGACGCAGCACAGAGAGCCTACAGAACCAGACGCAGCACAAAGAGCCTACAGCACCAGACGCAGTACAAAGAGTCTACAGAACCAGATGCAGCACAGAGATCCTACAGAACCAGACACAGCACAGAGAGCCTACAGAACCAGACACAGCACAGAGAGCCTACAGAACCAGACACAGCACAGAGAGCCTACAGCACCAGACGCAGTACAAAGAGTCTACAGAACCAGATGCAGCACAGAGATCCTACAGAACCAGACACAGCACAGAGAGCCTACAGAACCAGACACAGCACAGAGAGCCTACAGCACCAGACGCAGTACAAAGAGTCTACAGAACCAGATGCAGCACAGAGAGCCTACAGAACCAGACACAGCACAGAGAGCCTACAGAACCAGACACAGCACAGAGAGCCTACAGCACCAGACGCAGTACAAAGAGTCTACAGAACCAGATGCAGCACAGAGATCCTACAGAACCAGACACAGCACAGAGAGCCTACAGAACCAGACACAGCACAGAGAGTCTACAGAACTAGACGCAGCACAGAGAGTCTACAGAACCAGACACACACAGAGAGAGACTACAGAACCAGATGCAGCACAGAGAGCCTACAGAACCAGACGCAGCACAGAGAGTCTACAGAACCAGACACACACAGAGAGCCTACAGAACCAGACGCAGCACAGAGAGACTACAGAACCAGACGCAGCACAGAGAGACTACAGAACCAGACGCAGCACAGAGAGACTACAGAACCAGACACAGCACAGAGAGCCTACAGAACCAGACGCAGCACAGAGAGCCTACAGAACCAGACGCAGCACAGAGAGCCTACAGAACCAGACGCAGCACAGAGAGCCTACAGAACCAGACGCAGCACAGAGAGCCTACAGAACCAGATGCAGCACAGAGAGCCTACAGAACCAGATGTAGCACAGAGAGCCTACAGAACCAGACGCAGCACAGAGAGCCTACAGAACCAGACACAGCACAAAGAGCCTACAGAACCAGACACAGCACAGAGAGCCTACAGAACCAGACACAGCACAGAGAGTGTAAAGAACCAGACACAGCACAGAGAGCCTACAGAACCAGACACAGCACAGAGAGCCTACAGAACCAGACGCAGCACAGAGAGCCTACAGAACCAGACGCAGCACAGAGAGCCTACAGAACCAGACACAGCACAAAGAGCCTACAGAACCAGACACAGCACAAAGAGCCTACAGAACCAGACGCAACACAGAGAGTGTAAAGAACCAGATGCAGCACAGAGAGCCTAGAGAACCAGACGCAGCACAGAGAGTGTAAAGAACCAGACGCAGCACAGAGAGCCTAGAGAACCAGACGCAGCACAGAGAGTGTAAAGAACCAGACGCAGCACAGAGAGCCTAGAGAACCAGACGCAGCACAGAGAGCCTACAGAACCAGACGCAGCACAAAGAGCCTACAGCACCAGACGCAGTACAAAGAGTCTACAGAACCAGATGCAGCACAGAGATCCTACAGAACCAGACACAGCACAGAGAGCCTACAGAACCAGACACAGCACAGAGAGCCTACAGAACCAGACACAGAACAGAGAGTCTACAGAACTAGACGCAGCACAGAGAGTCTACAGAACCAGACACACACAGAGAGACTACAGAACCAGATGCAGCACAGAGAGCCTACAGAACCAGACGCAGCACAGAGAGTCTACAGAACCAGACACACACAGAGAGCCTACAGAACCAGACGCAGCACAGAGAGACTACAGAACCAGACGCAGCACAGAGAGCCTACAGAACCAGACACAGCACAGAGAGCCTACAGAACCAGACGCAGCACAGAGAGCCTACAGAACCAGATGCAGCACAGAGAGCCTACAGAACCAGATGCAGCACAGAGAGCCTACAGAACCAGACGCAGCACAGAGAGCCTACAGAACCAGATGTAGCACAGAGAGCCTACAGAACCAGACACAGCACAAAGAGCCTACAGAACCAGACACAGCACAAAGAGCCTACAGAACCAGACACAGCACAGAGAGTGTAAAGAACCAGACACAGCACAGAGAGCCTACAGAACCAGACACAGCACAGAGAGCCTACAGAACCAGACGCAGCACAGAGAGCCTACAGAACCAGACACAGCACAGAGAGTGTAAAGAACCAGACACAGCACAGAGAGCCTACAGAACCAGACACAGCACAGAGAGCCTACAGAACCAGACGCAGCACAGAGAGCCTACAGAACCAGACACAGCACAAAGAGCCTACAGAACCAGACGCAACACAGAGAGTGTAAAGAACCAGATGCAGCACAGAGAGCCTAGAGAACCAGACGCAGCACAGAGAGTGTAAAGAACCAGACGCAACACAGAGGGCCAGATTCAGGTAGATGAGAGTATCTTTCCTCTGGAGTAACGCTTCTCATTTACGTTACTCTGAAGACCCTTTCAGCGCAAGTCCTGTAATTCACATAGCAGTTGCGCGTAAACTTGCGCCAGAGTAACGATAATGCGCTGGCGTAACCCGACGCAAGTGAAACTGGGTGTGATCATATGTAAATGATGGGCGGAGCCCAGCGCAGAGGCTTACGTTCAGCGCATCATCCACGGAGCATGCGCAGTGAGTGCGGCTCCACTCGCCCCCTTGTGCGCATGCTCACAACTTCCGTCGGCACCACTTCCTGGGAAACGTCAGCGCAATGCGTTCCGCTGGGCGCTTAAAAGCGCTGGCGGAAACGCCATTCCGGCGCAAAAGTAGTTCCATTTCCCCCCACCCCAGGGAAGATACTTTTGCCCTGTAATGGCTGCTCCCGCTGCCCCCAGAGAGAGGAGGAACCTAAATTATAATGCCCAGGAGGTCACAGTGATAATATCGGCTATGGAGGCATTTAATGATTTTCTCCATGGTAAAAAAAGCAGGAAGACCAGCCGGGAGAGAAAGCAGGCCATCCTGGACACCATAGCTGCCAGGGTCAATGTGCTGGGGTACTCCACCCGGAGTGCTTCAGACATTGGTAAAAAAATCAATGACCTGCGGCGCAAGGTGAGGGGCAAGGTGTCCACCATTAGGAGCCATGAGAGGGGCACAGGTGGTGGTCCCCCATGTCCTGTCACCCTGACCGCGGAGGAGGAGGTGGTCGCCCGCTGCCTGGACAGGGAGCAGTTGGAGGGGGTCCCAGGCTATGATTCCGTAGAGGAAGGCTCCAGGACAGGTAAGTGATTTTTACCCCCTTTTTGGTGTGTTGCATGTGGGGGGCGGGGGTGGGTACATGTGCCAAGTGTGTGGGACCACCAACATGTGTCTGCTTTGTGTCATCCACAGATGACGGTGCTGGGCCATCTCGTGCCGGCCAGTCCACCCCAACCCCCCAACGGGATGCTGAAGACGAGGCCCTGGGTGCTGGAGACACCGAGGTGGAGGAGGAGAGTGCCCACACCACTTCAGCAGAGGTGGTTGTGGAGGAGCCTGTCCCTGAACAGGAGTTTATTTTAATGTTGGAGGAGTCCTCCTCCTCTGCAGGGCCCTCTGTGATCCCCTCCCCCATCCTAGGTAGCCCCTCAAGGGCGACTCCATCCCCACGGGGACAACCTTCCTCTGCCCCCAGGAAGGCCACCCGGAAGACCAGGGGGGTGTGTGATTTGGTCGAAGACCAGGTGCTTTTGGACCACGCGAAACAGACCCAGCAAATGGGGGAGATGGCTGGCCACCTAGACAGGGTCGCAGACAGCCTGGGCTCTATGTCACAGCTGCCCAGTCGCGTGCAGGGCGTTGTGACCAGCCTGGGGGAGGTGCAGGCTGATATCCGGCACTTGACAGCAGCTGTTCGAGACAACACTGCTGCCATTCGGGAAGAGGGGAGGCAGCGGCAACGTGACCAGCGGCATCAGATCACCCGCCAGCTGAGGATGCAGGCCCAAACAAATTTGTATCTGAGCCGTATCGCTGTGGCATTGGAGGGCATGCAGCCAACAGCTCCCAGGAGTGGCCCACCCGGGGATCAGCCTCCTCCTGATGCCCCCCCACCACCACCACCACCCACTCCCTCCAGGCAGATGAGGAGCCCGAGAGTGCCCCCAAGGAGGAGCCCCCGTCATCCCAGATGAGGGTTTTTTGTTTTTTTGGTTGTTATATATTTTTGTTTATACTCAGGACATGAGTTTATTTTTTTTATTTATTATTATTGTTTATACTCAGGACATGAGTTTATTTTTTTTATTTATTATTATTGTTTATACTCAGGACATGAGTTTTTGTTAATTTTTTTGGTTCTCAGGTTATGAGATTTTATTTTTATTTTTTGATACTGCACACGTTGCAGTGTGAATGGTGTGTGAATGTGAGAGGGTGGCACTCCTGAAAGTAAGGGGTGTCACCCTCGGCCGTGGTGGTGAAGTTAACCCCACGGCTGAATGAATGACGTGTGAAAGGTGTGTGAATGGACAGTGACATCATTGGGGCCTTGACGCGGCGTTACTGCTCCCAACTCCTACATGCTGGACTTGGGCTAATCCAATGCGATGTGCATGTGATGTGTGTGATCTAGGGACATCAGTGGTGTACACGCGTGCACTGTCTGTGTTAGTAATGTTTTGGTTTAGTGTCCAAAGATGCCTACGGCGAGGACCCTCCTGACTGCTCTTCCATCAGCAGACTGGGTGTCCTCTGGCAGGTGGGGACTGTGTGGGTCGGGGGTCAGGTCATCACGTATGTCAATCTCTAGGCCTTTTTTCATAGCAAAGTTATGTAGTATGCAACATGCACCGATGATCTGACACACAAAGGTAGGGGAATACAATAGGGTCCCCCCGGACTTATCCAGGCAGCGGAAACGGGACTTCAGGAGCCCAAATGTTTGCTCCACCACTGCACGGGTTTTGATGTGTGCTTCATTGTATTTTCTCTCTCCTCTGGTTTGGGGGTTCCGGAAAGGAGTCATTAGATGGGGTCCCAGTGCATATGCAGAGTCACCTGTAAGGTAAAAGACAGGAGAATGTTAGTCATGCATGTGCGACTTCTGTTGTGCATCACGGGAGGGGATAGTCATGCCTGACTCCCATGTCACTCACCAACCAGCCAGCTGTCCCCATACATGTTCTGTTCGAATTCTGCTGGGATGGGACTCTGACGGTATATGAAGCTGTCATGGCTGGACCCGGGGTGTTTGGCACGGACGTGCCATATGAGGCGCTGGGCATCGGCTATCACCTGTACGTTGATGGAGTGCCAATGCTTCCGATTGCGGTATATGTGCTCTGTGGCACTGGGGGGCTGTAGGGCCACATGTGTGCAATCAATGGCCCCGATGGTGCGTGGGAATCTGGCAATGTTGTAGAAATCTGTCATTGCCTTCAGTCGCAGCTCCTCAGTGGTGGGTCTGATGAACTGGTTGGACATGCGTCTGAGGATTGCAGGGACAACCTGGTGCACACATCTGCTTATGGAGGACTGTGACATCCCAGCCACCACTCCACTTGTACGCTGGAATGATCCACTGGCAAGGAAATGAAGTGTTGCCAGGACCTTCACCAGTGGCTGCACTGCTTGTGAGCGGTGTGTCTTGCTGGTGATGTCACCCTGCAGGGTTGTGGTTAGTTCAAGTATTGCATCTGGGCTGAATCTGAAGAGGCGATACACCTCCTCATCCCCCATGCCAAAGAGGTTCATACGAGTGCGGTATATCCTCTCACGTGCCCGCCTCCTCCGTAGCGAGGGACCCAGTACTAGTCTTAGGACCACGAGTGCCCCTGGCATGTTGGCACACAGAGGTGTTGTCCTTGCTAGTGTTGTTGTTCAGCTTGCTAGTTTCGTCGGTAACGCTGCTGTAGCTGCTCTCCTGCTGACCTGTGACCGTCTGGAGTAAAGATAAAGCAGCCTTTTGTAGAAATAACTTTGCGCCGGACGGACCAGATACGCGCGGCGCATGTAGCCAGCGTATGGTGCTAATCCGATCGTGAATTGGGAAAAATCCCTCATTTGCATATTTGCAGGGGAAATCAATAGGCGCGACTGATGCGCCCAGCGAAAATAAGCGCTGACGATACTCTGGCGTCGGAACGTTCCGCCGGTCGCAAATGACCCGTTATTGGGCGCATCTAGTTTGGTGGGTACGGGCACATAGAAAAGACGGCGCATCATCACAGTTACGCGGCGCATATCCAAATACTCCAGCGCAAGTGTTCGTGAATCTGGCCCAGAGAGTGTAAAGAACCAGATGCAGCACAGAGAGCCTAGAGAACCAGACGCAGCACAGAGAGTGTAAAGAACCAGACGCAGCACAGAGAGCCTAGAGAACCAGACACAGCACAGAGAGCCTACAGAACCAGACGCAGCACAGAGAGCCTAGAGAACCAGACGCAGCACAGAGAGCCTACAGAACCAGACGCAGCACAAAGAGCCTACAGAACCAGACGCAGCACAAAGAGCCTACAGAACCAGACGCAGCACAGAGAGCCTACAGAACCAGACAGAGAGCCTACAGAACCAGACACAGAACAGAGAGTCTACAGAACTAGACGCAGCACAGAGAGTCTACAGAACGAGACACAGCACAGAGAGCCTACAGAACCATACACAGCACAGAGAGTTTACAGAACCCGACACAGCACAGAGATCCTACAGAACCAGACACAGCACAGAGATCCTACAGAACCAGACGCAGAACAGAGAGTCTACAGAACTAGACGCAGCACAGAGAGTCTACAGAACCAGACACACACAGAGAGCCTACAGAACCAGACGCAGCACAGAGAGACTACAGAACCAGACGCAGCACAGAGAGCCTACAGAACCAGACACAGCACAAAGAGCCTACAGAACCAGACGCAGCACAGAGAGCCTACAGAACCAGACGCAGCACAGAGAGCCTACAGAACCAGACACAGCACAGAGAGCCTACAGAACCAGACGCAGCACAGAGAGCCTACAGAACCAGATGCAGCACAAAGAGCCTACAGAACCAGACACAGCACAGAGAGCCTACAGAACCAGACACAGCACAGAGAGCCTACAGAACCAGACACAGCACAGAGAGCCTACAGAACCAGACACAGCACAGAGAGCCTACAGAACCAGACACAGCACAAAGAGCCTACAGAACCAGATGCAGCACAGAGAGCCTACAGAACCAGACGCAGCACAGAGAGTGTACAGAACCAGACACAGCACAGAGAGCCTACAGAACCAGACACAGCACAGAGAGTGTAAAGAACCAGACACAGCACAGAGAGCCTACAGAAGCAGACACAGCACAAAGAGCCTACAGAACCAGACGCAACACAGAGAGCCTACAGAACCAGATGCAGCACAGAGAGCCTAGAGAACCAGACGCAGCACAGAGAGTGTAAAGAACAAGACGCAGCAAAGAGAGCCTAGAGAACCAGACGCAGCACAGAGAGTGTAAAGAACCAGACGCAGCACAGAGAGCCTAGAGAACCAGACGCAGCACAGAGAGCCTACAGAACCAGACGCAGCACAAAGAGCCTACAGAACCAGACGCAGCACAGAGAGCCTACAGAACCAGACATAGAGCCTACAGAACCAGACACAGCACAAAGAGCCTACAGAACCAGACACAGCACAGAGAGCCTACAGAACCAGACACAGCACAGAGAGCCTACAGAACCAGACACAGCACAGAGAGCCTACAGAACCAGACACAGCACAAAGAGCCTACAGAACCAGATGCAGCACAGAGAGCCTACAGAACCAGACGCAGCACAGAGAGCCTACAGAACCAGACACAGCACAGAGAGCCTACAGAACCAGACACAGCACAGAGAGTGTAAAGAACCAGACACAGCACAGAGAGCCTACAGAACCAGACACAGCACAGAGAGCCTACAGAACCAGACGCAGCACAGAGAGCCTACAGAACCAGACGCAGCACAGAGAGCCTACAGAACCAGACACAGCACAAATAGCCTAAAGAACCAGACGCAACACAGAGAGTGTAAAGAACCAGATGCAGCACAGAGAGCCTAGAGAACCAGACGCAGCACAGAGAGTGTAAAGAACAAGACGCAGCAAAGAGAGCCTAGAGAACCAGACGCAGCACAGAGAGTGTAAAGAACCAGACGCAGCACAGAGAGCCTAGAGAACCAGACGCAGCACAGAGAGCCTACAGAACCAGACACAGCACAAAGAGCCTACAGAACCAGACGCTGCACAGAGAGCCTACAGAACCAGACAGAGAGCCTACAGAACCAGACGCAGCACAGAGAGTGTAAAGAACCAGACGCAGCACAGAGAGCCTAGAGAACCAGACGCAGCACAGAGAGCCTACAGAACCAGACGCAGCACAAAGAGCCTACAGAACCAGACGCAGCACAGAGAGCCTACAGAACCAGACAGAGAGCCTACAGAACCAGACATAGCACAGAGAGCCGACAGAACCAGACGCAGCACAGAAAGTGTAAAGAACCAGACACAGCACAGAGAGCCTACAGAACCAGACATAGCACAGAGAGCCGACAGAACCAGACGCAGCACCGAGAGTGTAAAGAACCAGACACAGCACAGAGAGCCTACAAAACCAGACGCAGCACAGAGAGTGTACAGAACCAGACGCAGCACAGAGAGTGTACAGAACCAGATGCAGCACAGAGAGTCTAAAGAACCAGACGTAGCACAGAGAGCCTAGAGAACCAGACGCAGCACAGAGAGTGTAAAGAACCAGACGCAGCACAGAGAGTGTAAAGAACCAGATGCAGCACAGAGAGTCTACAGAACCAGACGCAGCACAGAGAGTGTAAAGAACCAGACGCAGCACAGAGAGTCTACAGAACCAGACGCAGCACAGAGAATGTAAAGAACCAGACGCAGCACAGAGAGCCTACAGAACCAGACGCAGCACAGAGAGTGTACAGAACCAGACACAGCACAGAGAGTCTACAGAACCAGGCGCAGTACAAAGAGTCTACAGAACCAGACGCAGCACATAGAGCCTACAGAACCAGATGCAGCACAGAGAGTCTAAAGAACCAGACGTAGCACAGAGAGCCTAGAGAACCAGACGCAGCACAGAGAGTGTAAAGAACCAGACGCAGCACAGAGAGTCTACAGAACCAGACACAGCACAGAGAGTCTACAGAACCAGACACAGCACAGAGAGCCTACAGAACCAGACACAGAAGGCGGCATACACACGACCGAGGTTCTCGCTAGAAACCAGCGAGAACCTCGCTGGGAGCTGCATTCCAGCGAGAACCTCGGCTGTGTGTACGCTCTCGGCGAGCATCCCGTCGGGAATGCCGTCGAGCCGAAATAGAGAGCATGTTCTCTATTTGCTCGACGGCCCGTCGGGATGAATGGCTGGTTGCCATTCCCGACGGGCGGGTCGCCGAATCTGACGGCCGGCAGAGAACCTCGACGGGCAGAACGATGTGTTCTGCCCGTCGAGGTTCTCTGCCGTGTGTACGCCGCCGAACAGAGAGTCTACAGAACTAGACGCAGCACAGAGAGTCTACAGAACGAGACACAGCACAGAGAGCCTACAGAACCATACACAGCACAGAGAGTTTACAGAACCAGACACAGCACAGAGATCCTACAGAAGCAGACACAGCACAGAGATCCTACGGAACCAGACGCAGCACAGAGATCCTACAGAACCAGACGCAGCACAGAGAGCCTACAGAACCAGACGCAGCACAGAGAGCCTACAGAACCAGATGCAGCACAGAGAGCCTACAGAACCAGACACAGCACAAAGAGCCAACAGAACCAGACGCAGCACAGAGAGCCTACAGAACCAGACACAGCACAGAGAGCCTACAGAACCAGACACAGCACAGAGAGCCTACAGAACCAGACGCAGCACAGAGAGCCTACAGAACCAGACGCAGCACAGAGAGCCTACAGAACCAGACACAGCACAGAGAGCCTACAGAACCAGACACAGCACAGAGAGCCTACAGAACCAGACGCAGCACAGAGAGCCTACAGAACCAGACGCAGCACAGAGAGCCTACAGAACCAGACACAGCACAGAGAGCCTACAGAACCAGACACAGCACAGAGAGCCTACAGAACCAGACACAGCACAGAGAGCCTACAGAACCAGACGCAGCACAGAGAGCCTACAGAACCAGACGCAGCACAGAGAGCCTACAGAACCAGACACAGCACAAAGAGCCTACAGAACCAGATGCAGCACAGAGAGCCTACAGAACCAGACGCAGCACAGAGAGCCTACAGAACCAGACACAGCACAAAGAGCCTACAGAACCAGACACAGCACAGAGAGTCTACAGAACCAGATGCAGCACAGAGAGTGTAAAGAACCAGACGCAGCACAGAGAGCCTACAGAACCAGACTCAGCACAGAGAGCCTACAGAACCAGACACAGCACAAAGAGCCTACAGAACCAGATGCAGCACAGAGAGCCTACAGAACCAGACGCAGCACAGAGAGCCTACAGAACCAGACACAGCACAAAGAGCCTACAGAACCAGACACAGCACAGAGAGTCTACAGAACCAGATGCAGCACAGAGAGTGTAAAGAACCAGACGCAGCACAGAGAGCCTACAGAACCAGACGCAGCACAGAGAGTCTACAGAACCAGACGCAGCACAGAGAGTCTACAGAACCAGACGCAGCACAGAGAGCCTACAGAACCAGACGCAGCACAGAGAGCCTACAGAACCAGACACAGCACAGAGAGCCTACAGAACCAGGATAGAGAATGAGTGAACTAATTTTCTTACCTTTTAGGAAAAGAACTGCAGGTATAAGAACCCCCTGTATGTAGTGAAAGGAGAGCATGGTTCTCGTATGGATGATCGGCTCCAGTGTCAGTGCCTGCAGGGGGATCAGGAAGTGCATTGACAAGCCCTGAAACACATGCAGAGACTTGCATGCATCGCTTACAGAGACAAATAGAATTTGTACGGATACTTTATGAATCAAAGAGGATTGTTTTTCCCCTAGGAATGATGTCACTGCCGAAAAATCTCCTTCTCCAAATGCTAGTTGCCTGGCTCTTATGGTGACCCCCTGGCTTCAATAACTCGCTGACCCCCAGCAGACTCCTGACTTTTCTCTTACTTTCCCTTACTCTCGTTTAGCAACTATGGGCCAGATTCAGCGTGGCGTATCTCGAGATAAGCAGCGTAACTTCTAAACAGCGCCGGGTCAGAAAACAAGATACGCCGGGTTTGAGCAGCGTAATCGTATTACGCCATCGTATCTTAACTGCATTTTTAAGATGGCCGCTAGGGGCGTTCCCGCTGATTTACACCTACAATATGTAAATCAGCGAGATCCGCCTATTCACGCACGTACGCCCGGCCGACGCAGTGAATTTACGCCGTTTACGTAAGGCGTTTTCCAGCGTAAAGATAAACCACCAAAAAGATGGTGCATCCTATGTTTAATATGGACGACGGGACCCTGTCGAATTTTTCCGATTTTACGTTGTTTGCTTAACTCGTCCATGAATGGGGATTTACGTCGAAAAAAATGCGTCGTAGCATCATAATTTGGAGCATGCGCACTGGGATACGTCCACGGTCGGCGCATGCGCAGTTAAAAAAAAAAACGCAAAAAACGTGGGGTCACAACACATTTACATAAAACACGCCCACCTCATTCACATTTGAATTCGGCTGGCTTACGTGGTTAGTTCAAGTATTGCATCTGGGCTGAATCTGAAGAGGCGATACACCTCCTCATCCCCCATGCCAAAGAGGCTCATGCGCGTGCGGTATATCCTCTCACGTGCCCGCCTCCTCCGTACCGGGGGACCCAGTACTAGTGCTAGGACCGCGACTGCCCCTGGCATGTTGGCACACAGAGGTGTTGTCCTTGCACGTGTGGTTGTTCAGCTTGCTAGTTTCGTCGGTAACGCTGCTGCTGTAGCTGCTCTCCTGCTGACCTGTGGCCGTCTGGAGTAAAGATAAAGCAGCTATTTGTAGAAATAACTTTGCGCCGGACGGACGAGATACGCACGGCGCATGTAGCCAGCGTATGGTGCTAGCGGCGGCGTAGCGTAGCGTAAACAAGATACGCTACGCCCGCCTAAAGATACGGCGGGCTACATGAATCTGGCCCCAAGACAGTATTGAAGCCAGAGGACCAGCTTAACAGGCAGGCAACTGGCATTTTCAGGAGTCTCCTTTTTTCTTTTATTGATTTTAAAACAGAATTCCAGCCAACAAAACAAAACAAAAAAAAATAAATCAACATTTAACCACTTAAGCCCCGGACCAAAATGCAGGTAAAGGACCTTGCCCCTTTTTGCGATTCGGCACTGCGTCGCTTTAAGTGACAATTGCGCGGTCGTGCGACGTGGCCCCCTTACAAAATCGGCGTCCTTTTTTTCCCCACAAATAGAGCTTTCTTTTGGTGGTATTTGATCACCTCTGCGTTTTTTATTTTTTGCGCTATAAACAAAATAAGAGTGACAATTTTGAAAAAATTCTATTTTTCTGGCGCATCTAGGTTGGTGGGTACGGCCGCGGAGATACAACGGCGCATCTTGACAGTTACGCGGCGCATATCGAAATACTCCAGCGCAACTCTACCTGAATCTGGCCCATAATGTTTGGGGGTTTTAAGTAATTTTCTAGCAAAAAAAAATGTTTTAGTCTTGTAAACATCAAATCTGAAAAACACCCACGGTAGAGAAGTGGTTAAAAATGCAATAAAACTATCCCCTATTTCCGATCGGCTTAACTTTCCCTCGCCAGAGTATCGTTAGCGCATATTTTCGCTCGTCGCATCCGTCGCGCCTATTGATGTGCCATGCAAATATGCAAATGAGGGAGATTTCCCGATTCGCGAACGGATTAGCACCATACGCTGGCTACATGCGCCATGTGTATCTCGTCCGTCCGGCGCAAAGTTATTTCTACAAATAGCTGCTTTATCTTTACTCCAAACGGCCTCAGGTCAGCAGGAGAGCAGCTACAGCAGCAGCGTTACCGACGAAACTAGCAAGCTGAACAACCACACGTGCAAGGACAACACCTCTGTGTGCCAACATGCCAGGGACAGTCGCGGTCCTAGCACTAGTACTGGGTCCCCCGGTACGGAAGAGGCGGGCACGTGAGAGGATATACCGCACGCGCATGAGCCTCTTTGGCATGGGGGATGAGGAGGTGTATCGCCTCTTCAGATTCAGCCCAGATGCAATACTTGAACTAACCACAACCCTGCAGGATGACATCACCAGCAAGACACACCGCTCACAAGCAGTGCAGCCACTGGTGAAGGTCCTGGCAACACTTCATTTCCTTGCAAGTGGATCATTCCAGCGTACAAGTGGAGTGGTGGCTGGGATGTCACAATCCTCCATGAGCAGATGTGTGCACCAGGTTATCCCTGCAATCCTCAGACGCATGTCCAACCAGTTCATCAGACCAACCACTGAGGAGATGCGGCAGAAGGCAATGACAGATTTCTACAGCATTGCCAGATTCCCACGCACTGTGGGTGCCATTGATTGCACACATGTGGCCCTACAGCCCCCCAGTGCCACAGAGCACATATACCGCAATCGGAAGCATTGGCATTCCATCAACGTACAGGTGATAGCTGATGCCCAACTCCTCATATGGCATGTCCGTGCCAAACACCCCGGATCCAGCCATGACAGCTTCATATACAATCAGAGCCCCATCCCAATGGAATTCGAACAGAACATGTATGGGGACAGCTGGCTGGTTGGTGAGTGACATGGGTGGCAGGCATGACTATCCCCTCCCATGATGCACACATCACAAGGGCCACATGCATGACTAACATCCACCTGTCTTTTCCCTTACAGGTGACTCTGCATATGCACTGGGACCCCATCTCATCACTCCTTTCCGGAACCCCCAAACCAGAGGAGAGAGAAAATACAATGAAGCACACATCAAAACCTGTGCAGTGGTGGAACAAACATTTGGGCTCCTGAAGTCCCGAAAAGGCCTGCAGATTGACATACGTGATGACCTGACCCCCCAACCAGACAGCCCCCCCCTGCCAGAGGAGACCCATTCAGCTGATGGAAGAGCAGTCAGGAGGGTCCTCGCCGTAGGCATCTTTGGACACTAAACCAAAACATTGATCACACGGACAATGCACGCATGCACACCACTGAGGTCCCTAGATCACACACACCACATCCACATCGCATTGGATTAGCCCAAGTCCAACATGCAGGACTTGGGAGCAGCAACGCCGGCGTCAAGGCCCCAATGATGTCGCTGTCCATTCATACACCATTCACACGGCCGTGGGGATAACTTCTCCACCACGGCCGAGGGTGACACCCCTTACTGGCAGGAGTGCCACCCCCTCACATTCACACACCATTCACACTGCAACGTGTGCAGTATCAAAAAATAAAATATCTCATATCCTGAGCATAATCACAAATAAAAAAAACTCATAACCTGAGCATTAAGAATAAAATAAAAATCTCATGTCCTAAACATTAATAATCAAGAAAATAAAAATCTCATGTCCTGAGCATTAATAATCAAGAAAATAAAAATCTCATGTCCTGAGCATTAATAATCAAGAAAATAAAAATCTCATGTCCTGAGCATTAATAATCAAGAAAATAAAAATCTCATATCCTGAGAATTAAAAAAAAACAAAAAAAAAAACAAATCATCTGGGATGCCGGGGGCTCCTTCTGGTGGCCTCTCTCTGGCTCCTCAGCTGCCTGGATGGAGTGGGTGGGGGTGGGGGGGGCATCTGGAGGTGGCTGATCCCCGGGTGGGCCACTCCTGGCAGGTGTGGCCTGCATGCCCTCCAAGGCCACGGCAATCCGGCCGAGGTACGAGTTGGTCTGGGCCTGCACCCTGAGCTGCTGGGCCTGCATCCTGAGCTGCCGGGTGACCTGGTAATGCTGGGCCCGCCGACTCTGCCTCCCCTGGTCCCGGATGGCAGCACTGTTTGCCTGGACGGCTGCAGTGAGGTGCCTTATATCACCCTGCACCTCCCCCAGACTGGTCACCACTGCAGCGCAATTGCAGCTGACATCCTGCACTGCATTGGATATCTGGGCCACGGAGCACAGGTTGTCAGCCACTCTGTCCAGGTGCCCAACTATGTCCCCCATTTGCTGGGTCTGCCTGGCGTGATCCCTCGCCACCTGGTCCTGGACCAGATCAGACACCCCCCTGGTCTTACGGGTGGCCTTCCTGGGGCCAGTAGATGGTTGTCCCCGGGGAGATGGAGTCGCCCTTGAGGGGCTTCCTATGATGGGGGAGGGGATCTGAGAGGGCCCTGCAGAAGAGGAGGACTCCTTCAAAAATAATATTATGTCCTGCTCTGCCACAACAGGCTGCTCCTCAACGACCTCTGCAGGTGAGGTGTGGGCACTCTCCTCCACCTCGGTCTCTTCACCACCCATGGGCTCGGGCACATGATGCCGTTGGGGGGATGGGGTGGACTGGCCGCCAACAGATGATGGCCCAGCTCCGTCATCTGTGGATGACACAAAGCAGACACATGTTGGGTGGTCCCACACACTTGGCACATGTACCCCCCCCCCCCCATATGCAACACACCAAAAAGGGGGTAAAAATCACTTACCTGTACTGGAGCCTTCCTCCATGGAGTCATATCCAGGGACCCCCTCTAACTGCTCCCTGTCCAGGCAGCGGGCGACCACCTCCTCCTCCGTGATCAGGCTGACCGCACATGGGGGTCCACCACCCGTGCCCCTCTCATGCCTCCTGATGGTGGCCACCTTGCCACAGACCTTGCGCCGCAGGTCATTAATTTTTTTTTGGATATCGCCAGCAGTCCGGGTGGAGTACCCCAAAACATTCTCCCTGCCAGCAATGGTCTCCAGGATGCCCTGCATTCTCTCCCGGCTGGTCTTCCGACTTTTTTTTGCCGTGGAGGAACTCATTAAAAGTCTCCATAGCCGAGATGATAACAGAGACCTCCTGGGAGTTGAAATTGAGGTTCCTCCTCTCTTTGGGGGTAGCGGGAGCAGCCATCACAGTGCAAAAGTAACTTCCCTGGGGTGGGGGGAAACGGAAATACTTTTGCGCCGGAATGGCGCTTCCGCTGGCGCTTTTATACGCGCAACGGAACACATTGCGCTGACGTTTCCCGTGAAGTGGTGCTGACGGAAGTTGTGAGCATGCGCACAGGGGGCCGAGTGAAGCCTCACTCACTGCGCATGCTCCGTGGATGATGCGCTGAACGTAAGCCTCTGCGTTGGGCTCCGCCCATCATTTACATATGATCACACCCACTTCCACTTGCGTCGGGTTGCGCCAACGCATCTTCGTTACTCCGTCGCAAAGTAACGGCCATGCGCTTGGTGAATGCTGTACTTCACTCGCTAGTTTGCGTCAGCGCATCGTATATGCGTTGCGCTACGCTGGCGAAAAGATGCGCGCATCTACCTGAATCTGGCCCTATAGGCCAGATTCAGGTAGAGTTACTCTGGAGTATCAGTGATACTCCAGCCTAACTCTCACTTTGAGCCGGCGTTTCTGTTTTCAGTGAGCAGAAAACAAGAAACGCCGGGTTGGAGTTCCTATACGAGCGGCGTAATTGTATTTCGCCGTCGTATCGGAACTGCAATTTTAAAAATGGCGGCGGGGGCGTTCCCGCTGATTAACGCCGAGAATATGTTAATCAGCGAGAATCGTCAATTCACGATCGTATTCGGGCCCGACGCAGTGACTTTCCGACGTTTCCGTAAGAGATACGCGGCGTAAAGATAAAGCAGCCCCCTAGTGGAGTATCCTATGTTAAGTATGGCCGCCGTCATCGCGTCGAAAAAAAAAAATTTGAGTCGTTTGCGTAAAACGTCCGTGAATGGGGATTGACGTCATTGACGTTCACTGACAGAATTTGGAGCATGCGCACTGACAGTCGACGCATGCGCAGTACGTTCGCCGCGGGATCGCGCCTAGTTATAATAATACACGCCCCCTACCCGCCCAATTTGAATTCCGCCGGCTCATTTTCGCTACGCCGCCGCAACTTTAGGAGCAAGTGCTTTGTGAATAACAGTACTTGCTCCTAAAGTTTCGGCGGAGTAACTCAAATGAGAAACGTTACTCCAAATTAAAGATTCGCCCATCAACCTGAATCTGGCCCTATATATTTCTTTTCTAACACCCTAGAGAATAAAATGGCGATCATTGCAATACTTTTTGTCACACCGTATTTGCGCAGCGGTCTTACAAGCGCACTTTTTTTGGAAAAAATTCACTTTTTTGAATTAAAAAATAAGACAGCAATAAATTTGGCCCAATTTTTTTATTTATTGTGAAAGATAATGTTACGCCGAGTAAAATGATACCCAACATGTCACGCTTACAAATTGCGCCCGCTCGTGGCATGGCGTCAAACTTTTACCCTTAAAAATCTCGATAGGCGACGTTTTAAAAAATTCTACAGGTTGCATTTTTTGAGATACAGAGGAGGTCTAGGGCTAGAATTATTGCTCTCGCTCTAACGATCGCGGCGATACCTCACTATGCGTTCGCTTCTGCGCGCGAGCTTGTCGGGAGGGGGCACTTTAAAAAAACTTAAAAAAAAAAAAAATGTTGTTTTCTTATTTATGTTTATTTAGTTTATAATCTTTTACACTGAAATAAAAAAAAAAAAAATATATCACTTTTATTCCTATTACAAGGAATGTAAACATCCCTTGTAATAGAAAAACGCATGACAGGTCCTCTTAAATATGAGATCTGGGGGGGTCAAAAAGACGTCACATCTCATATTTAGACTTAAAAGAAAAAAAAAGAACAAAAAAAAAAAAAGTAATTTTTTCAAATCACAGGAAAATTAAATCTTTCTTTAAGACTCTGGGCGGGACTGACGTTTTGACGTCACTTCCGCCCAGCAGAGGTATGGGGACGGGCGAGGAAAATTTTTCCTTCACTCGCATCCCCACTGAGCAGACGAACGGACCCGATCGCCTCCGCCGCTACCGACGGCTCCGGTAAGCGGCGAAGGGCGCGGGAGAGCGGCGGGAGGGGGGGGGGCCCCTCTCCCGCCGCCGATAATGGCGATCTTGCGGCGAATGCGCCGCGGAGACCGCCGTTATCTTTTACAGGATCGCTCGTACTAAAGATGGATACCCCGGTTGTGGCAGCAGCTGCTGCCGTTACCGAGATATCCATCTTTAAATTGTGGCCGTAAAAACACGTACGGCGGTAGGGAAGTGGTTAACAACATTTTTTATTTGCTACTAATGGCGGCGAAAGTGCCCAAAAAAGTCCCGATGCCCAGAGCGAGGGTCCAATTTTCGGGATTGTCCCGGGAAAAACGGGACTGTTAGCAAGTGTGACAGACTCACCCGGGACATCCCCGGACCCTCTTATGTCTAAAATCATCCTATGTCCACTAGGGGGCATAGGATGACTGAGGAATGATATCTTGGGCTACCTGATATTGGATTATTTAATTATTATCCACAATATATTCCAGGATATTTGAAGAACTATTTACTGTTTTTTGATTCTGAACTCAACGGGTTAATTGTAAGAGTGACTCATTCATACTGTTAGATGCTAATGCCATCACTTCCAGCCATCTCTCTGTTCTCTGTGCTAATTGACCCTGCTATTGTGTGAAGATGTCCTGTGCTTACACTTATGATAATGTGTATTGTATAGCAGGTGAGCGAGGAGACGTGACGTCTACCCTGAAAGGTCATATCTCGGAGTCACCTTGTCTGGGTAAATGATTAGTTAATTAGCTCATGTTAATTTATGTTCTGGTTACCTCCTCTTTAACTGTATATAAGATTGTATTCTTGGTTCTAATAAACACTGCGGCCCAGATTCACAGAGAGTTGGACGCACATTACGTCGCCGTAACGCAAGCGCCGTACGTCACGCCGGCGCAGCGCGGAGAGGCCTGCACTGTATTCAGCAAGCTATTGCTCCCAACGATGCGTCGGCGTGGCGTATTTTTCGAAGGCGCAGGCCGGCGTAGGTGGAAGTGGGCGTGACCCCATGCAAATGATAGTCCGAGTGTGGTGCAGTGTTTTACGCCCGGCATATCACAAACATAGACGTGACGTGGACGCATGTAACTGCACCCTTATGCGCATGCTCACTACCACGGCGCCACAACTGCCTAATCTATGCCGGGTCACCACGTACGCCGTTAACGTAACGCATGCCCAATACGCCGGCCTGTGTTCTCTGGGGCAGACCTTTGCATGTCTGTTGCCGGGTTGCGCCTCATCTATGGGGAATAACTTTACGCCGGACGTACAATTTACGCGCACGTCGGGCGCACGTGCGTTCGTGAATCGCCGTATTTCCCTCATTTGCATGTTTGAATGCCTAATCAATGGGAGCAGCAACATGCGTCCAGACGAAAAGTACGCCCACGCTACGCCGGGGTATGTAAGCTACGTCGCCGTAGGGTGGCCAGTTTTTAGGCGTTTGTTGGTTTGTGACTCTGGCGCACAGATACTCCGGCGCACATTTGCACTTACGTCGGCGTAACTTGCTTTACGTCGGCGCAAGTGCTTTGTAAATCTGGGTCTACATGTTCAGCACACAAACAAGTCTCGCCTCGCTGTGTGCTTGTGAGCAGCTGGAATATCAGTGGTGTGGAGGACCTTGACTGGCCTGCACAGAGTCCTGACCTCAGCCAGATAAAACACCTTTGGGATGAATTAGAGCAGAGACTGCATGCCAGGCCTTCTCGTCCAACATCAGTGGTGTGGAGGAACTTGACTGGCCTGCACAGAGTCCTAACCTCAAACCGATAGAAAACCTTTGGGATGAATTAGAGCGGAGACTGCATGCCAGGCCTTCTCATCCAACATCAGTGGGGTGGAGGAACTTGACTGGCCTGCACAGAGTCCTAACCTCAAACCGATAGAAAACCTTTGGGATGAATTAGAGCGGAGACTGCATGCCAGGCCTTCTCATCCAACATCAGTGGGGTGGAGGAACTTGACTGGCCTGCACAGAGTCCTGACCTCAACCCGATAGAAAACCTTTGGGATGAATTAGAGCAGAGACTGCAAGCCAGGCCTTCTCGTCCAACATCAGTGGTGTGGAGGAACTTGACTGGCCTGCACAGAGTCCTGACCTCAAACCGATAGAAAACCTTTGGGATGAATTAGAGCAGAGACTGCATTCCAGGCCTTCTCGTCCAACATCAGTGGGGTGGAGGAACTTGACTGGCCTGCACAGAGTCCTGACCTCAACCCCATAGAACACCTTTGGGATGAACAAACCCTAGGTCCACACTCATGAGCTTTTTTGTGCATTTTACAGAAACGCACTACAGTCCATTTAACATGGTTTCCTATGGTACAAGTTCACATCTATGCGTTTTGCGGCTGGTGCGTTTTTGGCCTGGTATAGACCTGGGGGGGGGGGGACCCCACGCCATTTGTTTTGCAAATTTTTTTTCTTACATTCAGCCGTCTGCGGGGAGACCTGCTGATAGCTGATGACTCATCGGCTTCCCGGCCCCCTCCTTAGCAACCAGCTATATACAGTATGTTTAAGGCTCTGCGAGTTGTTGTGCGACTTGACACATGTGAAGTCGCATGTCAAGTCTAAAAATCCATGTATTTCAATGGTCCCCATTCTAATTGGTGAAGGGCATCAATGCCACCTATTAGTGCCACTTCTCAGTGCCCACCTATCAATGCCCTTCAGTGCCACCCATCAGTTCCACCTCTCGGTGCCCACCAGTGCCACCTATCAATGCCCACCATTGGTGCCAATCAGTGCCTCATCAGTGTCACCTAGCAGTGCTGCCTATCAGTGATGAACAGTGCTCATTATTGCCACCCATCAGTGCCCCCTATTAGTGCCCCCTATCAATGCCACCTATTAGTGCCACTTCTCAGTGCCCACCTGTCAATGCCCTGCATGTCCAACCTCTCAGTGCCCACCAGTGCCATCTATCAATGCCCACCATTGGTGACAATCGGTGCCTCATCAGTGTTGCCTACCAGTGCTTCCTACCAATTCTAATCAGTGCCCATTATTGCCACCCATCAGTGCCCCCTATTAGTGCCACTTCCCAGTGCCCCCTATCAATGCCACCTATTAGTGCCACTTCTCAGTGCCCACCTATCAATGCCCTTCAGTGCCACCCATCAGTGCCACCTCTCAGTGCCCACAAATGCCACCTATCAATGCTCACTATTGGTGCCAATCAGTGCCACCTAGCAGTGCTGCCTATCAGTGCTGAACAGTGCTCATTATTGCCACCCATCAGTGCCCCCTATTAGTGCCCCCTATCAATGCCACCTATTAGTGCCACTTCTCAGTGGCCACCTGTCAATGCCCTGCATGTCCAACCTCTCAGTACCCACCAGTGCCATCTATCAATGCCCACCATTAGTGCCAATCAGTGCCACCTAGCAGCGCTGCCTACCAGTGCTGAACAGTACCCATTATTGCCACCCATCAGTGCCCCCTATCAGTGCCACCTATTAGTGCCACTTCTCAGTGCCCACCTATCAATGCCACCTCTCAGTGCCCACCAGTGCCATCTACCAATGCCCACCATTGGTGCGAATCAGTGCCTCAGTGCCAAGTAGCAGTGCTGATCAGTGCCCATCACTGCCACCCATCGGTGCCCCCTATCAATGCCACCTATAAGTGCCACTTCTCAGTGCCCACCTATCAATGCCCTTCAGTGCCACCTCTCAGTGCCGCCCATAAGTGCACATCAACGAAGGAGAAAAATTACCCGTTTGCAAAAAAATTATAATAAAATATAAAAAATATATAATTTTTTTTTTTTATTCAGTCGTTTTAATTTTTTTTAACAAAAAATAAAACCCGCAGAGGTGGTCAAATACCACTAAAATAAAGCTCTATTTGTGGGGAAAAAAATGATAAAAATAAAATTTGGGTACAGTGTTGTATGACCGCGCAATTGTCATTTAAAGGGTGAGAGCGCTGAAAAAGGGATTTTTAATAAACAGCTTACCTGTAAAATCCTTTTCTTGGAGTACATCACGGGACACAGAGCGCATAGCCATTACACTTGGGTTATATGGGTACCTTCAGGTGTGGACACTGGTGTAATCAATTTCACAGGAAGTTTCCTCCCTATATAACCCCCTCCCACTGAGAGTGCTTTAGTTTTGTAGCAAGCAATTTCTCTGAGGTTACACAATGTTCCCAAAAAGAGGGGTGGGAGCTCTGTGTCCCGTGATGTACTCCAAGAAAAGGATTTTACAGGTAAGCTGTTATTAAAAATCCCTTTTTCTTGATCGTACATCACGGGACACAGAGCGCATAGTCATTACATATGGGATGTCCCAAAGCAATGCTGCATGAAGGGAGGGAGACCGTAAGGCCAAAATTAGCCAAACAGAAAATATATCAGGAGGTAAAAAAATAGCTCCACCAACAGAAAAAACAAGGGGGCGTGAAGGATGGAGGTCAGGATGGAGGCCAGAGGATTCTATACTGCTGCCCGTAGGACCGCCTGCCCAAATGCTGCGTCCGTAGCTTTTGTGACGTCCAACTTATAAAATTTAGTAAACGTATGTACGGAAGACCAGGTTGCCGCTTTGCAAACCTGTGCCATAGAGATCTGATGGTGTGCCGCCCAAGAGGCACTCATGGCCCTCGTAGAATGGGCTTTAACTGATAAGGGAGGTGGAACGCGCTTCAGACCATAGGCCTGAAAAATCAGCTGCTTAATCCACCTAGCCAAGGAAGACTTGGCAGCCGGCTGACCCTTCTTGGGGCCATCCGGGAGAACGAAAAGCACATCTGTTTTCCGAATCTTTTCTGTAGCTTTGAGATAGACCCTCATGGCTCGAACCACGTCCAAAGTATGAAGCCGTCTTTCCTCTCTGGACTGGGGAGTAGGAAAGAAGGATGGTAGGACTAGGTCCTGATTCCAGTGAACACTGGATATGAACCTTAGGAAGGAAAGAAGGCTGAGGCCGCAGAACCACTCTGTCCTTATGCAGAATAAGGTATGCTCCCTGCCTGACAAGGCTGCCAGCTCAGAGACCCTTCTGGCCGAAGCCATAGCCACCAAGAAAACCAACTTTCGGGTTAGCAGCACAAGAGGGATTTCTGTCAGAGGTTCAAACGGCTGCCTTTGTAAAGCTGACAAGACCAGATTTAAATTCCAGGGGCAGAGGGGAGCTCTAATAGGGGGATTCACATGCAAGACCCCCTGCAAGAAGGTTTTTCCCAAGCGAATGCGTGGCCAAAGGCCTTTGAAACCATATCGATAAGACACCTGCCCCTTTAGAGTACTAAGAGCCAACCCCTTGTCAACGCCAACCTGGAGGAATCGCAAGATCCTGTCAATAAAAAACTTGCGAGGATGCCCTCCTTGAGACTCGCACCACTCCACATAGATCCTCCAGACTCTGTAATAGATATTTCTAGAGACTGGCTTTCTAGCTTGAATTAACGTAGATATGACTTGGGCAGAGAGGCCTCTGCCCTTAAGAATTAGGGATTCAGCCGCCAAGCCATCAAATTTAGCTGCTGTGAAGCAGGGTGGTAAATCGGGCCCTGCGACAGCAGATCTGGGCGCAGGGGGAGTGCCACGGTGCCCCTACTGACATCCTCACGATGAGTGCGTACCAAGCCCTTCTAGGCCAGGCTGGGGCCACCAGGATCACCGGCCTGCGCTCCACCCTGATCCTTCGTAGAAGGCGGGGAATCATCTGTAGTGGAGGGAACGCATACAGGAGAGAAAACTGGTGCCAGGGGCAAACCAACGCATCGGTCCCGTAGGCCGAGGGGTCCCTGGCTCGGGATACGAATTTGTCCAATTTCTTGTTGAATCTTGTTGCCATGATGTCCACATCGGGAACTCCGAATCTTTGGCAAATCTCTTGGAATACCTGGGGGTGAAGAGACCACTTCTCCCGGGAGTAACTGTTGACGACTCAAAAAAATCTGCTTGAGAATTGTCTATCCCTGGGATGAACACTGCTGAGATGCAGGGTACATGGGCTTCGGCCCATGAAAAAATCAGGTTTACTTCCCTTTGAGCCGCTAGGCTCTTTGTGCCCCCCTGGTGGTTTATGTATGCCACCGCCGTGGCATTGTCGGACTGTATCCTTACTGGCAGACCCTGCAGGGGAAGAGTCCAGGCGACCAGGGCCAACCGAGCAGCTCTGATCTCTAGGACATTGATGGGAAGCAGACTTTCTGCCTCTGACCACTGTCCCTGCTGGGTCCGTTTTCCTAAGATTGCCCCCCAGCCTGTTAGGCTGGCATCTGTGGTTACTATTTTCCACGAGATGGGGCAAAAGGTTTTCCCTTTTGATAATTTTTGAGGGATCAGCCACCAGTACAGGCTGCGCCTGACTCCTGGGGAAAGAACTAATGGACGGTCTAATGCCTGTATGGACTTGTTCCAAGCAGAGAGAATAGCTGCCTGCAGAATTCTGGTATGGATCTGGGCATAGGGCGCTGCTTCGAAGGCGGCCACCATCTTTCCCAGCAGTCGCATGCATAGGCGAATAGTCGGCTTCCTTTTGCCTAAGACTATTTGAATCGTTTGAATCAACGACCTGATCTTCTCTTGAGGTAAAAATACCCTCTGGCATTCTGTATCTAACCGAAAGCCTAGATATTCCAACTGTCTTGTGGGTTGTAACCTTGATTTTTCTTGGTTCACAATCCACCCGAACTCTTCTAGATGCCGCACTGTGCGGACTACTGCATGATTGAGGTTGGAAGCTGATCTGTCGATAACCAGGAGATCGTCCAGGTATGCCAGGACCAAGATGCCTTCTGTCCTTAGGACGGCTAGCACCGGGGCTAACACCTTTGTGAATACCCGTGGAGCTGTTGCCAACCCGAAAGGGAGGGCTACGAACTGGTAATGACTTTGATTTATCGTAAAACGAAGAAACTTGTGATGTGCTGGGTAAATCGGCACATGCAGATATGCATCCTTTATGTCTATAGATGCTAGAAAGTCGCCCTGATGCAGGCTGGCTGTCACTGAACGTATGGAGTCCATACGAAAGGTCTGAATCCTTAGAAAGCGATTTAGGCGTTTGAGGTCTAATATAGGCCTGACGTCGCCCTTGGGTTTTGGTATAACAAAAAGGTTGGAGTAGAATCCCAGACCCCTTTCTTGGGTTGGTACTTCTACAATTACTCCTTGGAGCAAGAGGCGATCCAACGCCTTTACGAGAGAGGCCCTCTTTAACGGGTCGCTTGGAAGACTTGACCCCTGAAAATGAGGAGGGGGGATTTCTCGAAACTCTAGTTTGTAGCCTGTGGCTACCACGGACCGAACCCAAGAGTCGGGATTCTGGCCTTCCAGACTTCGGAGCAACTGAAGTCTTCCCCCCCACCCAAGAGAGTGGGGGCGCCCCTTCATGAATCTGACTTGATGACTGGTTTAGCCGGCTTGCGAGACCAGGGCCTCTTGTTTGCCGCGGCTTGTCCCTGTGGGCGGCTATTAACTGCTGAACGCCCGGGAGGCCGTCGATACTGACGGGAAGTCGAAGGGGCCAAGCCTGCAAGGGCCTGTCGTTTAAACGCGGGCCCACGCGGTCATTTCTTGACCGGTAAGGAAGAACCTTTACCACTTGATATGGTTTGGATATATTTATCTAGGTCTTCACCGAATAGTCTTCCCCCATGAAAGGGAAAACCCTGCTAAAAGCTTTTTGCAGGGTGCCTCTGCTGACCAGTTCTTTAGCCACGAAAGACGACGCATGTGAACCACCAGCAGAGATAACCGGGGTGTCTGTTGGATAGAGTCCTTAATAGCATCTACTGCAAAGCAGAGAGCCCTAGGGAAATCTGCTAATTCACGAGTTTGCTGAGCCGGCATGTCCTTTAATATCTGTTTTGCCTGATCCTTTAAGGCCTGACAAACGCCAATGGCTGCCACCCCTGGCTGAACCATGGCACCTACTGAGGTGAAAGAAGCCTTCAGTAGGGTCTCTAATTTTTTGTCGACCGGATCCTTGAACATCTGGACATTTTCAACCGGACAGGTCAGGGATATATTCACGCAGGAAATGGCCGCGTCCACTGTGGGGAGCCCATTTCCTTTAAAAATTTCTCCTCCATAGGATAGAGAATAGAGAACCTCTTAGGAGGGATAAAGATCCTATCAGGTCGAGCCCAATCCTGGTAAATCAGGCCCCGCAGAAGGGGGTGAATCGGAAAAGACACACAAGTTAATGGAGCCTTTAAAGAACCAAATGAGGATACCACAGGGGCTGCTAGTTCTGGCACTGGAAGTTTAAAAGCAGTGCGAACTATATCGGTCAAAGACTGGATCCACAGGCTCTCCGCTTGAGAGGCCGAAAAAATATTCATCTACAGTGGAACCCTCCATGTCTGAACCTTCGGGACTTGGGTCTGCTTGATCCCCTTGTGGGTCCCGTTCCTCCGAAGAGGAGACCTCCGCATCTGAAAAAAACACCAAACTAGGTGAGGGGGATCTAGCCCGTTTGCTGCTTGGCAAAGGGCGGGAAAACAAAGTAGTTAACCTTTTCTCTAGCCCACCCAGGGTGGTCGCTAGCATTTCTTCCGTTACGTAAACGGGAATGGGTGGATCGGGGGCCGCCTCTACCCCAGCATCCCCAATGGCTCTTGAACTATGCTACTCGGTGGTCTAACTGGTGAGGGTGGGGCCGTTGACGTCTGGCCCAAATCCTCTGACCCCGATGGAGACCCGTTTGTTTCTTGGCACCTTTTGCAGCCTTGGCTGGTCCTGATGCCTTTGGAGCCATTGCACAACCTTGAGTCACCCCTATAGCCAACACCTGACTGTTGCAGCTAGGAGTATATGAGGACAGGTATGAGGAAAATGAAAAAAACTGTTTTTTTTGTTTTTTTTTTCCAAAATAAATTTTTTTTTTTTTTTTACCCGCCTGGGAGGTGGCAATACCGAGGAAACCTGTGAGTATTGACACACCAATGCCCGTTAGCCGGAGTCCAAGGTAAACTCAGATACTGCTGGATCTAAGGCTGAGTCCCTTTAAGCAAAAAAACTTCCTTTTTTTTTTTTTTTTTTTCTGGTCAATAGTGGACCTAAGTCCTAGACCTGAAGATCCATAAAACCGCCACTAGGTGTCCCTGTGTGGCCAAAGACCCAGCTGCACGCTCTGTATCCTTTCTTCCTCTGCCTCCAGGAGGGAAAGACCAGCCAGAGAAAAAGTTTTCTCTTTAACAGACCCTGACGCTGCTGGCCCGCCCCCCCGACGCACGCCGAGGCTATAAAAAGGCGGCGTGCACGCGCGCGCACACGCGCGCGCACCCCCCCCCCCCCACGCTGAAACCACATGGAGGAAGCAGAGCAGAGGAACAACATGGACCAGCGCTAGGCAGCACCAACAGACACCAGGTAAGCACTAATCTTATTGTAGTGCACACACAGAGAGGAAGCTGTCCCCATGGGCTTCCTAAGAAACAGGAGTTTTTACCAGCAATTTCCTCTTTTAAAACATGTGGGGTTGCAGTATCAATGCTAACAGGCAGACCTGGGGTGAGTAGCAAATATATATCTTACACAAGTATACATATATCTACATGTTATCTGGGTAAAACATTAGTATCCCATCCTGCCCATACAGACATAGTGGAGATAGTGGCTGATGCACAAGCATACTGTTAGCCAACCCAGAACCCCCAGGGGGATACCTACTGTCGAACCAAGTCCCGCAGGTTCCCTCTTACCTGCTCCACGCCGCAGGGTATTGCAATTTGCAAGAGGCCCAATCTTTCCCCATCTCCGTGGGTATTGTCTCGGACCTTCAGGGACCGGGGTCCTGTGTTTAAGGAACCCACACCCCTGGACCTATATAGCATCCTGGCATCAGTAGCGTTTAGTCCTGGAAGAGACCAAGGCACTGGAGCCCAGAATCCAGCCCTCCAAGGAGAGGCATTATAGGCAACACCCCACTCCAGCAGGGCCCGGGTACCGTACACCTTGGCTTTGAAGCACTTCGGACGGATCCGGCTAGCTATCCTGGGTCCCGAGACCTCCGAGGGACAGCTAGACGTGACCAACACCTAAGACACTGGCGAAAAAACTAAAGCACTCTCAGTGGGAGGGGGTTATATAGGGAGGAACTTCCTGTGAAGTTGATTACACCAGTGTCCACACCTGAAGGTACCCATATAACCCATATGTAATGACTATGCGCTCTGTGTCCCGTGATGTACGATCAAGAAAGCTGAAAATTGTACTGGACGGGGGGTTTAAGTGCCCAGTAAGGAAGTGGTTAATATTTGGTACAGGTGTAGGTGTTGGGGGTGGTGGCGCTGTCACTAAATATGTTGTATGACTGACCCAAGGAGTGTGGGTAGATTTATTGGGACAACATTCCCTAAAGTGTTAATTAACAAAAATGTACAAAAAATATATATAATGTATGTGCAGTATAAGTGCTGAAAATTGCTGGCAATGGGGATTAAAGGAAACGCACATAAACATAAAAGCAAAAATATATGTCAAATAAGCATCAGGTAAGTGCTACCATTAATGAAATAACAATAAATGTGTCAGAAATATATTTTGTTAGATATCCACAAGTGCTGAATGTGTACTAGGAGGCCAAGTACAAAACATATAGTGGGAAAGTGCTCATAAGAAAAAATATTTTAAGACTGCTAACAGAAATTAGTCCATCAATTATATTATAGGTGAGTCCGAGTGATGTGACATTCAAGGTGCACCTATATAAATAGGTGGTACATCAGGTGTATCAGGTGGTACATCGGGTGAGTATCGCAGTGGATCCGGTGCTCCCCCTTATGGGTCCCCACTCACCAGATGCAGTCGCCCCTGCAGGGGTATGAGGCGTGTCAGATCACAACTTATATTCCACCCTGTCGTGGCTCCTTTTCCTGGGTTCCAAAGATTCCTGGTAGGTCTCCTTAGTGTGAGTAGTTATTTAAACTGTTTCTCCAAGGCAAAAAAGAAAAAGAAGGGCTCCCATAGTGTAGTATAAACTGATAAAAGGGGATTTTATTGACACTGCTGAGCAAAAAATCAGAGACATGTACAATGTTACAAAAAATCAATCAGTATTGATAGGGTTAAAAAATCATAACACCATGCTAGGCTGAAAGTAAGTGTAATCAGCGTAAAAATATAAAAAAGACAAATAAAAGCAAGAAAAGAGGATGGAGTATTGCCCTATGGTTTAGCAGTCATAGGTACTCCACAATACAGGCACTATTAGGTTCCGAATTTGGATCAATCCAGCATGTGAACGGCGTGCGTTCCAAGCTGTCACGCTGGTGATCCCGGAAGTGCGTATAGGTATGCGTGTGTCCGCTTTACGCACGTTTCGTAATCATAACGTCTTCGGAAGCGGGTACACGCATACCACGGCTTTCAGAATAAATAGGCAACGTCACCATGGCAATTTAAAACGCTCAGTGGAAAGTATCCAATCAAAAAGGCGCCGGCTCGACATCCAATCAGAGGCCGCGGACGTCGCAACCCGGAAGTAGACACACTCGCCGCGGGCCAATCAGCGTGTTGCAGCGGATTGTATATGCGGCCTAGACAGGGGCATAAGCACCAACGAATATGTGATCTGTCAGAGAGTCTGAGTGGCAGGATCAGTGTCCAATCAGATAAGTGAAAGTAAAGAAACGCCTACAAAAAACAAAAAAGCTGCTATTGGCCAGTCGGGCCGTAGGCGGCGCGTTGATGTCCAGGCATAAAGTAAGGCTTATGCGTTTGGTATACATAAGTAAATATGGTATTACGTTTCCGGAGTCCTTGGGACCCAAATATTTATATTAATTGCCATGTTAACGGCCCCATTGCACTGAAGCCATTCCAAACAGTATAACATTTTACTAATTAATGATATTAATCAAGAAAGAGTCAAAGGTTTTAACAAATCAGCAGGCTATTATATTAGCCATAATAACCAGTGGGGAAATGGGGTAACTTAAACTGGTATTGAAAAACTTGTCCATAGATGAGATCAATCCTAAACTACCAATCATAAGGGAGTGTGGTTCTAATAAAATGTAAATGATAAAAGTTGGATATGGGGGGTGATGTCTCCAGGGGTTAATATTTGGTACAGAGACCTTTGTTTGCAATTACAGAGATCAAACGTTTCCTGTAGTTCCTGACCAGGTTTGCAGACACTGCAGCCGGGATTTTGCCCCAATCCTCCATACAAAGCTTCTCCAGATCCTTCAGGTTTCTCGGGACTGCCGCTGGGCAATACAGAACTTTCAGCTCCCTCCAAAGATTTTCTATTGGGTTCAGGTCTGGAGACTGGTAGGCCACTCCAGGACCCTGAGATGCTTCTTACGGAGCCACTCCTTTTTTGCCCTGGCTGTGCGTTTCGGGTCGTTGTTATGCTGGAAGACCCAGCCACGGCCCATCTTCAATGCTCTTACTGAGGGAAGGAAGTTGTTGGCCAAGATCTTGCGAAACATGGCCCCTTCCATCCTCCCCTCAATAGGGGGCAGTCGTCCTGTCCCCTTTGCAGAAAAATTTCCCCAAAGAAAGAAGTTTCCACCTCCATGCTTCACAGGTGGGATGCTGTTCTTGGGGTTGTACTCATCCTTCTCCCTTCAAACATGGCAAGCGGTGTTTAGACCAAAAAGTTCTATGTTTGTCTCATCATACCACATGACCATCTCCCATTCCTCCTCTGGATCATCCAGATGGTCATTAGCAAACTTCAGATGGGCCTGGACAGGCGCTGGCTTGAGCAGGGGGACCTTGCGTGTGCTGCAGGATTTTAATCCACGACTAATGGTTTTCTTTGAGACTGTGGTCCCAGCTCTCTTCAGGTCATTAACCAGATCCCGCCGTGTAGTTCTGGGCTGATCCCTCACCTTCCTCATGATCATTGATGCCCCAGGAGGTGAGATCTTGCATTGAGCCCCAGACCGAGAGAGATTGACCGCCATCTTGAAATTCTTCCATTTTCTAATAATTGAGCCAGAGGCGGATGTTTAATTAGGCGGTCGCCTAAGGCCTTGCACTCGCGGCCGCCTTACTGGCCCAGTTTTGAGGGACAGGGGACCTTAAAACTGCTGTGCTCAGGCATCATTTAGAGCCCTGACTCAGGAGCAGGGCCGCCAGTGTCCCTAACAACCAGTGAATATCAGTGACACCACCCTTGTGACGTCAATGACCAAGCATGCCCTCAGTCAATGATGTCACAAGGGTCGGGTTCACCAGGTGGATCTGGGGGCCTCCTTTTTAAAGGGGGCTTCCAGATTCTGATAAGCTCCCTGCCCACAGAGCCCCACAACGACTGGCCAGGGTTGTGGGGAAGAGGCTCTTGTCCTTGAATTATTTCCCCCCCATCATGGGTGTGAGTGGGGCCCCCATGTCAAGTTTGAAGCAACTTGACATGGGGGCCCCATGGCTGCATTGGTGGACACGGTGAGGCTGCATTGGTGAGCATGGATAAATTTGCTTAATTCTGCACAAAACATTTAAGTTTGATTTCATGAGACAGTTTATGAGGGCGTGTTTAGGGGCGGAATTAGGGGCGGGACAGGGAAGGGGTTGGGTGGAGCAACTGGTGGCGAGTAACCCTTAGCTCGGCACTCAAAATTTTGAGCCCTGCGGTAGCAGCATCTTTAGAGCGGTGTGTATACTGCTCCTCCACCACTCCTGCCCATTGCAATCAATGGAGCACCGCGGCTATACCGCCGGCAAAGCGCTTCTGCAGAGGCTCTTTGCGGTGGTTTTTAACACTTTCTCGGCCGCTGATGGTAAAGCGCCCGTCCCAGTGTGAAAGGACCTAACACAGCTCTCTGGCAGTGGCGGCTGGTGCTCAAAATTTTTTGGGGGGGCGCAAACAAACGAAAAAATCATCAATTGCAGCCTCACTGTGCCCATCAATTGCTGCCACTGCATCCATTAAACGCAGCCACTGTGCCATAAAATTGTCGCCACTGTGCCATGCCAATGGCAGCCACTGTGTCATGCCAAAGGCAGCCACTGTGCCATCAATTGTCACCACTGTGCCACTGTGCCATGCCATTGTCGCCACTGTGCCATGCCAAACGCAGCCACTGTGCCCATTAATTGCCGCCAGTTTTCCCCGTAAAATGCTGCCAGCTTGCCCCAAAATACCGCCAGATTGCCCCCTCGCCCGGCACTTACCTTTCTCAGGTCAGCCATCCTCCTCCACGATCCCTCGATGTCTTCTCCCGCTCTCAATGATGCTTCAGCCAATCAGGTTACCGGTAATCAGATCCGGTGAACCTGATTGGCTGAGATGCGTGTCAGTGTTAACCAGGGAACGCACGCCCCATGCGTCCCCCGGCTAACTATTTGGAAGCCGCTGGCTCTGATAGACACTTCCGCAGCCAACCAACTGCCGTTATTCAGATCGCTCACCAGGGGGCCGGCCAATACATGAAAGGTATAGAGTTTGAAAGAAGATTCAGGCGTAGTATTTGGAACAGTCCTGCTCCCACATGTAACACTTTCCATACCACTCCTGCCTGAGTGGGATTAGTGTACCCGGACAGGCCTCTCTTACTGACCTGGCAGCCGGAGTATCACTTGAACCTTTGTAGGAAAAAGTCTCTGCCACAGACCCTCCTTGGGGAAGGTCAGGGAGACACCTCTGCCTCAGGCCCTCTCTGGTTGCAGATACGGAGGCAATCCTCCTTAGGTGAATTACACCTGGATCTCCTTCTTAACCTCGCCCAGGTACCAACTGACAGGTGATCAATCCCTCAGTGTCCGACTACCTTGATCCCCGGTGGTTCGTCTAAATCCTTTTGGATCGCCAGCCTCTCATTGGCGCTCCCCACCGAACAGCAATACCACTTGGGATCCTCAAATGTTCCGGACCAACATGGTCCCAGAACCAGAAACACCTCGTGGCACGCACGCCCCAGCCAGGTAGGCCATAACGCCGTGATGTGGTCACCCTGAAGGTGGGTGCCACACAGGAAGAAGACCCAGATTCAACGGCATCTGTTCCATACGTACCCTCTCCCAGCATGCCCAGCGAGGACACTCCCTCCTGATTGGCTGCTGGTAAAGGACACCCAAGCCTCAACTCCACTGCTGCCACCTGTCGCCCTGGGGTGGAATAACACCCCAGCAACAACAGAATGAGCCCACAGTACAGCCAAGCTGAAATAGAGACCCTACTTGAACATTGTAATTGTAATCAGAGTCATTAGCACTCTGATCGCCCTCTAAATAACACCGGTACTTGGAAGTAGGGTTGTCCCGATACCGATACCAGTATCGGTATCGGGACCAATACTGAGCATTTGCTGGAGTACTTGTTCTCCCGCAAATGCCCCCGATGCCAGATCCGATACTCAGACCCCCCACCCCCCCGCAACCGCATACCGCAACGCTGCCGCCGCATAGTTAAAACGCGCAGGGAACATTACAGCTTTCATTTGAATAGCTGTAGTGTTCCCCGCCGCACCGTGTATAGACACTCCCCCTCGCTCGGGTGATCTGTCCAATCCCGAGCAAGGGGGAGTGTCTATACGCGGCGGGGAACACTACAGCTATTCAAATGAAAGCTGTAATGTTCCCCGCGCGTATTAACTATGCGGCGGTGCCATCTACTGTAGGTATGGGGAGACATGGCTGAATATATGGGGGACATGGCTGCATATGTGGAGGATAAGGATGAGCTCTGGCGTGTTCGCATGGTACACGTGCAGAGCCCGCCAGGAAGTGTGCGCGGCGCTGCGCTAATCACAGCCAGGGAGACATTTCCCGATGCTCGGCTGCAGAGATCGGGACAATGTCTCCCTGCCTGTGATTAGCGCAGCGCCATGCACACTTCCTGGCGGGCACTGCACGTGTACCATGCGAACACGCCAGAGCTCATCCTTATCCTCCACATATGCAGCCATGTCCCCCATATATTCAGCCATGTCTCCCCATACCTACATCCTTAGTGGGGGACATGGCTGCATATGTGGGAGACATGGCTGCATATAGGGAGGGACATGGCTGCATATGTAGGGGACATTGCTGCATATATGGGGGACATGGCTGCATATATGGGGGACATGGCTGCATATGTGGGGGGCATGGCTGCATATATGGGGGACATGTCTGCATATATGGAGGGACAAGGCTGCATATATGGAGGGACAAGGCTGCATATGTGGGGGACATGGCTGCATATGTGGGAGACATGGCTGCATATAGGGAGGGACATGGCTGCATATGTGGGGGACATGGCTGCATATGTGGGAGACATGGCTGCATATAGGGAGGGACATGGCTGCATATGTGGGGGACATGGCTGCATTTGTGGGGGACATGGCTGCATTTGTGGGGGGACATTGCTGCATATATGGGGGACATGGCTGTATATATGGGGGACATGGCTGCATATGTGGGGGGCATGGCTGCATATATGGAGGGACATGGCTGCATATGTGGGGGACATGGCTGCATTTGTGGGGGACATGGCTGCATATGTGGGGGGACATGGCTGCATTTGTGGGGGACATTGCTGCATATATGGGGGACATGGCTGCATTTGTGGGGGGACATTGCTGCATATATGGGGGACATGGCTGCATATATGGGGGACATGGCTGCATATGTGGGGGACATGGCTGCATTTGTGGGGGGACATTGCTGCATATATGGGGGGACATGGCTGCATATGTGGGGAACATGGCTGCATATATGGAGGGACATGGAGCATTTCTGGGGGGGACATGGCTGCATATGTGGGGGACATGGCTGCATATGTGGGGGACATTACTGCATATGTGGGGGGGACATGGCTGCATTTCTGGGGGGGACATGGCTGCATTTCGGGGGGGGACATGGCTGCATTTCTGGGGGGGACATGGCTGCATTTCTGGGGGGGACATGGCTGCATTTCTGGGGGGGACATGGCTGCATATGTGGGGGGACATGGCTTCATTTGGGTACACATTTAAAAAAAGTATCGGTATCGACGAGTACATGAAAAAAAGTATCGGTACTTGTACCTGGTCCTAAAAAAGTGCTATCGGGACAACCCTACTTTGAAGTAACCAGGCGCTAGACATAGATTCATGCAATGCATGTATCTATGTATTGTTTTCAGTGGCGGTGCAGGCGCGAGAGGGGGGGGGGGGGGGCTGGCGCTCCTGCGCCCTCTATGGGCGTACCGCCACAGCTCTCTGGTCTCGGCCATTGTGGAGAGGTTGGAGTCTGTGGACAGGTCTGTCTTTTATACAGGTAACAAGTTCAAACAGGTGCAGTGGATACAGGTGATGAGTGGAGAACAAGGAGGGCTTCTAAAAGAAAAAATAAGAGGTCTGTGAGAGCCGGAATTCTTACTGGTTGGTAGGTGATCAAATACTTATGTCTTGCATTAAAATGCTAATTAATTATTTAAAAATCATACAATGTGATTTTCTGGATTTAGATTCCGTCTCTCACAGTTGAAAAGAAGCTATGATAAAAAATTACCGACCTCTACATGCTTTGTAAGTAGGAAAACCTGCAAAATAATCGGCCGTGTATCAAGTACTTGTTCTCCCCACTGTATATATATCTATCTATATATATAGATAGATATATATACTGTATATATCAACAGGTATACAGAAGGCAACAGGATTGCCTCTTGAGGCTGCATTCACACGGCAATTTTAGTTGAGCGATTTGCATGCGATTTCATGCGTCCATGGGCTGCCCTATGCGCGATTGTGACCCAAAAAAAAAAAAAAAACTCATGCTCCTGCTGCAAGTGTAGCGCGTTCTGCAGCGATCACTTCGCATTTAGGGGTGCCATTTAAGAATTATGTTCCCCCAAAAAAGGCACATTGCGTGTTCTGCTGCGATTTAGGGATCGCAGGCAGAATCGCAGAGATCCTGCCTGCGATTCCAAATCGTGAGAAGTGAACGGGGGCCTAAAGAGCAGGATCTGGGGGCCGCCTTGTTAAAGGGGGCTTCCAGATTCCGATAAGCTCCCCTGCCCACAGACCTCCACAACCACCAGGCCAGGGTTGTAGTGAAGAGGCTCTTGTCCTTGAATTATTTTTCCCCATCATGGGTGGCATGTTTTGCCTAAGGCCTCACAATGCCTAGAGCCGCCTCTGGTTGTTGCCTCCTCACAAAGCTGCTTGCCTATCATCCTGTAGCCCATCCCAGCCTTGTGCAGGTCTACAATTTTATCCCTGGTGTCCTCAGTGCCGGTTCACACCACAGCGACTTGGGATCCGACTTGTCAGACCTCAAGCTGCCCCAAGTCGCTGGACATAAGAAATTCCATTGAAGTGAATGAGAGCCGTATTAATGTACACTACTGAGGTCGCTCCGACTTCAGAAAAGGTTCCTGTACTACTTTAAGGCGACTTCTAGGCGACTTGTACCCATTGATTTTAATGGAAGTCGCCTCCAAAGTCAGATCTCCATCTGTATTGGAGCAACTTTAAAGGAAAAAGAAAGTAGTGTACCCAGGCAAACCCCTCCCTCCCACAGAGCTGATTATTCTGTGATTGGCCACAGCCAAATTCGACTGCCCTGGAGGCAACTTGTAAGTTGCTCGAAGTCACCTCCAAATCGCCTTGCGTATGTCGGGCTGCTCCTGTGTGAACCGGCACTTAGACCCCTTTCACACTGGGTCGTTTTTGCAGGCGCTACAAAATATCGCCTGCAAACCGACCTGAAACAGCCGCTGCTCCAGTGTGGAGCGGCGCGCTAGTACAGCCCTCAAAAAAAATCCACTCGCCTGCTCGCATTTTGCGATTCTACCTGCGATTCCAAACCCTGAGAAGTGAACGGGGGGGGGGGGGGGCGAATCCGCGCAGATCGCATTTTCAAGCTCTCCAGTATCTCCCAAACACTGAAATATAATTTCCGATTGGATTAAACCTTAAAATGTTAAAAAAAAAGGGGGCCCGGGGGGACCCTTTAACTTCTTAAAGGCGCAGCCCCGCGTGTGTTCGGTTGAACACGCAATCAGCTGCGGAGTTGGCGGTGACAAAAGACTGAGCGTGCCAGGAGTGTGATCCAGCCAGCACTAGGACCCAGGCGATCCGGCGCCCCGCCGATTGTGCTGCACCAGGACTTAGATGTCAGACTCAGCATCAGCTGGCCGTCAGCAGCAGCAGCAGCAGCAGCAGCACAGTGCTGGGGGGGCTCCATTCTCCTCTATCTTCCCAATCCCTGAGATATATATACATACACAGCCTCTGCCTGTATGATCAGAGCCCACCCTACAGCCTGGCACTGCCACCAGCAGCCATGCTTCGCCCGCTTCTCCCAAACATAGAGGAATAACCTGTAATACCGGGCACAACACCCACCAGCATGGCCCAGAACAAGAGGCACAGTTACAGCCGGGTGAGTACCAGCCAGCAGGCGCCCCCTTTTATTAAACCTACCCATTTATTTATTTTTTCTATAGATGCTGATTCAGGGTGGGCATGCTGTATGTGGGCGGAGGGGCACACGAGTGGCATGATGTAAGGCGAAGCGTGAGCTGATCAGAGAAAGCCGGCGGCTTGGGACTTCATATAAATGAATAATGCGTGGATCCCCGACCTTCTTTATTTTATATGCTGCACATTTTTGTAAAATTAGCACAAGGACGCAGGTCTTGCCGCAATTCATCGCAAACGCTTGGCGCGGCGTGTTATACAACCTATATGGTGGTATTGATAACCTGCTTCACGGGGGGGGGGGAGTGCCAAATGGCTTGTGGCAGAGAAATGGTTAACGCATTGGGGTTAATGGTGACGCAGCAATGAGCCCGGCTTCGTGGGATTGATCGCAGATGGAGCAAGGGGGGTCCTGCAGGGGGTGAAATAGTTAGGACTATGGCGTGGCTGCGCAAACTGTTGGCGCTATATAAATCCTGAATAATAATTATTATTATAATAATAACGGCATTCAGAGGGTTTTGTGTTATTGGCGAAAGTCTGGGCATGGCATTGTGGATAGGAGTGGGGTGGCAAGGGTTAATGCTGGGAGATTAGATGCTGGGAAGCTAGGTTAATAGTGGCACTGGCAATGGATGTTATTGGGTTACCTGGATAGTGCAAGGGGTTAATAGTGGAGGCTCGATTCTTTAATTATTGCAGAGATTTGTCATAGAAATGATTCACAAGCAGCCGAGTTGGGGGGGATGTAATAATTCAGTAGCTTAGATACCAGTGGCAATGGAAGTGGGACCAAGCATTGAGACCTGTGGCATTAGAAGTGGGACCAAGCATTGAGGACTGTGGCATTAGAAGTGGGACCAAGCATTGAGGCCTGTGGCATTAGAAGTGGGACCAAGCATTGAGGCCTGTGGCATTAGAAGTGGGACCAAGCATTGAGGCCTGTGGCATTAGAAGTGGGACCAAGCATTGAGACCTGTGGCATTAGAAGTAGGACCAAGCCTTGAGACCTGTGGCATTAGAAGTAGGACCAAGCCTTGAGACCTGTGGCATTAGAAGTAGGACCAAGCATTGAAATCTGTGGCATTAAAAGGAAAGACCAAGCCTTGAGACCTGTGGCATTAGAAGTGAGACCTGTGGCATTAGAAGTGAGACCAAGCCTTGAGACCTGTGGCATTAGAGGTGAGACCAAGCCTTGAGACCTGTGGCATTAGAGGTGAGACCAAGCCTTGAGACCTGTGGCATTAGAGGTGAGACCAAGTCTTGAGATCTGTGGGATTAGAAGTGAGACCTGTGGTATTAGAAGTAGGACCAAGCATTGGGACCTGTGGTATTAGAAGTAGGACCAAGCATTGAGGTCTGTGGCATTAGAAGTAGGACCAAGCATTGGGACCTGTGGCATTAGATGGTGTGATACATGTGTGGACGTGGTATTGTATGGTGACATAACAAGGTAACGTAGTGCACATTCATATGATGTTCCCTTAGGACAGGGGAAATAAAACTTGTAAAACTTGCAATGCCTGTGGCAATTTAGAGGTTAAAAGCAGGTAAGATCACAGGTGTACTGACACGGGTGTGTCTGGGGTTCATTTATTAGTATCCAGGTAGAGGTAACAGATGATGGTAATATAAGATCCGTGGCATTGCAGCATTTAATAGCAGTAGGTGTCTGGTAGCCGTGGTATTACCTGTGGCATGGTGAGGTCTGATAATATCTGTGGGGTGACTGATAGAGCCGACATCCAGTACAATCTATCCTGTAATACCCGGGACATTGTACAGATATCTCGTGGTAATGCCTGTAATGTGGCTAAACAGAGAGTGTTTCATGTGGCTTTATCATCATTGCCTGTTGCTGTGCAGGTGAAGAGGGTAATATTACCTGATACGGTATAAAATAACTTACTGGTGGAAATAATTGTGGCAGTTGAGTTAATAAATAGTGTAGTGCCTATAGTATCAAGAGATTCAATACCTGTGACATTGCACAATGTCTAGACTATAATACCTGTGGCATTATTATTATTATTATTATTATTATACCCCCATGTAATACTTGTGGCATTGCATTATTTTTTTATTTTTACTACTACCGTCCCATTAAATACCTGTGGTATTGCATTATTATTATTTTTCCACACACCGGAGCTCATCCTTACTCTGGATTAACTGTGGGTATAGGATTGTGTGTGTATTTAATTATTTACTTTTTATTAGTTGCTATAGATGGATTTGTGTTTTTTTTATTTTTTTTACCCTGACTTTTTTGTAATTGTTGGATTTGGTAGGGGTGCTGCAATACAGCTTATTAAGGATTTGATAAAATATTATGATACCTGTGGCATTGCAAGATGTATAATAGTACCGTAATACCTTTTTGGCATTGTAGGGGTAATTTTTTTTTTTTTTTGTAATGCCTGTATTATTGCAGGATTTAAAGGATCACTAAAGGAATTTTTTTTTTTTTTTTTTTTTTTTTTTTTAGCTAAATAGCTTCCTTTACCTTACTGCAGTACTGGTTTCATGTCCTTATTGTTCGTTTTTGCTTTGAAGTTGCTGCAATCCTGCTCTGTTCTCCACACTTCCTGCTTGTCTGTTTCCTTACCACCACCATACTGGGAGCTTTCTCACGGTGGTCCGAGCTGTCATTACTGTGTGTCTAAAATTTCCCAGAACCAATCAGATTCATTTTAAAAACCAAACGCTGCCCTGGATTTGTTTGTTTTTGTTCTGTGTTTCTATTTCTACTACTGCAGAAACATGAAGCCAGTTCAAAAGTGAAACTAACCTGCAGGCACATTATATGATTGATTTTTATCTATTTTTAATCATTTTGAAAAAGAATCCGTTAACTTTTATGTCTCCATACCCTGTATACAGTCATTTCAGCAAAACAATTTTTTTCCTTTAGTGACCCTTGTAAGCTCTGTTTCCACTGTTGCAACCCCAAAGTCGCGAAATTTTGCTGGGGATTTATTTATTTATTTTTGCCGTGATTTTTGATGCGACTTAAAGCAATGCCTGTGTATTCTTGAGGTCCTGGGCCTCAAGTCGCATCAAAGTGGGACCAAAGTAGTGCAGGGACTAACTTTGAAGTCGCACAGTCATGAGCAGGGCCCTCTTAATAGCATCATGGGCCCCTGGGCAAAGTAATGCTCTGGGGCCCCCTACAATGATGAACGAACATCAAGTGGGTAGGAGGCAGACTGCCTCCCCTGTGTATCTATCACTCTCGGTACCATCATGGGGACCCCCAATTACGGGGCAGCGTGAGTTTGAGGACCAGCTGCTTTGGGGAAAGTGCAGGGCCCCCCAATGCAGCTGGGACCCCTGGACAGTGCCCAGGTGTGCCTTCTCATTAAGACAGCCCTGGTCATGAGCGGTAATCATTGGCAATCATGGGGGAATGACTTGTCATGCGACTTTGCAGTCCCAAGTCGCACTAGTGGAAGCCGAGCCTTGGCAAAAAAGGGACTACAGTACCTGGTGGCAGTGCAAGATTTATTAGAGGTACTATAATGCCTGTGGCATTTCAGGATGTAATGGGGGGTACTTTAATGCCTTCGATATTGCTATATGTAATAGGGGTTCTATAATCCCTGGGGGATTTAAAAGGGTTACTGGAATACCTGTGGCATTTCAAGATGTATTGTGGGTACTAGAACACCTGTAGCTTTAACCACTTCAATACCGGGCTTTTATACCACCTCCATACCGGGCCTATTCTGACACTTCTCTCCTACATGTAATAATCATCATTCTTTTGCTAGAAAATTACGCAGAACCCCCAAACATTATATATATATATATATATATATATATATATATATATATATATATATATATATATATATATATATATATATATATATATGTGTATGTGTGTATTTTTTTTTAGCAGACACCCTAGGGAATAAAACGACGGTCATTGCAACGTTTTATCTCGCACGGTATTTACGCAATCATTTTTCAACCACCTTTTTTTTGTAAAAAAAAATTGTTTCATGAATTAAAAAAATAACAAAACAGTAAAGTTAGCCCAATTTTTTTGTATTATGTAAAAGATGATGTTACACCGAGTAAATAGATACCCAACATGTCACGCTTTAATTATGCGCACACTAATTGAATGGCGGTACTTAAAAATCTCCATAGGCAACGCTTTATTATTTTTTTACAGGTTACCAGTTTAGATTTACAGAGGAGATCTAGTGCTAGATTCGTTGCTGACGCTCTAACGCACGCGGCGATACCTCACTTATGTGGTTTAAACATCGTTTACATATGCCGGCGGGCAGGGCTTTTTTTCTGGGGGAACTTGGTGGAACTCAGTTCCACCACCTTTGGCTCAGACCCTTTGGTGCCCGCTCACCACAATCACTTGTGAACACAGAAGTCTGGTTTCTGTGTTTACAAGTGACTGCTTTGTAACCCCTGAACTCTGCACACTGTATGTAATGCAATTCTGGTATTTAATGCCCCTTTAAGACCCTTCTACTGTTTGTGAAATCTGAACGGGTCGTGGTTGAGTTCCTGCACCTATTTTCTGAGAAAAAAAGCTCTGCCGGCGGGACTTACATGTGCGTTCACTTCTGCATGCAATTTTTTTTTTTTTATCTTTATTTTTTATGTATTTTTACACTTTTTTTTTTTTTTTTTTTTCCACTTTTATTCCTATTACAATGTAAACATCCCTTGTAATAGGAAATGTGTGTGACAGGTCCTCTTTAAGGAGAGATGCGGGGTCAATAAGACCTCACATCTCTCCTCCAGGCTGGAAACCATGAGATCGGTGAAAAAAAAATCACGATCTCATGAATGGTTGCTTACAGCCGCAATCGCGGCTTTGTTTACTTACGGGGACCCGGGCGTGACGTCATCACATCGCGCCCGGGTCCTCCGACGGTCATAGAGGTGACTGGTGACCATCTGGTCATCTCTATGCTTCCTGCCGACGCCGGACGATTCGTTCTCCGGGCCCCCGAAGGCACGGGAGAGCCCGGAGAAGCACCGGATGGCGGCGGAAGGGGGGGGTGTCCCCTCCCACGGCCTGTAAGAACGATCAAGCGGTGGAACCGCTACTATGATCGTTCTTACGTCGTGCAGAATCGCCGGCTGAAGAAGAGGATATCTGGATGATGCCTCTGGCTGCAGACATCATTCAGATATCCACCCGCAAAGCCCAGGCCGTCAATTGACGACCACTTAGGATGGTAGATCCCATCTCTGGCCGTCAATTGTCAATGGCCGGGTATTAAAGTGGTTAAAAGACAAAAAAAAAGTGTAATACCTGTACTATTGTAAGGTTTAACCACCTCCATACCGCGCTTATTCTGGCACTTCTCTCCTACATGCAAAAATCATAAATTTTTCTGGCACTTCCCATGTAATAGGAATAGTGTGTGACAGGTCCTCTTTATGGGGAGAGGCGGGGTCAATAAGACCCCACATCTCTCCTCCAGGCAGGAAAGCATGAGATCGTAAAAAAAATAACGGATCTCGTGGTTTTAGCCGGGATTGCGGCTTTGCTTACATTCCGGTACCCGGGTGTGACGTCATCACATCGCGCCCGGGCCTCCGACGATCATAGAGATCACCAGTCATCTCTATGCCTCCCATCCGGCGCCGGTAAGATCGTTTCTCCGATGGCACGGGAGAGCCCAGAGAAGCACCGGATGGTGGCGGGAGGGGGGGAATTATTATGTCCTTTTCTTTCTTTCCTTTTCTTTTCTTTTCTTTTTTTATTATTATTATAATATATATAGAAGATATACATATATATTTTTTTATTATTATTATGTATAAAAAAAATATAATTTTATATACATGAAAGATATAAATATTTTTATATAATAAAAAAGATATATATAATATTATTATTATTATTATTATATAGCTAATATATATATATATATAATGATATTTTTTTTTCCATAATGTGAATATTTGTAACATTTAATTCCTCCTTTTGGACTTCTGAATCCATAATTGATTTTGTCCGGTGTATTTGGAGGCATCAATGTGAATATATTCATAGCACAAACCTCCCCTAGTGTGTGTGACAAGCTTGGTAACTCACAAATGAATGTGGAAATAATCAGACGACAGCCAAGTGACCCGTATCCTCGAGGGAATCCATGTTTGCTGTCATCATTTACACTTCACTTTACCGTCTTATCACCGGCGACTTCTACAATCTTCATCTCATAGTGAGGTCATTTGGGTTGGGAGAAGAGGGCCCGGTCCTTGTTGGACCTCCGGGGTACCGATTTCAAGTATGAAAGATAAAAAAAAAGTACGGTGAGAAATTCTCAGAGACAAAGTGATGGCGAGTCTTGGGATGTGCTGTAGAGCCTCATTACAACCGCTGGCATACAGGACCCTGCAGGCAGGGCTTTTTTTTTCAGCGGGACCTCTAGTACTGAATATATGTAATGGCAAAGGGGTACTGGGGTATTCTGGCAGGAATCTATTTTTGTGAGGGGGGGTGGTCTATTGTTGCTGGGGGGGTGTAATGTTGCATTGGGGCTCTATTGTTGCTGGGGAATCTATAGTTTCTTTGGTGGGTCTATTGTTGCTGGGGGGAATTATTGTTGCTGGTGTGGGTCTAGTGTTGCTGGGGGGAATTATTGTTGCTGGGGGTGTCTATTATTACTTATGGGTTTTATTGTCGCTGTGAGATCTATTGTTTCTGGGGGTTATATTGTTGCTGGAGTGGGTATAATGTTACTGGGGAATTTATATTGCTGGGCGATCTATTGTTGCGGGGGGATCTATTGTTGCTGGGGAATTTATATTGCTGGGGGGATCTATTATTGCTGGGCGATCTATTGTTGCTGGGGAATTTATATTGCTGAGATGGGGACTATTTTCGCTGGCTGTAGAGGATTTATTTTATTGCTTTTCTTGTTATCAATGTATACCAGACAAAAGCACCACAAAATAAAATTTAGGGTCCTTTCACACTAGCGGACCGTTCATCCGTTCATTACAATGTAATGTAATGAACCCCTATGGGAGCGGATCCGTTAGCGGATGATGCATCCGCTAACGTCTGCCAGATCCGCATCCGTTTTTGCGGACGGAAGAATGTCCTATTTTTCTTCCGTCCGGCCAAACGGATCGGATGCAAATGGACAGACGGTCCGTTTCCATCCGACTCCCCATAGGGGAGAGCGGAGGAGAGACGGGGCGGTCCCTGCACAGTGTGCGGGGACCGCCCCGTCCGCCCGACAGCTCAGCGGAGACCCCCCGCTGAGCTGACGGACACACGGAGCGGACCAAAAAACGGACCCTCCGTGTGAAAGGAGCCTAAGTTCTGTATTCTCTAAAAGGGCCGATGCTGGGAGGTGGGTAGGGGGTGGAACCAAGGGACGGTGGGAAGGGGGCGGAGGCAAGTAGTGACTAGGAAGGGGGGAGTTCCTGCACCTATTCTCTGAGGGGAAAAAAAGCCCTGCTTGCAGGTAATTTGTAGGATTCCACCTGTTGAAAGCAAACTGGCTAAAAGTAATAAGCAAACCTATTGCTGAATATTACATTAGTTAGTACAGTCCTATATCAGACAGGTTAAGAATAAAAAATTAAGATAAAAATAATAATGGAGAGTTGCCTTGGGCGGTATTGATGTAAACTAGCTTGATGGTGCGGAGAGTAGTGTTGAGCATAATATGCCATATTCGATTTCGCGATATATCTCGAATATATACTCGAATATTCGAGATATATTCGTTAAATGCGAATATTCGCGATATTTTTTGTAAATCAATTGATTGCGAAATTTCGCTATTGCGAATGCAAATGAAATTTCGAGAAATGCGGAAGGAGCACTCTGATTGGCTCAGAATATTTGTGATATTTTATAATACAAAATAATTGCGAAATTTCGAGAAATGCGGAATGGAGCACTCTGATTGGCTCAGAATATTCGTGATATATTACAATACAAAATAATTGCGAATATTCGGCAAATGCGGAAGGAGCACTCTGATTGGCTCAGAATATTCTTGATATTTTATCGTAATTTCGCAAAAATGCGAATGAATTCGAATGAAATCGAATATATGTGTTATTTTAGCTAAAAACAATATTGCGAATTTCTCAAATAATCGCGCGATATTGCTATTGCCGAATAATCGCATTGCGATTTTTCGGCAATATAAAATGATCGCTGCAGCTACTCGGCCCAAGGTCTCTAATCATACCAGCAATGCTTTTAGACGTCGATGGGGATCTCTAGGATGTGATCTGTTCTAAAAAAAAAATTGAAAAAATACGAATATTCGAAATAGCGAATATTCACCGCGAAATTCGGAATATATCGCGAATACTCGAATATACCATATTCGAGCCGAATATTCGCAATACGAATATTCGTGAGCAACACTAGCGGAGAGAGAAACTGGAAAGATGGACGTGTCTCGAAGAATTGCACTACTACTGATTGTGTCTAGTGTAGGGTGACTCTGTCCCCGGATTAAAGACTCTGTCCCTGGATTGTAGGGTGACTCTGTCCCTGGATTGTAGGGTGACTCTGTCCCCGGATTAAAGACTCTGTCCCCGGATTGGATTTAAAAATCTGGTCACTTTAGTCTATGGGCCGTCACAATGCCACACATTAGGGGCCATCTGGATGGTCCTCTGATGATGATGCAGAGAGTGGTGGTGCTGGCGCCATTTCATCAGCAGCACTTTCTGCATTATTATATTCTAGATAAAAATAATGTGGTGGGATCAGCATCCCCCCTCCCCCTTTTATTTTTTATTATACCCAGAGTTGGGTTTTAAGGGTTCTTTCATGCAACCATTTGGGTTGTGCCAGCCCATCCAATAGGGGCGCCCAGGAGCTGCCCCCTCTATCCACACCACGCCCTATATGAATAGATGGCTCTCATGCTGTGAATGACTCTAGCCATTCTGGGCATGTGAATTGGAGCAGTGGGGGTGTTTTTTTGTTTTGTTTTTTAAGCCCCCACGGATCACTTTTTGGAGAGCGGTAGGCACTGGCGCTCCTATAAAAGAGCCCTAAGGGTTGGGTTACGGCTGTGTTTGTTTGTTCTTTTCAGTGTTTAACCAATTCCCGCCCGGCCTATAGCAGAATGACGGTTGGGTGGTGGTTCAGGTATCCTTACTGGGCATCATATGACGTACAGCAGGATAAGCTGCGATTGCGTGCCCGTGGGGGGCACATGCCGTGGCGATCGGTGGTGCGGTGTGTCAGTCTGACACGGCGATACACTGATCTCGGTAAAGGGCCTCTGACGGGGGCTCTTTACCATGTGATCAGCTGTGTCCAATCACGGCTGACACAATGTAAACCGGAAGAGCTGTTTATTGGCTTTTCCTCACTTGCACCTGACTTGAGTAAAGGATAGTAGATCGGTAAATGCCCACACTGGACCACCAGGGATGCTGCCAGGACCACCAGGGAAGCCCCCAAAACATGGATGGCCAGGCATGTCCCCCCCCCCATGGCCGCCAAGGATGCCACAGTGTGCCCAATATATGCCAATCAGTGCCCACAAATGGTGCCAGTCAGTGCCCATTATCAATGCCTGAAAGATCAGTGCTGCCCATCTGTGCTGCCTATCAGTGGCCATTCGTGCTACCTATTAATGCCCGTCAGTGCTGCATACCAGTGCCCCCCGTCAGTGCTGCATACCAGTGCCCCCCGTCAGTGCTGCATACCAGTGCCCCCCGTCAGTGCTGCATACCAGTGCCTCCCGTCAGTGCTGCATACCAGTGCCTCCCGTCAGTGCTGCATACCAGTGCCCCCCGTCAGTGCTGCATACCAGTGCGCACACAATTTTATAACAGAAACAAAGAAAAAAACACCCCAACAGTGATCAAATACCACCAGAAAGCTCTATTTGTGGGAACACAATTTATAAAAACATTGTTTTGGGTGCAGTGTAGCATGACCGCACAATTGTCGTTCTGGTATTGAAGGGGTTAAACCCTTCGCAGAAAACGATTGCAATATACAACACGTCTGATAAAACAATAAGGGAATTATCGGCATGCTTCCTTTTTTCAATAATGGCGACAAATTGCAACACGGCAAAAGATGGATACATTTTTATTTATTTTTTCCAATGTTCTGACTTCAGTCCTTGAAAGTAGCAAAACCAGTTATGTCTCAAAAGTTCCCCCTAATACCCGAAATTGCTACACACGCTGTGGCTCAGGATCCATCCGGAGACCTTGTCAAATATTATCAGGCAGAATTTTTACTTTGGTTTAAAAAAAAAAAAAAAAAACTCCTCCATAAATGCAATGCCAGCATTCCTGCAACTTCTAAAGATATCTTTCTGTTCTTTTTTTTTTAAGATTTAAAAATTACATGTGAGGTTAGAATAAGGACAAAATATAATTCAACTTGTGTGTCGGTGTATAGCAATACCACTTCCCTGTATATTGCAATCTCTAAGATGTCCATCTAAGAGGCGGGGCGTTATTTTTTTTTATTTTTTTTTAATTTTACATTTTTTTTTAAATTTACATTTTTTTTAAAGACATTTTTCGACACTCCCTGCAGACACCACCAATTGTGAAAGCGAGTTCCACATCCTTGCCACTTAGACAGTTAAAGGGGTTGTAAAGGTAACAAATGTTTTTCCTAACTATCTTCCTTTCCCTCAGTGCAGTCCTCCTTCACTTACCTCATCCTTCCATTTTGATTTCAAATGTCCTTATTTCTTCTGAGAAATCCTCACTTCCTGTTCTTCTGTCTGTAACTCCACCCAGTAATGCGGGGCTTTCTCCCTGGTGTGGCGTGTCGTGCTCGCCCCCTCCCTTGGACTACAGGAGAGTCAGGACGCCCACTAACACACAGCTCCTTTCTCTATCTGCAACGTTGAGAGCGTCCTGACTCTCCTGTAGTCCAAGGGAGGGGGCGAGCACGACACTCCACACCAGGGAGAAAGCCTCGCATTACTGTGTGGAGTTACAGACAGAAGAACAGGAAGTGAGGATTTCGCAGAAGAAATAAGGACATTTAAAAGCAAAATGGAAGGATGAGGTAAGTGAAGGAGGACTGCACTGAGGGAAAGGAAGATATTTAGGAAAAAAATTTGTTACCTTTACAACCCCTTACCCACCTGTCCTGTTAAGCGACCTGAGACTGAATAGTTTTCTCCCTATGCTAGAATCACATTTAACCACTTGCTTACCGGGCACTTAAACCCCCGATTACCGAGCTTTGTTTTGATCACATGATCAGCTGTCATTGGCTGACAGCTGATCACGTGGTAAGGGGCCGGGAACAACCCCTTGCTCGGATCCGTGATCACCCGAGTCTCAGTGACTCGGTGATCACGGTGCATGCCCTGCAGGGGGCGTGCACAAAGGGGAGGACGTCTTGACGTCCTCCCGGCAATTGGGGTCCACGCTGCAACCAACTATTTAGTGTGGGCCTCTAGTGGTTAACATATTTGTATATTGTGATCCTTGCTCCTCTCAAGCGCCTCTTATCCAGGGAGGATGCATTTAATGTTTGTATAAAAGAGAAGGGTTCCCCAGCAGGGCTTTTAGGCAGCGCGGTCAAAAAATTGTTCGATTTTAAATAGTTTCAGTATAAAAGACGATATTTAATGGGCGATAATATCGGGTGTCACAGTGAATAAGGATAAAAATTATACAATATATACAAAAAAGTAGAAAAGTAAATTATCACAATCCTTGTAGCAGTAGACATGGATAAATATACATATCTTTGTGTTGCAGGTTAATATACAATGTAGATCCCCCCCCCCCCCCCTTGACACGTTTCGACTGTTTAGTCGGTCTCTTCAGGGGGACAAGGATTCTAGGATATAAATTACAGAGGTTCAAAAAATAGTAAAAGACAACATATAAACATACATCCATGATGAGTCTATCAAAATGATAAAGTTACCGCTTGGCGACCGCTGGATAATCCGGAGGGGCCTAAGGCTGCTTCCATCCCCCCCCGAAAAGGGTTGAGATATTTTTTTGAACCTCTGTAATTTATATCCTAGAAACCTTGTCCCCCTGAAGAGACAGACTAAACGGTCGAAACGGGTCGGGATCTACATTATACATATCGTTGTGTAGCGGGTTATTATACAATTATCCATGTCTACTGCTACAAGGATTGTGATCATTTACTTTTGTACTCTTTTTGTATATATTGTATAATTTTTATCCTTATTCACTGTGACACCCGATATTATCGGCCATTAAATATCGTCTTTTATACTGCAACTGTTTAATCGAACAGTTTTTTGACCCCGCTGCCTAAAAGCCCTGCTGGGGGAACCCTTCTCTTTTATGCCATTTTAGGGCGAGCAGCTCTTTCATCTCTACTACATGTGTGTCTTTTCCCTACTACATGTGTGTCTTTTTCCCTACTACATGTGTGTCTTTTTCCCTACTACATGTGTGTCCTTTTCCCTACTAAATGTGTGTCCTTTTCCCTACTACATGTGTGTCTTTTTCCCTACTACATGTGTGTCTTTTTCCCTACTACATGTGTGTCTTTTTCCCTACTACATGTGTGTCTTTTTCCCTACTACATGTGTGTCTTTTTCCCTACTACATGTGTGTCTTTTTCCCTACTACATGTGTGTCTTTTTCCCTACTACATGTGTGTCTTTTTCCCTACTACATGTGTGTCTTTTCCCTATCTCGCATTTGATGTTTGTTCCTCGTTACTGAGGTCCTCCAGCCCACCAATTAGCTTTGTCGCCCTTCTCTGGACTCTCTCCAGTTCCAGCACATCCTTCCTGAGGACTGGTGACCAGAACTGGACGGAATACTCCAGATGTGGCCTAACCAGAGTTGTAAGGTGGCAGCTTTTAACACACACACACCCCCCCCCTCACTAGCAGCCAAGAAAGGGTTAAAACCGCATGCAAAGTGCCGAGGCAGCATTGCATACACCGCTCCTACAGCGCCGAAAAGATGCAGCTAGCAGGATTTTTTTTTTTTTTTACCGTCCTGCCAGCGCACCGCTATGGTGTGAAAGCCCTCGGCGTGAAGGGAGAGGCTTTTTCAGGCGCTATTGTGCCTCAGTGTGAAAGCGGCTTTAGTCAGAGCGGCAGCGTTTTTTATTTGTATCTACAGATGCCCCCTATATCTGCATAGGCAGTTTTTCGGTAAAGGTGTGAACCAGTACGCTTCTACACAAATACGCTTCTCTGTGAACTTTAGTTGGGGCCTCTTTTTTGCACCGGGTGTTATTATTCTAGTTTTAAAGAAACAAACACTTTGGTACATCTGTTTAGATTGATGAAGATTGCAGAAAGGAAAGTGTGGCTGTTGCCCGAGGCAACCAACCAGACATGGCGCCTCGTGCCTGTACAGGGTAGTTGATGCAGTTGCTATAGTAACAGGCTGTGTTTACCTACCAGACCCACCAGCTCTGGGCACACGGCACTGGTAACCTTCTGGCCTCTGATGAACCACATGTCCCAGCATGCCCTGTCAGCAGCTACAACACTCTCTTTGGTGAATGGGGGGATGTAGTGGGACATCTGAGTGTCTGAAGAGGGTTTCCCGGGGTCATGGTGAACAGAGGTGTGATTGTTTCTCCGGGGGTGATATGGGTTTCCACCACAATTGGGTTTTGTGTGTATTGTAACATCCAGTCAATGAGGCCTGGGAGGGTCGCCATGGTAACGGAAGCGGGGATGAGTGGAGATAATTGGGCCGGTCGCTGCGTAGGGAGACTCTCCCCTCCGGCTTCACTAGGAAGCAGATAGACTGAGAAAATGATTTCTGTAACAAGTATGGAGGCCGTCCTGAGCGCTGCGTGTCTTTCCGTCCACGGGACGCAGGCCTCAGTGTATGTATGTATGTGTGTGTGTGTGTGTGTATATAATGTAGCGCTCACCCCCGAAGGAGCCGCTGGTTAGATTTGGGATCGGGGTATTTAAGTTACCTCTGTGATGGTTTTTAGGGGTGATAAGAGCAGTAATAGATTAGGCCATAGTGGTGGGCCTCGTGGTGTGCGCACACCCTAAAGGTGGGTGCCGCAACTGCGACCCGTTGCGGGTAGAAGACCCGGACCAATGGCGTCCGCGCCAGGTATACCCTCGCCCAGCGAGGGGGAAAAAAACTCCTCTGATTGGTTGCTGTGAAAAGTGACTCTGTTCTGGAACCCCTCTGGCGCCATCTGCTGCCCAAGGATGGTAACACATCCCCAGAACAGAGAATGGGACCACAGGCAGCCCATCCCGAATCACGATAATTTGTACAATCAACACGGATGAGAGCAAGATAACTCTCTTGTCTTCCCTCTAAATTGAGATAGCGTCCATTACTAAGGGGGCGCTATCCCCCTTAGTAATGGACGCTATCTCAATTTAGAGGGAAGACAAGAGAGTTATCTTGCTCTCATCTGTGTTGATTGTACAAATTATAAATTTAGGGTTGTCCCGATACCACTTTTTTTAGGACCCGAGTATAAGTACCGATAATTTTTTTTCATGTACTTTTTTTTTTTCAAACCACAATACAGACTAAGGATATTTTCTTTAGAATTATGAAGAACTCTAACTCAAAAATGAGTAAAAATGTTATTTTCTTGTCACGCAGTAGTAAAAAACTCAAAGAATTTTCATAGAACATGTTGATAAATACAAAAAAAGTATTCTATTTTGGCATCGGGAGCATTTGCGCGAGTACAAGTACTCCCGCAAATACTCGGTATCGGTCCCGATACCGATACTAGTATCGGTATCTGGACAACCCTAATAAAAATGAATAAAAATGTTTTATTTGCTTGTCACGCAGTAGTAAAAAACTCAAAGAATTTTCACAGAACATGTTGATAAATACAAAAAAGTATTCAACCAGGCATCGGGAGCATTTGCGCGAGTACAAGTACTCCCTCAAATACTCGGTATCGCTACCGATACCGATACTAGTATCGGTATCGGGACAACTCTAATATATATATTATAAAAATACACTGTGTGTGTGGCCAGGCTCTGCTTCCTTTTCTTGTTGCACAATGGTCGGGTTCTTCTGAGGTTACATTCACACCTGAGCGTAGCGTTTTGCGGTGTTTTTTTTACCGCGATTTTGTACAGGTCTATGGTCACCAAAGAAAAATGCCCAAACCGCCTGATTCGTGCGACAAAAAAGGGTCCGGAACTTGTTTGAGCTTCAGGCATTCGGCGTCAAGCGTTTTGGAGTGGAGATGTGAACCATCTCTATAGAGAATAATGTATTTTTCCCCTCTAGCGTGTTTTTTTTTTCACAAAGAGTTTTTATTAGGTAAAAAGTAGGGTTGTACCAATACCAGTATTGGGACCGATACCGAGTATTTGCGGGAGTACTTGTACTCCCGCAAATACCCCCGACACCTACATAGAATACTTCCCCCTCCCGCCGCTGCCGCATCGCGCCGCCGCATGGGTTAAACGGCGTGCGGGAACATCACAGCTTTCATTTGAATAGCTGTAGTGTTCCTGCTGCATATAGACACTCCCCCTTGCTCGGGATTGGATGGGTGATCGTGATCTGTCCAATCCCGAGCAAGGGGGAGTGTCTATACGCACGGGCAAAACAGCTATTTAAATGAATGCTGTGATGTTCTCCGTGCGGTGGCGGCGTCTTTCGGCGGCTCTAGGTATGGGGGGGACATGGCTGGGGGGAAATGGCTGCATATGTGGGGGACATGGCTGGGGGAAATGGCTGCATATGTGGGGGACATGGCTGGGGGGAAATGGCTGCATATGTGGGGGACATGGCTGGGGGGAAATGGCTGAATATGTGGGGGACATGGCTGGGGGGAAATGGCTGCATATGTGGGGGACATGGCTGGGGGGGAAATGGCTGCATATGTGGGGGACATGGCTGGGGGGAAATGGCTGCATATGTGGGCGACATGCCTGGGGGTACCCAGATAACGTGTGTGTGTGTGTGTGTGTGTGTACACACAGGGCTGACCCAAGACTAGGGTAGCCACCTGCCTGGGATTCACCCGGACAGTCCGGGTTTTGAATCGTGTGTCTGGGTTTCAGGTGGACTGAAACCCGGACTCATTAGACTAGGCTGTAGCTACCCAAGTAACCAAGATGGTCGCACACAAATCTGTTCTCTTCTGGGAGCTGCGGGATGGCTGTCTGGGGGCAGGTTTGGCATCACTGGGGGGTGGTGGAACGATAATGTCAGCAAGCGTAATTTGGCCACGCCCACTTTTCGCTGCGGCACGCTATGGGCACCCAAAGGTGTTCCAGGCCGCAAAAGTGTTTCGGGTTTGTCTTGAAAGAAAAAATAGATTGGGACTTTCGAAGGCTAAAATTAGACCACTGTCTCCATCCCTATTGGTTGTATAATAAATGGGAGGGGGGAAGGGGGAAAAGGGGAGGGACAGAATGTAAAAATTTAACCACGTATAAGACAGCATAGGTTTGTCTTGAAGAAAAGGTGGCAACCCTACCCAAGACATATTGTGCTGCCTGGGTGCAATAAAGAAATGATGCGACAACTTCGAAAAAATAAACATATATTTTTTAAGGCTGTGCAAATTAACTTTTAATTAATCTTTAATTTTTTTTGATCGATCAAAATGTTTTTGATTGGTACTCCACCGGCTTCCGGGCCTTCAGGGAGTTCCGTCGGTGATCAGGTGATGTCATGGACACCGGCGGGGCTTGCCGTGTCTATCTGAAGGGCTCCTTTGCCGTGCCTTCATATCTGAATGCCGGTGGGATCTTACTATCTGCCACACACAAGGGTTGTTACACTTCCCTCTATCACTTCCCCTCTATCACTTCCCCTCTATCACTTCCCCTCTATCACTTCCCCTCTATCACTTCCCCTCTATCACTTCCCCTCTATCACTTCCCCTCTATCACTTCCCCTCTATCACCCTGAGATTCTACAGCCATCCAATGGGAGTTGTGATAGTTCCCTTCACGGGACATCTACATGCCGACGGACTGATGTTAATCCCTCCTCATCTGGATTCAGCAGTGGTATCATTGTACACATTTGTATACCAGTATCATACTTAGCTACATGTTTTTATAACTGCTTTTGCTACCGTTTGGTATTACTCGCACCATTTTTACAGTTTATGTAGCTACATCGATTTTATCTCCAGTGCAATATTTATTTGGTTACCTACTTGCAGGCTATAAAAGTATTAATGCTATTCCCATCGAGCGCTGCCTTTGTGTGTTTTTTTTTGTATCCTGCTCTCCATTGTCCCAGTGGTTGGAGCTGCACTGGGAATCGGCCTGCAAGGAGATCAGCTAAAAGTAGTTGGATCTGTATGTGCGTTATAATTAATCGAAATTAGTCGATTAATCGCTAAAAAAAAAAAAAAAAAAACTATTAATCGAACACAAATTTTGATCAGTAACGGCCCTAATATTTTTTACTTTTTGCTAGAATAAATTATTTAAAAAAAAAATGTATTATATTATATAAAAAAATATATTTTTCTCAGTTTAGGCCGATATGTATTCTACATATTTTTGGTAAAAAAAAAAAAATCGCAATGAGCGTATAGTGATTGGTTTGCGCTAAAGTTATAGCGTCTACAAAGGGATAGAATTCTGATTTTATATATATATATATATATATATATATAATATTATATTTTTTTTACTAGTGATGGCGGCGATCTGCGAATTTTGTCAGGACTGCGACATTATGGCGGACACATCGGCCACTTTTGACATATTTTTGGGACCATTCACATTTATACAGCGAACAGTGCTATAAAAATGCACTAATTACTGTATAAATGTGAGCGGCAGGGAAGGGGTTAACACTAGGGGGCGAGGAAGGGGTTAAATGTCTATCCTTGGCGTGATTCTTACTGTGGGGGGAGGGGGACTGACTGGGGGAGGTGACCGATCTATGTCCCTATGTACAAGGGAAACAGTAGACATGTGCACAGAAAAAAAAATCTTTTTTTTTTGTTCTGTTTCGTATCGTTCCGTGTTTTTGTTCGTTTTTCGTAAGACGCCCGTTTTCCTGTTTGTTCCCGTTCGTTTTTCGTATGACGCGATTTTTTTCATATTCCGATTGTTTCGTATTTTCGTTACTGTTTTATTTTCGTACATGCGGGATGGTTCGTTATTCTGTTTAATTCATGTTCGTTACTTGTTAGACAATAATTTTTGTGAATTTTCGTCAATGATTTGCATTCTGTATCTTGAAACGCTTTTCTTTTGCTATTTTCAGTCGTATGTTCATATGACATCTATAACAAAAGATTTGCATTCTGTATTTTAAATTCCTTTTTTCTGTTTGTATTTTGGATTCAAAATACAGCATGCAAATTTTTTGTTATAGATGTCATATGAACAATGAACATAGGACTGAAAACAAACAGAAAAAGGATTGAAACAAAATACAGCATGCAAATCTTTTGTTATAGATGTCATATGAACAATGAACATAGCACTGAAAACAAACAGAAAAAGGATTGAAACAAAATACAGAATGCAAATCTTTTGTTATAGATGTCATTTTCGTTCTTTTGCCGTTTTTCGTTTTGTCGTTTTTTTTCGTCGGATCGTTCGTTCGTATTTGCGGTTGTTCGTTATGCGGCTCATTCGTAATCTCGTAGTTTTCGTATTTTGTTGCTTTAATTTTTTCGTATGTACACATTATCCTGCGGGTACGAAAATGAACATTTTCGTACGAAAATAACATTCGTACGAACGGGAATGCACATATCTAGGAAACGGCATCGGTCTCCTCTCTCCCTGACAGGACGTGGAGCTCTGTGTTTACACTCGGAGCTCCACGTCCCTGCTCTGTCACTGCCGATCGCGGGCACCCGGCGGACATTGCGGCCGCCAGGCACACGCATCGGCATCTCGGTGACGCGCGCAGCGTCACCGGTGCTCGCCCCCTAGTGGCCGGAGGAATTTATAGAGCCACCTGCAGGCCGTCTTTTTACTATGGCCTGGGACTAAAGTAGTTAAAACCGCCAGGAATCTTTTTTTTTTCTTCTCGCTGGGATTCCCGACTGTTTTCCTTTTGGGAAAAGTGCGATGGAGCGTACACACGGCCGGGAAACCCGGTCGTGTGTACGAGGTATAACTGGCATTTACTGGCAGGAAAAAAATTGCCAGTTTACTGACGGTTGGCAACACTGCTTTACAATCTAAAGGGAGAGCGTACAGATACCATAAAGCACACCTCCCACATTTTGAGAGGGGAATGAGGGACACCTACTAGCAAACGTATGTAGGCATAGGACACGCCCCTGCCATACCTCCTTAACCACTTAAGGACCCCCTACAGATGATGTACGTTGGCAGAAGGGCACGACTGGGCACAATCGCGTACCTCTACGTATTTCCTTAAGGCCCAGTCAGCGCTCTTGCGACCCGGTCCGAAGCTCTGTGACCACGGGACCTACGGACCCGATCACCGCCGGTGTCCCGCGATCAGTCACAGGAGCTGAAGAACGGGGAGAGGTGAGTGTAAATAAACCTTCCCCGTTCTTCTCTGTGGCAGAGGCCCAGGCACACCCTAACCTGGGTAGAGAGTTCCAGAGGATGGGAGAGGCTCTGCAGAAGTCCTGGTGATGAGCATGGGAGGAGAAGACGACAAGGGAGCTAGAGATCGGTAGGTTTTGGGAGGAGAGGATGGTTTTGGAGACAAGATTGGTGATGTAGCTCGGGGCAGAGTTGTAAATGGCTTTGTATGATGTTGTTCGTATTTCGAATTGAATTCGCTGGGTGATCAGAAGCCAGTGGGAGGACTGGAGAGGCGAGAATTAAAATAATAAAAATGCTGATCAAAAAAAAAAATCTAATTGGTTTAGGAATCGCTGGTGCGACTCCTGTCAGTTCTCCTAGGTTCGCACATATGCGGTGTGGGTAAAGCAGAAATTCCTGCGCCTTTCCGGCTCCGAATTTGCGATCCACTGAGGACGGCAATGCAAGTAAATGACACCCCAAACGGAGCGTGGTTTGTCTGCACGGGATCACGGGGTACAAAACCATGCAATTCGGTTGCAGTGCGGCTGCAAAAAAAAAAAAAGATGCCTGCACCTCTTTGGTGCGTTTTGGGCCCATTCAAAATGAATAGACTCAAATCGCACTACACTGAGTCGCATGTGAATTGCACAGGAATGCAGCGCTGTTCTTGTGTTTTTTTTTTTTTTTTTTTCACATGCTGGTTATAGTTGGAATGGGGGCTTAACATAGGAGTTTATGGGCCTGAAAACGCACCGAAGTGTAGGAATCTTTTCCAAATTCGCACCGTGCTGAGTCGCTTTGATTTGGATGGGCAGCATTGTGATTTTTTTTCCCCCTGTTTCCCTGTAATGCGATTTTGTTCCATGCAGAAAAAATGCAGCATGTTCTGCCTTGTTGACTGCACTGGTGTGAATTCTGCCATTGTACTCTTACTGACGATCAGTGTTGCCAACCTACCAGATGGAAATTTACTGACACGACACCTGAAATTTACTGGCGCAGCCACATTTTTACTGGCATTTCACAAAAGTTACTAAATTTTATTTTTAGGTGCGAATTTCAGTATTTAGGCAAAAAAAATGTAAATTAAGGTAAAAAACAACAACATATATTTAATAATAAGGACAAATTATTTAGTCGCATTACCCCCTGCCTTCACCCCCCTCTGCCACCAACACCCCCTGCCTTCACCCCCTTCTGCCACCATCACCCCCTGCCTTCACCCCCCTCTGCCACCAACACCCCCTGCCTTCACCCCCTTCTGCCACCATCACCCCTGCCTTCACCCCCCTCTGCCACCAACACCCCCTGCCTTCACCCCCCTCTGCCACCAACACCCCCTGCCTTCACCCCCCTCTGCCACCAACACCCCCTGCCTTCACCCCCCTCTGCCACCAACACCCCCTGCCTTCACCCCCCTCTGCCACCAACACCCCCTGCCTTCACATCCCTCTGCCACCAACACCCCCTGCCTTCACCCCCCTCTGCCACCAACACCCCCTGCCTTCACCCCCCTCTGCCACCAACACCCCCTGCCTTCACCCCCCTCTGCCACCAACACCCCCTGCCTTCACATCCCTCTGCCACCAACACCCCCTGCCTTCACCCCCCTCTGCCACCAACACCCCCTGCCTTCACCCCCCTCTGCCACCAACACCCCCTGCCTTCACATCCCTCTGCCACCAACACCCCCCTGCCTTCACCCCCCTCTGCCACCAACACCCCCTGCCTTCACCCCCCTCTGCCACCAACACCCCCTGCCTTCACCCCCCTCTGCCACCAACACCCCCTGCCTTCACCCCCCTCTGCCACCATCACCCCCTGCCTTCACCCCCTTCTGCCACCAACACCCCCTGCCTTCACCCCCTTCTGCCACCAACACACCCCCTGCCTTTACCCCCCTCTGCCACCAACACCCCCTGCCTTCACCCCCCTCTGCCACCAACACCCCCTGCCTTCACCCCCCTCTGCCACCAACACCCCCTGCCTTCACCCCCCTCTGCCACCAACACCCCCTGCCTTCACCCCCCTCTGCCACCAACCCCCCTGCCTTCACCCCCTCTGCCACCATCACCCCCTGCCTTCACCCCCCTCTGCCACCATCACCCCCCCTGCCTTCACCCCCTCTGCCACCAACACCCCCTGCCTTCACCCCCTTCTGCCACCAACACCCCCTGCCTTCACCCCCTTCTGCCACCAACACCCCCTGCCTTCACCCCCTTCTGCCCACCCCCTGCCTTCACCCCCCTTCACCCTGCCACCAACACCCCCTGCCTTCACCCCCTTCTGCCACCAACACCCCCTGCCTTCACCCCCTGCCTTCACCCCCTCTGCCACCAACACCCCCTGCCTTCACCCCCTTCTGCCACCAACACCCCCTGCCTTCACCCCCTTCTGCCACCAACACCCCCTGCCTTCACCCCCTTTGCCACCAACACCCCCTGCCTTCACCCCCCTTCTGCCACCAACACCCCCCTGCCTTCACCCCCTTCTGCCACCAACACCCCCTGCCTTCACCCCCCTTCTGCCTTCACCCCCCTCTGCCACCACACCCCCTGCCTTCACCCCCTTCTGCCACCAACACCCCCTGCCTTCACCCCCTTCTGCCACCAACACCCCCTGCCTTCACCCCCTTCTGCCACCAACACCCCCTGCCTTCACCCCCTTCTGCCACCAACACCCCCTGCCTTCACCCCCTCTCTGCCACCAACACCCCCTGCCTTCACCCCCTTCTGCCACCAACACCCCCTGCCTTCACCCCCCTTCTGCCACCAACACCCCCTGCCTTCACCCCCTTCTGCCACCAACACCCCCTGCCTTCACCCCCTTCTGCCACCAACACCCCCTGCCTTCACCCCCTTCTGCCACCAACACCCCCTGCCTTCACCCCCTTCTGCCACCAACACCCCCCTGCCTTCACCCCCCTTCTGCCACCAACACCCCCTGCCTTCACCCCCTTCTGCCACCAACACCCCCTGCCTTCACCCCCTTCTGCCACCAACACCCCCTGCCTTCACCCCCTTCTGCCACCAACACCCCCTGCCTTCACCCCCTTCTGCCACCAACACCCCTGCCTTCACCCCCTTCTGCCACCATCACCCCCTGCCTTCACCCCCTTCTGCCACCATCACCCCCTGCCTTCACCCCCTTCTGCCACCATCACCCCCTGCCTTCACCCCCTTCTGCCACCATCACCCCCTGCCTTCACCCCCTTCTGCCACCATCACCCCCTGCCTTCACCCCCTTCTGCCACCAACACCCCCTGCCTTCACCCCCTTCTGCCACCATCACCCCCTGCCTTCACCCCCTTCTGCCACCAACACCCCCTGCCTTCACCCCCTTCTGCCACCAACACCCCCTGCCTTCACCCCCTTCTGCCACCAACACCCCCTGCCTTCACCCCCTTCTGCCACCAACACCCCCTGCCTTCACCCCCTTCTGCCACCAACACCCCCTGCCTTCACCCCCTTCTGCCACCAACACCCCCTGCCTTCACCCCCTCTGCCACCACCACAACACCCCCCCCTTCACCCCCCTTCTGCCACCACCACACCCCCCCCCCCCTCTGCCACCACCAACACCCCCCCCCCTCTGCCACCACCACACCCCCCCCCCTCTGCCACCACCAACACCCCCCCCCCCTCTGCCACCACCAACACCCCCCCCCCCTCTGCCACCACCAACACCCCCCCCCCTCTGCCACCACCCCCCCCCCCCCCCTCTGCCACCACCAACACCCCCCCCCCCCCCCTCTGCCACCACCAACACCCCCCCCCCCCTCTGCCACCACCAACACCCCCCCCCCCCTCTGCCACCACCAACACCCCCCCCCCCCCCTCTGCCACCACCAACACCCCCCCCCCCTCTGCCACCACCAACACCCCCCCCCCCTCTGCCACCACCAACACCCCCCCCCCCCCTCTGCCAACCACCAACACCCCCCCCCCCCTCTGCCACCACCAACACCCCCCCCCCTCTGCCACCACCAACACCCCCCCCCCCCTCTGCCACCACCAACACCCCCCCCCCCTCTGCCACCACCAACACCCCCCCCCTCCCTCTGCCACCACCAACCCCCCCCCCCCCTCTGCCACCACCAACACCCTCCCCCCTCCCTCTGCCACCCCCCCCCCCCCTCCCTCTGCCACCACCCCCCCTCCCTCTGCACCCCCCCCCCCCCTCCCTCTGCCACCACACCCCCCCCCCCCCCCTCCCTCTGCCACCAACACCCCCCCCCCCCTCCCTCTGCCACCACCAACACCCCCCCCCCCTCCCTCTGCCACCACCAACACCCCCCCCCCCCTCCCTCTGCCACCACCAACACCCCCCCCCCCCTCTGCCACCACCAACACCCCCCCCCTCCCTCTGCCACCACCAACACCCCCCCCCTCCCTCTGCCACCACCAACACCCCCCCCTCCCTCTGCCACCACCCCCCCCCCCCCCCTCCCTCTGCCACCACCAACACCCCCCCCCTCCCTCTGCCACCACCCAACCCCCCCCCCCTCCCCTCTGCCACCACCACCCCCCCCCCCCCTCCCTCTGCCACCACCAACACCCCCCCCCCCCCCTCCCTCTGCCACCACCAACACCCCCCCCCTCCCTCTGCCACCACCAACACCCCCCCCCCCCCTCCCTCTGCCACCACCAACACCCCCCCCCTCCCTCTGCCACCACCAAACCCCCCCCCTCCCTCTGCCACCACCAACACCCCCCCCCTCCCTCTGCCACCACCAACACCCCCCCCCCTCCCTCTGCCACCACCAACACCCCCCCCCTCCCTCTGCCACCACCAACACCCCCCCCCCCTCCCTCTGCCACCACCAACACCCCCCCCCTCCCTCTGCCCACCACCAACACCCCCCCCTCCCTCTGCCACCACCAACACCCCCCCCCTCCCTCTGCCACCACCAACACCCCCCCCCTCCCTCTGCCACCACCAACCCCCCCCCCTCCCTCTGCCACCACCAACACCCCCCCCCCTCCCTCTGCCACCACCAACACCCGCCTTTACCCCCCCTCTGCCACCATCACCCCCTGCCTTTACCCCCCTCTGCCACCATCACCCCCTGCCTTTACCCCCCTCTGCGGTGCCAACGCAGCCACCATCACCCCCTGCCTTTACCCCCCTCTGCGGTGCCAACGCAGCCACCATCACCCCCTGCCTCCATCTCCCTCTGCGGTGCCAACGCAGCCACCATCACCCCCTGCCTCCATCTCCCTCTGCGGTGCCAACGCAGCCACCATCACCCCCTGCCTCCAATCTCCCTCTGCGGTGCCAACGCAGCCACCATCACCCCCTGCCTCCAATCTCCCTCTGCGGTGCCAACGCAGCCACCATCACCCCCTGCCTCCAATCTCCCTCTGCGGTGCCAACGCAGCCACCATCACCCCCTGCCTCCATCTCCCTCTGCGGTGCCAACGCAGCCACCATCACCCCCTGCCTCCATCTCCCTCTGCGGTGCCAACGCAGCCACCATCACCCCCTGCCTCCATCTCCCTCTGCGGTGCCAACGCAGCCACCATCACCCCCTGCCTCCATCTCCCTCTGCGGTGCCAACGCAGCCACCATCACCCCCTGCCTCCATCTCCCTCTGCGGTGCCAACGCAGCCACCATCACCCCCTGCCTCCATCTCCCTCTGCGGTGCCAACGCAGCCACCATCACCCCCTGCCTCCATCTCCCTCTGCGGTGCCAACGCAGCCACCATCACCCCCTGCCTCCATCTCCCTCTGCGGTGCCAACGCAGCCACCATCACCCCCTGCCTCCATCTCCCTCTGCGGTGCCAACGCAGCCACCATCACCCCCTGCCTCCATCTCCCTCTGCGGTGCCAACGCAGCCACCATCACCCCCTGCCTCCATCTCCCTCTGCGGTGCCAACGCAGCCACCATCACCCCCTGCCTCCATCTCCCTCTGCGGTGCCAACGCAGCCACCATCACCCCCTGCCTCCATCTCCCTCTGCGGTGCCAACGCAGCCACCATCACCCCCTGCCTCCATCTCCCTCTGCGGTGCCAACGCAGCCACCATCACCCCCTGCCTCCATCTCCCTCTGCGGTGCCAACGCAGCCACCATCACCCCCTGCCTCCATCTCCCTCTGCGGTGCCAACGCAGCCACCATCACCCCCTGCCTCCATCTCCCTCTGCGGTGCCAACGCAGCCACCATCACCCCCTGCCTCCATCTCCCTCTGCGGTGCCAACGCAGCCACCATCCCCCTGCCTCCACCCCCTGCGGTGCCAACGCAGCCACCATCCCCCCTGCCTCCATCTCCCTCTGCCAACGGCCACCATCACCCCCTGCCTCCATCTCCCTCTGCGGTGCCACGCAGCCACCATCACCCCCTGCCTCCATCTCCCTCTGCGGTGCCAACGCAGCCACCATCACCCCCTGCCTCCATCTCCCTCTGCGGTGCCAACGCAGCCACCATCACCCCCTGCCTCCATCTCCCTCTGCGGTGCCAACGCAGCCACCATCACCCCCTGCCTCCATCTCCCTCTGCGGTGCCAACGCAGCCACCATCACCCCCTGCCTCCATCTCCCTCTGCGGTGCCAACGCAGCCACCATCACCCCCTGCCTCCATCTCCCTCTGCGGTGCCAACGCAGCCACCATCACCCCCTGCCTCCATCTCCCTCTGCGGTGCCAACGCAGCCACCATCACCCCCTGCCTCCATCTCCCTCTGCGGTGCCAACGCAGCCACCATCACCCCCTGCCTCCATCTCCCTCTGCGGTGCCAACGCAGCCACCATCACCCCCTGCCTCCATCTCCCTCTGCGGTGCCAACGCAGCCACCATCACCCCCTGCCTCCATCTCCCTCTGCGGTGCCACCCCCCATCACCCCCTGCCTCCATCTCCCTCTGCGGTGCCAACGCAGCCACCATCACCCCCTGCCTCCATCTCCCTCTGCGGTGCCAACGCAGCCACCATCACCCCCTGCCTCCATCTCCCTCTGCGGTGCCAACGCAGCCACCATCACCCCCTGCCTCCATCTCCCTCTGCGGTGCCAACGCAGCCACCATCACCCCCTGCCTCCAATCTCCATGCGCAGTTCCAAGCCAAACCGATCTCTTTTATTTTTCACTGGCACATTCTCGCAACCACAGACATTTACGAATGTGAGAAAAGAGTGCCAGGTTTTTACGAGCTGTCAGTAAAAATACGGACGGTTGGCAACACTGCTGGCCATGCCTGTTAGATGCAGATTGAAAACGCACTGGACTGCATGCGGTGTGACCCGGTAAAAGTTGGTTTCCCTTTTAAAACCACCAACCTACATTATTTTGCATGACCCAAGAGGCCTCTCTGAGAACGATTTATTGGTATGGTAATTGATAGGCGACGAGAGAGCCGTGCCCGGTGATAACCCGCCTGGCGAGGGGATTTTATTTACAGCTGATCCGAATAAATAATACAGAAGAGCGTTTGGCGGTAATGAGCGGGGAAGGATGGGAGTGATCAATAAACTCCGCGGTTACAGCTGAACAAAGATGACATTTATTGCTGTAATTTTCTCCTCCCCCCCCCCCCCCCCCCCCCCCGGTGTCACATCGGCCTCTCTGATTTCCAGGAACAGGCCCTGGATAGAGCCGTCTGCGTCACTAAACCGCCGCGCTTTCTTGTCTCAGGCATGGCGGTTTTACTTTGTTGTCCACACACCTCGGCCCTGCATAGAATTCTTTTCATATTAATCATGGCAGCTTTTTTGTATGTAGCATTTCCCCCGGAGGAGCTGCTGGTTGTTTTGGGCGACACATTTACTGATCGCCGTGCCATGCCATCAAAAACGCAGCCTCGCCGTGCCATGCCATCAAAAACGCAGCCTCGCCGTGCCATGCCATCAAAAACGCAGCCTCGCCGTGCCATGCCATCAAAAACGCAGCCTCGCCGTGCCATGCCATCAAAAACGCAGCCTCGCCGTGCCATGCCATCTAAAACGCAGCCTCGCCGTGCCATGCCATCTAAAACGCAGCCTCGCCGTGCCATGCCATCAAAAACGCAGCCTCGCCGTGCCATGCCATCAAAAACGCAGCCTCGCCGTGCCATGCCATCAAAAACGCAGCCTCGCCATGCCATCAAAAACGCAGCCTCGCCATGCCATCAAAAACGCAGCCTCGCCATGCCATCAAAAACGCAGCCTCGCTGTGCCATGCCATCAAATGCAGTCACTGTGCCCCGCAAAATCCCCCCCCCCCCCCCCCCGGCACTTACCTTTCTGGGGTCCTTCCCTCGATGTCCCTCATCCCGCCCTCGATGACGCTTCAGCCAATCAGGTTACCGATTTACCAGAATCGGATTCCCTGACGCCTGTCAGTCTTATCCATGGAACGAGCCGCTGGCTCTGATAGGCACTTCCACATAGCCAACCAGCTGCCATTATTCAGCCGGCTGGCGCTCAACATCCGGCCAGCTTTAGTGCGCATGCGCCGATTTATCAGACGGGACAGTTTGGTTTGTGGCAGGTTGGCTGGTAAGTGACCTGGGAATTTTTGTTTGACTTTTGAAAAGTCACCCTTCCACGTGCTCCTGTCTGCAAGGGCCAGTTTATAGGTTGGGGTGGTTGCCATTTTGTTTATTTATTATTATCATAGGTGTGCGCAGCCTACTGTATTAGGGTGTGCACCCCAAAGCTCAAACACGCATGAATGCCACCTGCTGTCACAGGGAGGAGCCTCTGATGGTGGGAGACGGTTGATTGGGAGCATATTTTGTTGCATCCTAAGTATGGCCCCTTTCACACTGGGGAGTTTTTGGGGCGTTATTAGGCTCCTTTCACATTGAGGATGCAGTGCAGGAGTTTTTCAGGCGGTATAACAGCGCTATTTTTAGCACCGTACCGCCTGAAAAACGTCTCAGTGTGAAAGGGGTCTTACAGCGTTATTCGAGCGAAGCCTCATCTGCAATCCCAATGTGCTGGTAAAGTACGGCTAAGACCCTAAAGTTTTAGACCCCTTTCACACTGAAGCGTTTTTACAGCGTTTTAGCGTTAAAAATAGCGCTCCTAAAACGCTCCTCATGCATCTCAATGGACCCTTTCACACGGAGTCCTGCAGGCAGCATCTTTAGAGCAGCTTTTGAGTGCTGAAAAAAACGCTCCAAAAAACGCCCCTCTCCATTGAAATGAATTGAAAAGCGCTGTAAAAAAACGCCTCGCCCTTTCACACCGAGGCACTGCAAAAATGCCCCACAACGTCTTAGCGGTGCTTAACCAGCACATTGGGATTGCAGATGAGGAATAACGCTGTAATAACGCTCGAAAAACGCCCCAGTGTGAAAGGGGCCTTAGGGCGTTTTTGCAGTGCCTCGGTGTGAAAGGCTAAGGCGTTTTTACAGCGCTTTTCAATTCATTTCAATGGAGAGGGGCGTTTTTGGAGCTTTTTTTTTTTTTTTTTTTAGGTGCTCAAAAGCTGCTCCAAAGATGCTGCTTGCAGGGCTCGGTGTGAAAGGTTCCATTGAGAGGCGTGGAGTGCGTTTTTAACAGCGCTATTTTTAACGCTAAAACGCTGTAAAAACGCTTCAGTGTCAAAGGGGTCTATAGGTGTCATGTGTTCCTACAGTTGAACCTAGCTTTTAATATAATGGGGCATTGGCCCCATTACACTGGTCACTGGGACCCCAACCACCTGGTGCCACCCCTGGATAATGCTAATGCGCATGGGGTGTGCCCAGGCACACCCGGTGCACCCTGTGCGCAAGCCTATGATTGTTATACAGGATTTATACAGCGCTTTATAACACGAGGGCACACAGTACAGTTGCAATACAATTCAATAGAGGAGGAATCAGAAGCTCGTTAGAAATTACAATCTAGAAGGGAGGGTCAAGAGATACAAAAGGTAATAACTGGTGGGATAAGTTGATGGAGAAAATAAAAATATGGTTGTTGGGTGGGGGCAGAATAGGCTTCTCTGAAGGGAAAAAAAAGAAGGGGGATCGTCTAAAAGCGAACAGAGTAGGAGATGGTTGGGCAGATTGGGGTAGGGAGTTCCATAGGATGGGAGAAGCTCTGGAGAAATCGACAAGAAGCTTTGTGTGAGGTGGGTGGAGGTGATGTCTTGGTCCCAATTGGTATTTATACAACCCCAATTTTGTGCCCACTGGACTTTTAATGAGTCGCACCTCAACATATGTAAAAAATTGTAAGAACATTTTTATTAACCACTTAAGACCCGGACCTTTAGGCAGCTAAAGGACCTTGCCCCTTTTTGCGATTCGGCACTGTGTCCCTTTAAATGACAATTGCGCGGTCGTGCGACGCGGCTCCCAAACAAAATTGGCGTCTTTTTCCCCCCACAAATAGAGATTTCTTTTGGTGGTATTTGATCACCTCTTATCAAAAAATAAAAATTTTGGTAAATAAGTATGTTTTTTCTACTTCGATGTTGGGCACCGGTGTGGCGGCACCGTTGGGCACCGGTGAGGCGACACTGTTGGGCACTGATAGGCGGCACTCATGGGCAGCACTTTTGGGTGGCACAGATGGGCACGGATAGGTAGGCACTTGGCATGGATGGGCACTGTGGGGTGGCATTGATGGACACCCCACGTGTGGGTCCATATTGCTAGTCCAGTTTTTTTTTTTTACTGCCCTTCCCTGGTGGTCCAGTGTGGGCATCCAAGGGGGGCTGCACTGATAAACAATCAGCGTCAGCCCCCCCCCCCCTGTCAGGAGATCCGCCGATCGGCTCTCCTCTACTTCCGTCTGTCAGACACGAGTGAGGAAGAGCCAATCAATGGCTCTTCCTGTATACATCGTGATCAGCCGTGATTGGACAATGGCAACAATGGACACAGTGGTGACAATGGACACAGTGGCTGCATTTGATGGCATGGCACAGTGCCGACAATGGACACAGTGGCTGCGTTTGATGGCATGGCACAGTGGCGACAATTGGCACAGTGGCGACAATTGATGGCACAGTGGCTGCGTTTGATGGCGTGGCACGGTGACGACAATTGGCACAGTGGCGACAATTGATGGCACAGTGGCTGCGTTTGATGGCATGGCACAGTGGCGACAATTGGCACAGTGACGACACTTGGCACAGTGACGACAATTGATGGCACAGTGGCTGCGTTTGATGGCATGGCACAGTGGCGACAATTGGCACAGTGACGACACTTGGCACAGTGACGACAATTGATGGCACAGTGGCTGCGTTTGATGGCGTGGCACGGTGGCGACAATTGATGGCACAGTGGTTGCATTTGGCATTGCACAGTGGCGCGAATTGATGGCACAGTGGCTGCATTTGATGGGCACAGTGAGACTGCGATTTTTATTTTTTATTTATTTTTTCGTTTGCGCCCCCCCCCCCCCCCAAAAAAAAATTTGAGCAGCAGCTGCCACCGCTCAAGATCACAGGCATTGCTTCAAGTTGTGCGACTTTTAGGTCGTACAAGCGTGGACGGGGCCTTAAGGAAGAGTTTTCTTAGTTGCACTTTTTAAGAATAAAAAATGTCGAATGTAAGCTCTATGAGCCGGGCCCTCCTGTACTTTTTGTATTGTACTGTAATTGTGCTGTACCCCTTCCACATTGTAAAGCGCTGCGTAAACTGTTGGCGCTATATAAATCGTGTATAATTATTATGCGCCTGCGCCGATGTCATCGTCGCGCAAGCGCACTGAAGAAACCGCTCGGTTGTACCGTTTCTAAAGGGCTTGTGCTGTGACCTGCGGCTCCCACGTGGTGGGAGTGACGTCATCGCAGCTCCGGCCAATCACCGCTCCGGATCCCCCGAACCCGGAAATGAACCCCCGGGAGACATGTCGCCGTCACAATAGTGTACGGGGACCGCTGCGGAATGGCTCATTTTGCCCTTGTCTTGTCTTGCAGGTTTTCTTACAATACGGGTTTACAACCACTTTACCTCCCATGCATAATGCGTTTTTATTGCCGTGTTTCTGTTGCATTTTCCCTGTATCGGTTATACAATGCGATTTTTTTTTTAATTTTTTTTTTTTTTTTTTTTTTTTTTTTTTTTTTTTTTTAATTTTTTTTTTGTTTTTTTTTTTTTTCAGTGTGACTAAGTAGTGCGACCAGGGGCTGACTGACCATTGGGGTTTTCTGGCACTGCCCGAGGGCCCCATGCCACTAGGGGGCCCCATCAGGGTTGCCAGGCTCAATGAAACCAGGGACAGTATGTAAAAATCTGTGTGTGTTTTTTTTTTTTTCTTTTTTTTTCTTTAGCATCCGCCCCTGATATGTCCGAAACTGACATGGTTTTGATGTGAAACATCTGTAAGCCCGGGGGGGCCCCATATTCTTCTATTGCCCGGGGGCCCCATGAGTTGTCGGTCCGCCCCTGAGTGCGACTTGCGGTGGAGAGATCGGACACTTTTGACACTGTTTTGGGACCAGTGATATTTTATGCAGCGATCAGAGATAAAAATAGCCACTGATTACGGTATAATTGTCCCTGGAAGGGAGGGGGTTAACACTAGGAGGCGATTGAGGGGTTAAGAGTTCCCTGGGAGGTGTTTATAACTGTGGGGGGGGGGGGGGACTGACTGGAGGAGGAGAGAGATCGCTGTTCCTGATCACCAGGAAAAGCAGATCTCTCTCCTCCCCTGTCAGAACGGGGATCTGTTAACCATTTAAGGACCGGCTCACGCAGATATACGTCCTTCTTCTTTTTTTTTTTTTTTAAAGATGGATACCTCGGTAACGGCAGCAGCTGCCGCAACCATGATATCCACTTTTACAGTGAACGGTCCCGTTAACGAGAACGGTGGTCTCCGCGGCGGATTCACCACGAGATCATGGTGGCCCCACACCCTCCGCCGCTTACCGGAGCCGTCGGTAGCGGCGGAGGCGATCGGGTCCTTTCCTCTCCTCTGCTGGGATGCGAGTGAGGGCAAGATGGCCCCCACCCGTCCCCTTAGCATAGAAGGGCGGAAGTGACGTCAAACGTCGGTTCCGCCCATGCTTCTTAAAGTAATGTTTTCTAAATGTCATTTTTTTCAAATGACAAGAAAAAATTTTTTTTTTAAGTGTAAATATGAGATGTGACGTCTTCTTGACCCCCCGGATCTCATATATATAAGAGGACCTGTCATGCTTTTTTTCTATTACAAGGGATGTTTACATTCCTAGTAATAGGAATAAAAGTGATACATTTTTTTTTTCAGTGTAAAAAATAATAAAATATAAATAAGAAAACTATTTTTTTTTTTTTTAAAGCGCCCCGTCCCGACGAGCTTGCATACAGAAGCGAACGCATACGTGAGCAGCGCCCGCATATGAAAACGGTGTTCAAACCACACATGTGAGGTATCACCGGGATCGTTGGAGCGAGAGCAATAATTCTAGCTCTAGGCCTCCTCTGTAGCTCAAAAGATGCAACCTATAGAATTTTTTTTTTTTAAACGTCGCCTATCGAGATTTTTAAGGGTAAAAGTTTGTCGCCATTCCATGAGCAGGCGCAACATGTTGGGTATCATTTTACTCGGCGCAACATTATCTTTCACTATATCTTTCACAGCGGTCTTACAAGCGCACTTGTTTTGGAAAAAAATAATTCACTTTTTTAATTAAAAAATAGACACCAGTAAAGTTATTATATATATATATATATATATATATATATATATATATATATATATATATATATATATATATATATATATATATATATATATATATATATATATATATATATAACTTTACTGGTGTCTTATTTTTTTCATTAAAAAAAGTGATTTTTTTTTCCAAAAAAAGTGCGCTTGTAAGAGTGCTGCGCAAATACGGTGACAAAAAGTATTGCAATGACCGCCATTTTTTTCTCTAGGGTGTTAGAAAAAAATATATTAAATGTTTGGGGGTTTTAAGTAATTTTCTAGCAGAAAAAAAGTGGTTTTGGTCTTGTAAACGCCGAATCTGAAAAACACCCAAGGTCCTTAAGTGGTTCATTTACATTGACAGATCCCCGTTCTCTGTGGGGTGATCGTGGGTGGCCAGCGGACATCGCAGCCACGCGCATTGGGCTCCGGCGACGCGCCTGCCGTTGCTCTTAAAGCGGCCGATGTACAGCTACGCCGATTTGCGCAACCGGCCGCCGTAAAGCTACGGTGGCTGGTCGGCAAGGGGTGAGAAATGCCCCCAAAGTATCTCAATAATGTTTTCGGTTGTGCAGCATCACACGTTTTTTTCAGTGTGTGCGCTTTGTAGCGTATTTTGTCACAAGGCAAAACCTGCATCTGTTAACTATGAAGCGTTTTTTAACAATTTTTTTTTTAGGCTGCATTCGCATCTTCGCTTTTTGAAAGCACAACAACCCGCAGAGAAAACCATGCACTTTGCCACACATTTAAGGAAAGCGCAGTAAATGCGCATGCATGCATTCACATTTTTGTGCTTCCAGCCACACGGCTACCCGCACAAAAAAAAAGAACTGTAATCATGCATCACACTTGTGCCGCCGTAATAGTATACTAACCACGATTGGGGGGCGGCTATATCAATTGGGCTGCATTCACATCTGTGCTTTTGCAAATGCGTGGCAACCCGCACATGAAAGGCGCGCTTTTCCGTGAGTTTGAAGGACGCCCTGCAAGCCAGCGGCATGCATGCATCGCCATAATGGCAACAAACGGCGATGCCTGTTTCCGAAAAGGCAGGGAAAAGCGCACCTTTTTTTTATTTATTTTGCTGCGTGGGTTGCCGTGCGTTTTGGAAATACACAAATGCAACTGCGGCCTGAGGCAGTTTTCAGGCGTTTCAGCGCTAGAAATGGCGCCTGAAAACTGCTTCCCATTCTCTGCAATGAGTGCTCTCACACCATGGGGCGGTGCGCTTGCGGGACGTTAGAAAAAGTTCTGCAAGCGGCGTTGTTGGGGCGATGTATTTAGCGCTGCCGTGCACTGCCCATTGCAATGAATGGGCAGCGCTTTTCAGGCGCTTCGCAAAACACTGCTGTTTTGTTTTTTTACTCCTTCTTTGGGGTTAAAAGTGCCCCGCTACCGCCCAAAAAGCTATGACGGGCGACGCTTTACTCTCCGAGTCGCACAGGATTAGCTTCTTATCTGATGAGACCGGGCTGAAATCGCACTGGAGTGGCATCAAAGACGTGCAGGAAGCTTTTCCAAAACCGCACCGTGCTGAGCTGCATTAGGACTGGCACCATTGAAAACAATGCGATTTCTCTTCTTGTGTGACTCTGAAGTCGCACTTTTCCAAACGCACGTTGTAGGGTAAGATAAAATATGCCCACCTTGGTAAAAGGACCCCTTCGGTACCGGGAGAATGAGTTTAACCTTGCAGTAACAAGACACACGGTATTAGGTTAAAGTCACTCTGGTTTAATATGGCACGAACAGTTTCTTTTATAAAAACATACAGAGATTCAAAGGAAATGCACAAATACATGTCTTAACATCATTGGTTAATACACTGTTACTGGGCGGACGCCCCCCTTTTGGGTGATGCTGTTAAAATATCATTGGTTAAAAGTTACCGTTATTTATTGCTTAAGTTAGAACTCGTCTCATGATTAAGGCTTGTATATATATGTCAACCGCCACAAACTGGTTATAGAAACCACAAAACTTAGGTCACAAGACATTCAAACTGACTACTACTATATATGGTCATCACAAGAATTGCTCATGTCATTCTGATATACAGACAGCATATATGCAATCTATGGACAACTTATGTTAACCCTTACAATCCCCTCTTAGAATCCAAATAATTCTAAATTATGTGGTTCTCCTTCTCCATCCTTCTTTTATCATGATACATGTTCAGATAGATTCTATTCGCAGCTGCTGGGTCGGGTGTTCGGGACATTTTAACAACTATGCACATTATAAGCCTATAGCAAGCATATAAGAGTAAAACCAAAAAAAAAATGGAAAGGGTTAAACTCATCAATAACTGTCCCACTGGGGAGGTCACGGTTAAGAAAGTTCATTAGAGTGGTGTTTAGGGCAGGTTCTGAAGTGTGAAAATAAGGGCTCTCAATTGAAGTCATTGAAAAATTAATTTTAGCTTGTTGGCAAACTTCAGCTCCCTTTGTGGAGTTCCCCAACCCAAAACACCAGTCTGGGAAATAACTTCTTTATAGATATATATATCTCAACATTATCAGTACCCTATTGTGGGGTCACTTCCATATCTTCTCTACTTAGTATGACACCAAAGGGTCCACAGTACTACTTCACATCTATGTGGAGCAAAGATCTTCTTAAGGTGTATGTGGATACATATCTTTACTCATTCATATCACCCATCTTGGCATCATACGAATCTACTAATCTGACAATCTGATAACACTCTATCTCTTCCCTGGGGTGATCTTCCTCAGTTCTAATTGTCACTGTAATAATAATTGTATTTTAACAATAATAGAACATTTGTGATATTTAAAAGTACAGCCATATCCAACATTTTTCATATCCAGACTTCTGGGCATAGGCATATTAAAACTTCAATAATAACATTTTATCTGTAAAACCCTCTGAGTTCTCATTTCTCTTGTGTCTATTATGTGTATTATTCATATTGTCCTGTTGTGGAGTGTTGGAATTTCCACAAATGCTCTTTAATATGTCCCAAATCTTCAGGGTGATAGATACAGTTAGTTATCAGCCAAACTGGCAGGAATACGATCAGGACAGTCCAAAGTAGGAGGCACAAGGCTTTCCCAGAAGTCTGTGGTGAAATAAGCAACGTCATCTTGTCGGAGGTCAGGGCTGTCTGCCCCCGTTAGTACCTCACTTGTACTTGCTTCTAGTTGGAGGCCAGGGCTGTCCGCCCCCGTTAGTACCTCTCTTTGTCTGGCCCTAGGCACCAGTTTTACTCGGGTGGCATGGATCCATGTTGGGCTCTCTTCCGTCAGTATTGCGGTCCGGGTAACGGCTACCACTATCATCTCTGGACCATAAGCGCAGTCTTTGGCTCTTTTATCTTTGGTCAATCGTTTTACAACTACAACATCTCCTGGTATAAAAGGGTGGGTGTTTTCCTGTGGAAGAGAAGGAAACTTACAGACAACTTTTTGTTCTATCTCATCTAGTTTTGTTATAAGTGACCTGACATAATGATCCTGAATCTGCTCTAAATCTCCTTCTTGTAGAGTGAGGGGTTTCTTGGCCCAAGGTGTGGGGAATGGCCTTACCATTAAAATCTCGAATGGCGAGAATTTTAAAGATTTGTGGGGTGTCATTCTTATTTCTGCTAGAATAATTGGTAGCACCTCCTTTCATTTATGAAAGGTACCTCCTGTGGCCTTTCTCAGTTTTAGTGGGATATATCTCTGGCCATCGTGAGAACATATCCACAATTACCAGGGCATATTCCTGCCTACCCTTATCACAGGGAATGTGTGTAAAATCAATTTGGAGGTGTGTTAATGGAGTTGTTGGATATTTGAGGTGTTGGTGGACTGCCCGATTAGGGTTGTTAGGATTTGCACGGAGGCATGTAATACACCTCTGTACAAACCCAGCTACTAACTTATCAAACTTAGTAATGTAAAAATCATTTTTTTTAGCAGTAGTAGCGTTGTGGCTTTACTGTTGTGGCCTACCCCATGGTGCTGGGCTATAAAAAGTGGTGCACTAGCCTGTGGGATACATGGTTTCCCCTCTTTGCAAATTAGTCCACTCTTTGGACTCTTTTGCAACACTGGATAACACCAGTCATTTAGATCTGTGTCACTTGCCGAGTACTGGAGTTCCACTATCATTTGTGTGTCATCTAACAAGGGTGGTGTTAGTACGGCCATTTGTAAGGTAGCTAATTGTTGGAGTGCGGCTTCTTTCGCTGTTCTATCTGCCAAGGCATTGCCCCTGGAAATCTGATCACTGCCCCCCGTGTGTGCCCTACAATGCTAGTAGATCATTGATCAACTGGGAGTGAGAAATTATTTTCCCATCCGCTCCTATGAACCCTCGTCTGGCCCAGATCACTCCGTGGTCATGGACCACGGAGAAGGCATACTTTGAATCTGTGTAAATGGTGACAGACTGTCCCTGACAACTGGCATGCTCTGGTCAAGGCTATCAGCTCGGCAGCCTGAGCCGACTGATAGGGGATGGGTTCTGCTTCATGTATGCAGTCAGGTAAACTTACAACGACATATCCTGCATTGTATGTGGTGTCATTTGATCTTGTGCATGACCCATCCACAAACACAACATGTGAATCTGGTATGGGCAGGGTTGCCATGTCTAGTCTAGGGGAAGTCTCTGTTGTTACAGAAGTCAAACAGTCATGGTCTTGTGGAATGTCATCTGCCTCACCTTTCAATCCCAATAATGCATTTAAGATAGGGGCAGGGCCTGCATTTGGGGAACAGTATCTGATTGACAAGGATGTGTTTCCTAAGAGGATGACTTTGTATCCACTTAGATGTTGGGCTGACATATGCTGGGTGTGTACCCCTCTTAGAAGATGGATGACATGGTGGGTAGTGTAAAGTGTGGTGGGGTGGCCCAGGGTGAAAACTACTGACATTTCCACCACCATTGCACATGCCGCTAGGGCTCTCAAACAAGCGGGCATACCTTGTACAGAAATTGGCATTACCTTTGAAAAAAACTACGGGTCTAAACTTTCCTCCGTGTTCTTGTGTCAGTACCCCCGCCATGGTTTTACAGTTGTCCCTTGTATATAGCTGAAATGGCTTTACATATTTAAGGGAGGCCCAAAGCAGAACTACACATCATTGCTAACTTCAACTTTTCAAAAGCGTTTAACATTTCTTGTGACCATATTATATCTTTTGGTTTGTCTGACAGTGTACATTGCCTCAAAATGTTGTCATAGTAAGAACAGTCCGGTATCCACTGTCTGCAGTAATTTTATCACACCCAGAAAAGATAGCATTTCCCTCTGAGTATTTGGGTTGACCAGGCCCATGACAGATTGGATACGGCTAGGACTGATTTTCCTACTCCCTTGACTGAGGACAAAACCAAGATATTCCATTTACACCATTGTAACTTTTTGGGTGAAACTTTGTGCCCACATTCATGTAACCAACCTAACAACGATAAACAATCTTCCCTGCAGGCCTCCCTTGATAGACTACAAACGAGGAGATATCCACATATTGTAGCAGGACAGAACCTTGGGGGGGGTGCCAGGGTTTTAATGTGGCTTGGAGGACTATGCTGTACACAACAGGTGAATCAGCATATCTCTGGTTCATACGGCACCAGGTGAGTTGTTGACCCTCCAAAGGAAAATGCAAACAGAGGCCTAGTGTCCTCGTGTACAGGTATACTGAAAAAAAAACGTTCTTCAAATCAATTACAGAAAAATAGGTGGCCTGTGCAGGGATGGAGGAAAGGAGAGATGTGACATCTTGCACTATCGGGGCAAGTGGGATGATTAAACTATTGATAGCCCTTGGGTCTTGAACAAATCTGACACTACCGTCTGGTTTGGAAACAGGGTTGATAGGGGTACTATATGCAGAGCAGATAGGGGTTAAGATTCCCTCCTCTAAAAAAGTCCTGTATCATGGGTCTGATTCCATCTAGTTTCTCTTTTGACAAAGGATATTGTTTATGAAACACTGGTTGAGCACCTGGTTTCAGGGTAGCCCGATAGGGGGTACAATCAATGAGACCTGTGTCAAAATCGTTCTGTGACCATATGCCGTTATCAACAGTGAGTAGTTCATCAGAAACCGCTAAACTGACAAAAATGGGACGGGTTATAGGTATCACCTTAGATTCCATACTGAGTCCGTCCGGACCCGAGTGGATCCTCCGGGCCTCGTCACCGTGGGTGTTGAGTCCAGTCTATGTCAAATCTAGGTTGGGTATTTGTCTTGGGCAGGCCAGGGTTCTGGTCTTGGGAATTGGCCCTTCTGTCAGGTAGGGGGCAATTTCTGGCCCAATGGCCGGAACGGCCGCAATTGTAACAAGGTTGGTCCTGTGTGTTTCTATTCATGTGATCCCTGTCCATCCCGCTATATTATCCACCCAGGGATTAATAAGAAAATAATCCGTGCCTCCTACTCGGGCAACGTATTCTTTGCAGGTTTCTTGGACGTTGGGACATGGGTAGGAGGTAGGTTTACTATGTCTGGTCCCCATTGATCCAAGCACCGGAGTTGGTCAGTATAATATACTGATCCCAATTTTCTTCCGACAGTTGTATCAATGCAAAAATCTTCGTGCCACACACACTGGAAACAGGATCCCGGTTTGATCGGATCCCACACAGTACAGATTGTGTTGGGCAATTTAACTATGGCTTGGATAATACAATTCTTATAAGTAAAGTCTGTGTTTTGCAAAATGAAAGTAACTTTGGCATTTTGCGCTGACACAGGAAGCAAGTCATTGGTTTACACAAGACGACAGTAAGCTATCTATATGCTATACCAATTAAGGAAGTGTCGACTTCACAATGAAAGTTTTTTTTTTTTTTGTATTTTTTTTTTTTTTTTTTTTTATGCTGTCCACTTTCGGGTTATTAAACTATTAAATTAATAAGTGACTTCTGTGTACTTCTCATATCTCTGGAGAGGTTATTGTATTTTAGTGTCTAAGTGCTCAATCTATGTTATGTGTCAATCGGTATGCAATTTCACTGTATGTTGCTAGATTGCATGCTGATCTGTGTGTGTGTGGGGACAGTGGAAAGAGTGATTAACACTGGGATTCAAGCTTACAGGATAGCTGGAGGAACCCTAGAAGTGTGTAGTAATTGCTAGACTGTTTCCCAACCCTTAGCGTGCAGCAGATTGTATGTAAGATCTGTATCTGCCTGTGTGTGGTCAGCTAGTTGGATTGGAGTGGAGTCTCCCTCTAGAAGTGGTTAAAGGTAATGCGGGCTGTGAAGCATCACAGCCAGTCTTACATGCTTAGTAGAAATTCCTTCTTATTCTTTTAGTTCCTCATACAGCCTCGTCACGAGACGCTCGCTCGTTGTGGTTAGTAATTCACCACTGGCAAGTGTGATCGTGACAGATTGTGAAAAGTACAACCTTATTGTCTATCTGGAAAATCTACCCTGCGACTTAAATACTCTGTACTTTCTTTGGGAGAGATTATTAAAACTAACTTTGGCAGATTTTTTTTAAATTCCACTCAGTTATATTAAATACTAAACAAATTTTACATCAAGGACACGTCATACAATATTACACAGACGCCTGGCTCAGTATCACTTGCTTTCATCAACCGTGGGTCATATAGCTTTCGCCTAGCCACGGAGATGGGGCGTCTTATACTTTGCCACAAAACGTCTCAAAGCAGTCCTTGGCTTAGCTCACCTTCTAAGCACCTGTACCGCACAAACAGATAATTTCTTATTACTTTAAAATTCTTAATACTTTAAACATATACTTCTAAGCAGCAATAATTTTAAGCAGCAAATAATATAAGCAGCAGTAATGGGTAATTGTACCAAGGTGATTTCTATGCCTCCCCGAGACACTTGATTCTTAGTTATCCCTGATAACCTATATTATCTGGACATCCCCGATGTCTATATTATGGCGCCAACCACTCTTACCCGTATCTAAAGCACAATTAATTTACAGTCCCTGACTGCCTGGATTCATAAGGAATTCAGGAATTGATCGAGCCCCGCTGACCGAATGAACGGTTTACAGGGAGACCACCTAAATCCCCGGACGAGCCTCCAAATTGTAGGGTAAGATAAAATATGCCCACCTTGGTAAAAGGACCCCTTCGGTACCGGGAGAATGAGTTTAACCTTGCAGTAACAAGACACACGGTATTAGGTTAAAGTCACTCTGGTTTAATATGGCACGAACAGTTTCTTTTATAAAAACATACAGAGATTCAAAGGAAATGCACAAATACATGTCTTAACATCATTGGTTAATACACTGTTACTGGGCGGACGCCCCCCTTTTGGGTGATGCTGTTAAAATATCATTGGTTAAAAGTTACCGTTATTTATTGCTTAAGTTAGAACTCGTCTCATGATTAAGGCTTGTATATATATGTCAACCGCCACAAACTGGTTATAGAAACCACAAAACTTAGGTCACAAGACATTCAAACTGACTACTACTATATATGGTCATCACAAGAATTGCTCATGTCATTCTGATATACAGACAGCATATATGCAATCTATGGACAACTTATGTTAACCCTTACACACGTTGTGTTTTTTTTGTTTTGTTGCCACTTTTTTCATTCATTTCAATGAAACGCATGCCAAAAATACGAGCACAACTTTTATACAAGCAACTGACCAGTGTAAAGAGCTCCATTGGATTTAAAGGGGTGCGATTTTTCTGTACGGGGGCGACCATGTTTGTTTATTTACACAGAATGCCTGTTTAGCCATGCATTGTAATTACACCTTCTTCCCTAAGGTTAATAATACTGTATAAATTATCATTTTATTAGGGTTTCTTCATCCCTATCACTATATTGTGTCTCCCTGCAGAGGGATTTTCTCCTCAGTGACGGCCCAGCCACTCAGGCCATTGTGCTCTGTGTTTACACATCCCTGTCACGTGACCCTCCCTCCATTCTCCTCATCCCCAGGACCAAGCCTGAGGCTTCTCTGCGCGTGCGCACCGCCCTCCGGCGCGTCTCACGCCTCGCTCTGGTTGCTGTTTCCGGATTGGCCAGCTTACTCCAAGTCTCTCCCTTCCCTCCTTTCTTTGATTGGTTGTTGTCGGGAGAGCTCCCCGAGTTCCCTGTTCTCATTGGCTGTAGTAGGGTGCGGCGTCTGTTTCCTGTATGGCGATTGGCTGGGCTGGGGCAGCGCTGGCAGCGAGGCTTGGAAGTCGCTGTCACCGGCTGAGCTGAGGTAAGCGTCGGTGGCCACAGCCCGAGAGAGAGGAAGGAGCCGTGCCAGGCGGGATACCGAGACAGCCGGGGGTGAGTGAGAGAGAGAAGTGTCACGCATCCTCCATGTGTTGTGTGTTGTGTGTGTTGTGTGTGTTGTGTGTGGTGTGTGTGTTGTGTGTGGTGTGTATATGGAGGGGGGTGTATAAGGTCTGACTGAGGGCGCTACATTACCACCTATACACAGCCTCATAATCACCATACACTCTACTACTGGGGCTGGCCAATCACCTCTAAGCAGACTGTAGCCCATGCAATATGATTGGCCCATCTCCTCTGTGCTGACCTTACACTCTGCACTGTGATTGGCCGATCACTGTGCTGACCATACACTCTGCATTATGATTGGCCGATCACTGTGCTGACCATACACTCTGCACTATGATTGGCCGACTGTACACTCTGCACTGTGATTGGCCGATCTCCTCTGTGCTGACCATACACTCTGCACTATGATTGGCCGACCCTACACTCTGCACTATGATTGGCCGACCGTACACTCTGCACTATGATTGGCCGACCGTACACTCTGCACTATGATTGGCCGACCGTACACTCTGCACTATGATTGGCCGACCGTACACTCTGCACTATGATTGGCCGACCGTACACTCTGCACTATGATTGGCCGACTGTACACTCTGCACTATGGCCGATCACTGTGCTGACTGTACACTCTGCACTATGATTGGCCGATCACTGTGCTGACCATACACTCTGCACTATGATTGGCCGACTGTACACTCTGCACTATGATTGGCCGATCACTGTGCTGACCGTACACTCTGCACTATGATTGGCCGACTGTACACTCTGCACTATGATTGGCCGTTCTCCTCTGTGCTGACCGTACACTCTGCACTATGATTGGCCAACCGTACACTCTGCACTATGATTGGCCGACTGTACACTCTGCACTATGATTGGCCGACTGTACACTCTGCACTATGATTGGCCGACTGTACACTCTGCACTATGATTGGCCGACTGTACACTCTGCACTATGATTGGCCGACTGTACACTCTGCACTATGATTGGCCGACTGTACACTCTGCACTATGATTGGCCGTTCTCCTCTGTGCTGACTGTACACTCTGCACTATGATTGGCCGACTGTACACTCTGCACTATGATTGGCCGACTGTACACTCTGCACTATGATTGGCCGACTGTACACTCTGCACTATGATTGGCCGACTGTACACTCTGCACTATGATTGGCCGACTGTACACTCTGCACTATGATTGGCCGACCGTACACTCTGCACTATGATTGGCCGATCTCCTCTGTGCTGACCGTACACTTTGCACTATGATTGGCTGACTGTACATTCTGCACTATGATTGGCTGATCACTGTGCTGATCATACACCCTGCACTATGATTGGCTGACTGTACACTCTGCACTATGATTGGCCGATCTCCTCTGCACTATGACCGCACGGTGTGCACAGAGGTGATATAATGGGGGGACATCATACAGAGGACTGGTAGGATCACCGGATATGGAGACTTCATAGTGCAGAACATCTCCCCGATCACCATGGATTCCGGGATTGTTTGGAGGAAACTTTATATCCACAATGGAGGAATTCTGTACCGATCACACTCCGCCGCCGGCTGTCCTCCCCACCCCCTCCTCCTCTGAATAAAAAGCATTTTGTTATTGGATAGGAGGGGTGATGGCGATAGAACACACATCCCACTCCAATATAAAAATGATATTTATTTTTTAAGATGAAACAACACTTTAATACAAATATTTAAATTGATAATAATAATAAAATGTGTGTGTGTGTGTGTGTGTATATATATATATATATATATATATATATATATATAGTTATTAACCACTTAACGCCCGCCGCATGTATATGTAAGTACACAGAATATGTGTGTGTGTATATATATATATATATATATCTCTATCCCTGCCTTCTTGTGGCAGGGATAGAGAGAGATGCATGCCGCTACATGCCGTGGGCATCTTACCTGCGGGAGCGATCAAGGGATGAGGGGGCGGCTGTTCGTTTTTGTCCGCCACCTCATGATCGCTCCCAGCCAATCCCTTGAGCCTCCACCGTGTAACTTCCTCTTCCTGTGTAATGTAAACACAGGAAGAGGAAGTGATGTCGGCTCTCCTCTCGGTGGTATTTCCCATCCGCCGAGAGGAGAGAAGACATCACAGAGAGTCTGCACAACACTACACTGACACCACACACACAGGCACATTAACCCCTTGCGATCTCCCCCCCCCCTCCCCCCTATCACAGTGTCACTGAATGCAGTGATCATATATGTATGATCACTGCATTTAGTGTCAGTGTGACAGTCAGTTAGTGTTGGGTCCAGGGTAGCCCCCGTACCCCCCCTAATAAAGGTTTACCCCCTTGATCACCGCCCTAGTTAACCCTTTCACTCCCTATTGCCAGCATCACTAAGCAATCATTTTTCTGATCGCTGTATTAGTGTCGCTGTTGCCTCTAGGTAGCTTTTTTTTTTTTGATACTAAAGACGTGGCTGAATACATTTTGGCCTATATGTTTGACTAAAATTTAGTTTATTCGATTTTTTTTTTTTTTTTTATAACAAAAAGTAAAAAATATTGATTTTTGTTCAAAAAATGTCGCTCCATTTTTGTTTATAGCGCAAAAAATAAAATCCGCAGAGGCGATAAAATACCACCAAAAGAAAGCTCTATTTGTGGGAAGAAAAGGACGCAAATTTTGTTTGGGAGCCACGTCGCACGACCGCGCAATTATCTGTTAAAGCGACGCAGCGCCGAATTGCAAAACCTGGCCGGGTCCTTTTAGCTGCCTAAAGGTCTGGGTCTTAAGTGGTTAATTATGAAAAAAATTAAAGAAATTTTACATGTATTTATAAATATTTTTTTCATAATTTATTTTATAAAAAAAATATACATTTTTTTTATAATTATGAAAAAAAAATGTGTGTGTGTGTGTAATAAAAAAAATATATATATGTGGTGTGTGTGTGTGTGTGTATATATATATATATATATATATATATATATATATATATATATATATATATATATATATATATATATATTCATAATTTATTTTATAAAAAAAATGTTTATATATAACCTTTTTTTTTATAATTATGAAAAAAAAATGTGTGTGTGTGTAATTATATATATAATTACACACACACACACACATTTTTTTTTTCATAATTATAAAAAAAAGGTTATATATATATATATATATATATATATATATATATATATATATATATATATATATATATATATATATATATATATATATATATCTATATATATATATATATATATATATCTCTCACTATAAATAATATCAATTTTATTTTTTCGTAAATACATATATTATAATTTTTATTTTATTTTTTTTGAGACTATTGTCACAAATGCAAGGTTCAGGGGATTCTTCACAGGCATTAAAAATGGGGGATTTTAATTTTTTTTCCATCAATCCTACATCTCAGGACTGGTAGGCTGCAATGTATTATATTTTGTGTTTCTGTAATAATAAGAGGGACAAATCTACATCTGCCATAGGTTAGGTAGTGCCATGCAATTTTTACCAGAGTGACCCAAGTGTTCAGATGTGTTGCTTGATCCCAGCCATGACTGGTCCTCTTTAATGCTCAGCATTGGTCATGAATTGTGTTTGTGTCCTTTCCAGCAGGCGCCGAGCTCTACCTCCAGGATGAGTGTGGAGGCCACGGGGAAGCCCTTAAAGGTGGGCACCCGGGTGGAGGTGATCGGGAAGGGCCATCGAGGAACTGTCGCCTTTGTAGGGGCCACCCTGTTCGCCACGGGAAAATGGGTCGGTGTGATTCTGGACGAAGCCAGAGGCAAGAATGACGGCACGGTGCAAGGCAGGAAGTACTTCACCTGCGAGGAGAACCACGGCATATTTGTCCGCCAATCGCAGGTAAGAGGGATCTCTTTCACAGGCTATGACTTCTGTACCCCTGATGTTCTGCAGATAGATGACCAGGGCTGGGCACACTTTCCTTGCTTCTCAATCTGGCTGGAGTAGGGAAATGTTTTACTCGCTGTCAGGGTTTTTATTTTATTTTTTTCTTATTTTTGGCGTTAACCTGTCATTTTCATTTCCCGCCGGCTCAACAGGAAGTAAGAGCATTTCTTCCCAAAGCGAGGATCATCCCCTCTTAGGTGCCAGCGTTTTGTAGCTTGAAGCTTCAAAATGCCGGAGGAGGAAAAAAAAAAAATTTGATTATGCGCACCCATGTCCACTACAAGTCATCTGACGATCAAAAAAGTTCTGGAGGTTTTTTTTTTTTTAGGGCTGGAATCGGTCAGATTTGAGCTTTTTTGGCATATTTTAATTCCAATGGAAATTAATGGAAATGCACAATTTGGGCGTTTGTTTTTTTTTGTGCACATTCATGCATTTTGTTGCTTTTCTGCTGAAATAATAATAAATTTTTTTTTGCAATAATCATTTGTAAAATTGCGCAAATAACACAAATCATAAAATATTAAATAAATAAATGTGAGTGTGTGTGTATATATGTGTGTGTGTGTGCATATGTGTGTATATGTAATATCTATATATATATATATATATATATATATATATATATGTGTGTATATATATATATATATATATACACACACACACACACACACACACACACACACACACACACACACACACACACACACACACACATGTGTATATATATATATATAAAAACTAATTAAACACCCGAGCAAAAAATATATTGTATATATTCGAGTATAAGCCGATCCGAATATAAGCCGAGGCACCTAATTTTACCACAAAAAATGGGAAAACTTATTGACTCGAGTATAAGCCTAGGATGTCCATCTACATGCCTCACTGTGCCCATGCCTAGACTGACGTTTAACATGGGAGTCTATGGAAAGGGTGCCCTACTTTGAAATATCGATGCTCCCCAGTCGTAGGTCCCCCAGACAACAAACTTTGCACACTTGTAGAGGAGGAGTGGGGCTACATGTGTGCCAAGGTCCGGGTCCAGAGGACCTACGACCAGCCGGTACCGGGTCCCCAAAATCACTGGAGAAATTATCATTTAACATGGGAGTCTATGGAAGGGGTGCCCGGCTTTGAAAAATCGGTGCTCCCCGGCCGTAGGTCCCCCGGGTAACAAACTTTGCACACTTGTAGAGGAAGAGTGGGGCTACACGCGTGCCAAGTTTGGAGTCCAGGAGACCTACGACCGGCCGGTACCGGGTCCCCAAATTCCAGGAGATCGGGCACAGAAAGGTGACTTGCGTATTAGCCGAGGGGGGCATTTTCAGCACAAAAAATGGAAAACTCTGCTTGTACTCGAGTATATACGGTAATAATTTTATTTTGTGTTAGACTCCTTTCACACTGGGGTGTTTTTTTTTCAGGCGTTTTAGAGAGAAGAATAGGAGCCTAAAAAGTTGCTGCATCTGCAATCCCAGTGTGAAAGCCCAAGTGCTTTCACACTAAGGTGCTGCGCTGGCAGGGCGTAAAAAAAAAAAGAAAGTCCTGCAAGCAGATCCTTTGCAGCAGCGCTTTAGGAGCATTGAATACACCGCTCCTAAAGCGCCCCTTCCCTTTTGAGGCGCTTTTTTTTTTTTTTAACGCCAAAGTGCCTGAAAAATGCCCCAGTGTGATAGATATAGAGACAGATCGAGAGAACAGTCTTTTTTTTTTTTATATATATATATACACATGTATGTATGTATGTGTGTGTGTGTGTGTATATATGTATATATATATATATATATATATAATATATATATATATATATATTATATATATAATATATATATATATATATATATATATAAATAATATATATATATATTTGAAGACGCATCCCTTTGATCAGCAGGTGAATGAAACGGTAAGACGGGGGCGGAAGCCGTCAAGAGGATCCACCTGCTCAGTGGTGCGATCTCTCTGCTGATCCCCGCTGAGCAGGCAGATGTCAGGTCTGTGTCCACTCTGCTATACAGAGCAGACACGGACACAGCCTGCTATGGATGTCAGCGGGGCGGATCGGTTGTCAGCAGACATGTCACCACTGACATTTGTCGCTCCAAAGAGATGTATGGAGCGTCCGGTCAGGTCTGCCTGAAAGTGTGAAAGAGCCCTATCTGGTATCTGGACACTGTTTATAAACCCTGTCAGGTCGTCTGTGTTTACACAGCAACTCCTGGCTGTCATTTTGTCAGGGGAAAAGCACGTTGAAAAGGGTGGAATAAGGGTGGAATGTCAGAGGAACAGGGGGTACTACACACACCTTACATACATTTTTATAGTGTGTGTGTTGTTTTGTATCACACTCTGGGCCCCCAACTGGTTAATAGTGGAATGACTTCAGTCAAATAATATTGCAGGTTGGAAGGTGGGTGGGGAAGGAGGAGACTCCTCTTGATCAAACACTTTGCTGGATGAAGTATCCGGTGTGTCGGGTCACACAGAGGTGCAGCAGTGATATAAATTATCCCTCCTGTATTTATTCTGCTCTATTGTGTGGCTGTGCTGGGGAAGTCGCCCTGACCTCTCTGTGCTGATTGGACCACGACGGCGGCAGAATCGGCTTTGTCCTTTTCTTCTGCAGATTGTCAGCATTCTATTGTTTTGAAAATAATCTGTGTATAATAATTGCGTATTCACACAGACAGGTTAACATCGGCAACAATACATCCGAGTCCAGAGATATTTAACCACTTAAAGGGGATGTTCCACCCCATTTGTATGTTTATTAAGTCAGCAGCTACAAAAAGTGTAGGTGCTGGCTTTTAATAAAAAAACACTTACCTGCTCCACAGTTCCAGTGACGCGCCGGCTGGGGGGCTCCGCTCCTCGCCCCCCCCCCCCTTGCCGGGCCAGGGTCTTCATTCCTAGTGTGGGCACCCGGCAATGACAGCTTTCGCTTCACGGCCGGGCACCCACTGCGCATGTGGCGCTGCGCCATCAGATTGGGCAGGCGATCGCCTGTGATGTGTCCCAGGCAATCACCTACAGGGAGGAGCTGCAGTAGGCGATTAACCACTTCCCGACCGCCGCATGTACATATACGTCCAAAGAATGGCACGTTCAGGCAGATGGGCGTATATTTACGTCCCTGCCTTTGCGCGGGTCGGGGGTCCGATCGGGACCTCCCCCCCTATCACATGCTCGCCGAAAACCCCGCGGGGGAGCGATACGGGAGGCGGGCGGGCGCGGCTATACGTTTCTAGGCCGCCGACGCGCGATCGGTCCCCGGAGCTGAAGAAACGGGGAGAGCCGTATGTAACCCACACACCTTCC